>QODF01000007.1:3748079-4034611 GCA_024372805.1 Oostethus manadensis
GGGGGGGGGGGGGGGTGATTGTGCCTGGAGGGTTGCTGCCTCTCCGAGTGGTGGGGTGTGTTTCCCGGGTTCCTCGCGAATACGGGGTGGGGATGGCGGTGGTAGTGTTCGGGGGTGTGGGCCGCCGGAATCTCCTACAGTGGCGCGCATGGTGGCTAGTGTGTCTGGGGCCTCGCCTCGCCTTGTGCCGGCCCCTGCCCTGCGGTGGGTCCCGGGAAACAGGGGTGCCTACTGCCCAATGGCTCCACTTCTGGAGCACTTCTGGACTGGGAGGGAAAAAAAAATATTTTTCCCTCCCAGTCTTACTATCCCTCGCGCCCCCCACTCCCTGCAAACAAGCACATAGGATCTTGGGGAGTGTGCGTGCTCCATGGGGGGGTCACAAAAATGACCTCCTTCTGTCATGCCCTGGGGGCCGGAAACTCCCCAGTTTTAATTACACTTATTCACTATACATAGACCCACAGACACCTCACATTCATTTTTGGGGTGGCGGGACTGTCACAGGGTGGGCAGAGCTACTTAGCCGTGCTCAGCCGGCGGAGTAGTTTTGCCCATGGTGTCACGCAGTTTCGGTTCCTCAATTTTAACTGCCTACACACACACATCTCATACCTCATAACACTTTTAGTTGGGTGGGGAGGCGGGGATTAGAGGGTCCTATTACACCCCTGTTTTCTTGGACGCTCCTTGGGGCGGGGGGCGGTGGGGGGAGGGGTTGTTCCGGCTCCGGGTCTCAGTCGGCAGCAGTGCTGGGAGGAGTGCGTGCGTGCGTGCGTGCATGCGTGTGGGAGTCTGTGGATTTTCCGGCGGCCGGGTATGGTGGTATGGCCCCGTGTCTCGGGGGAGCGCACGGTGGGGCTGCTCGCTGCATTGGGGGGGTGGCACATCCAGGTGCATATGTGAAAATGTAGGTGTGGGGGTGTATGCTTGTTGGCATGTGTGAGTGTGGGAACAGGGTTTGGTGCGGGTACTGGGGCTGGAGTGTGTGCACTGGGGGTGGGGTGGATGGGTCACGGGGGGGGTAGACCCATGGGCCCTCTACGGGCGCCTGCCTCTGGTGTCGGGGAAGGCGATGGCCTGCGGCAGTTGTGTCTGGGGTGGCCTGGAGCTCCCGGGGTGTTGAGTATGGCCCCTGCTTTGGGGGGTTGGGTGGCTTCTGGGCCCGGGAGCTTGGGAGATGTTGTCCTGCTTGCCCGAAGCTGGCCGGCCCCCGGCGGGTGTTCCGGCAGTTGGCGCCCGGGCCCCCCCTGTGGCCCTTGCTTGGCTGCCGAGTGGCGTCCGGCCGGGTCTCCCTTGCACCTCTTCGGACTCGCGGTTGCCTCTTGGAGGGCGGGGTTGGGCCTTCCCCTCTGTAGGGAGCCTGCTGGGGGGCTGTGCTCCGGCGTCTTCCTAGTCGGACCCTCGCTTTGGAGGAAGTGTGGTGTTGGGATGCATGGCTGTGTTCACCACAAACATCTCCTCATTCTCTGTTTCACTCTGATGTAGTTATCCTGTTACTGCAGACTAATGTAGATTTAATGTAGATTTGTTCCACGTGTCATCTGGATAGTCATTGTTAAAGAGGTTCTGTTTCTTTTCTTGTTGTTTTTCTTGTATGTTTATTATTATTAGTAAATATGTATGTATGTGTGTATACATATATATGCACACTGTATGTGTGTGTATGTATGTATGTGCACAGTATGTGTATGTATACGTGTACGAATATGTGTGTATGTATGTATGTATGTATATATATATATACATATATATATTTATGTGTGTGTATGTATGTGTGTGTGTATATATATATATATATATATATATATGTATGTATATATATATATATATGTATGTATATATATATATATATGTATGTATATACATATAGATATATATGTATGTATATACATATATATATATGTATGTATATATATATATGTATGTATATACATATATATATATATATATATACATATAGATATATGTATATATATATATATGTATATACATATATATGTATGTATATACATATATATATATGTATATACATATGTATATACATATGAAAAAAGAAAAAAAATGACATTATTTAGCTGTACTATTGTATTACTCTTGCATTTTTGCCGTTGTTTCTTGAATTCTGAATACTTTGCACTGATCTAATTTGCTGGACACTAAATGCACTTTCTGTATTGAACAGTTTGTTACCAAGAAATCAATAAATATGCTTTACAAAGCATGTTCAATTATATGGGTTAAGGTTTGTAGCTTTTCATACAATACTCCACTGAATTAATTGTCATATTGTGATACATCCCAAAAATATCGTGGTACATGCAATGGTCTTTATGGCTCAACCCTACATTGTACGATATGGGGAAAAAAGCTTTAAAATTACAACTTTGTTTACCATGGATGGATGGATGGGTTTTCTAGCCTAACAGAACGGATCGTCAGGTGCCAATGAACAATCAAAACGACTTGACAAAATTTCAAGCAGCTTTCCATGACAAGAATGCTACATTGGTTTGCATGTGATTTCCATCTTACTGCTCTCATGTTTTGCTAGTAAAACAGTTCAGTAGACTTTGGCTGAGAAAAAATTAGGCACAGTCTAAAAACAACAGGATTTTTGCCATGTTTGCAACCGTCACATATATCAGGAACTGAAATGTTATGTGGTAAACTGAAAAGATGTTACTTACAAGCATTTTTCTAATTTGCGGCCTGTAAAATTACCATCAAAACAGGCGTCTTGCGTGAGAGGTTAGACAGCATAAATCTGGAATTTTGATAGATTCAACCAAACAATTACGCCATAAAGAAATTCGCAGCCACCACATAGTTTCCAGAACTTTGGTAGATTGATGTATTTCTGTAGGCAAGCATACATAGTTATGTGAAGAATAACAATTTGGAGCAAAGTTGTAATCAAATGGTTGATAGCCTCTTATTTAGTCATCATGTACAAATTTGTGGGTGCCTGTTTTGCCAACCTCTCGTGATTGTGGTCACTTTGTCACATTTTTCCTTTCTCTGGTGGCATCTTGGGGTATTTTACTTCAACTGATATGCCTTAAGTTGGCTTGCAACTGTGTGATCTGGATGAAATCTAACACTGAAATCTTCTTGCCTAAATCTCACAACTCTGCAATGTAGATGTTTGGTTCTAATGTACACACACACTCACTTGAAGATATGGCTTATATTTTCAACAGATTGAACATTACACACTTGAAATCAGTGAGATGAAGGAACTGTTCAGAAAGAGAGCAAGTGAATTTGAGATGATACAGGATGGAATGAAGAAGATTGAGGAGTCCCAGACAAGGAAAGCGGAAATGGAGCAGGAGCTCAGTGATGTGAGAAACCAAAGAAAAGTTTCTTATGCTTTTGCATTTAAAAGACCATTAACACTGACCTTCCTGTGCTGCAGATTCGTAAATGCATGGAACTCACTGAGAAGAAGTACCGGGAAAACATCAACAATATAGAGTACAGATTCTTCAAAGAAAAGGTATTTTGTTTATAAGAAAGTTTACAAATTGTAATGGAGTTTGACATGTTAAAGAGTAATTGTCCTTGCAGACTCGTCTGGAGAAGAATGCTGAGCAAACAATAGCACAGGTGGAAGAGCAGGCCCACCACGAAGCTGTTGTGTGAGTATGCCCCTTGACAGTCTAATTTTAATCTTTTACAGCATGTTCAGTACACAAAGAAAAACTATTTGGTATATAATTTAGAAAATGTTGTGTCTGAGCCACACTGGTTGGTCCTATGCTTGTTCGTGTAGGAAGCCAACAATCACATCCCACATATACCAGAAAGACCTTCAGGGAGAAGAGAGTGAGGCCCCGTTTGGTATCACTGAGTCAATGAGCATGTCTAGAAGGCAAAGGGGGGAAAAAACTACTAATAACTATTATTTATTACATTTCATAGGCATTATACATTGACGTGTAATTAGTTTAACCTTTTGGAAACAACAGCAAGACAGTGCAGCGGACTATATTACATTTGCTCCTCTAGTTACAGTTCACAAAAAATAAAACACACTAAAAACACTACCAATTAGTCACAAAATAAAAATAAAGATTTAATTAATGTGATCGCGCCTCTAGACTTGATGCAGATGCTGATGAGAAGTTGTAACCATGGTGATATCGATACTGTTGTATAAATAAAATAATCTCAATCTATTTTGTTGGTGTAGTAAAAGAACAAAGGTACTGTATATACTATACCTGCTGCATGCATGCATGAAAGGTATACTTATCTAGATCGTTGTATATAGAAAATAAAATCAAATGAACATGTGGTAGGGAAAAACCTGTATTGGCCTGACTTGTTTGCACTTGCGGCATTTCAGACAGCTAGACGACGCCTCATTCTGTGTGTTTAAGGAGAATGTCCGTCTCAATGAGACACTGAAACACCACATGAAGGAGGTAGAGGGCCTACAGAAACTGGCAAACTCACTGGCAAAGGAAAATGCATCCCTGGCGCTGGACAAGGTAAAGTTCGGTCCAAAGGACACCAAACAACAGGGCGGGTGTTACAGTATTAGCCGCTGCTTCAATTGAGACGTTTAATTTTTTTGTGCTTATATTCAATCGTGGCAGTTATGAAACCTGTAATTCAGGTGGTGGTTATGTTGTTTGCTTGTTCTGCCTCTGGTGTATTTACTACTCTCTCCATGGTCTGTGGTTGTGGTGAGTTTCCACGAGCCTACAAGTTCAGATTCAGTGGTTACTACCAATAGAAATAAATATTGGCAACACTCACATACATCTTCAAGATGATGACAGTAAATCAGTTGACAAAGTCCACCCAGCTAGTATAATATTTTTCTTCCATGTTTGGCATAGAAGTAAGGACTTAACTTAAGGACCAACTTAATCTTGTGTTGACTCCCCCAGAAGACACTGGAGATTATGGCAAAGAAGAATGCAGCCCAGATGGTTGTCCAAAAAGAAGAGTTGAGTCACTTAAAAGTACTGGTTGCTTCTTTGGAACAAAAAATTGGTGAACAAGACCATTACAAGGAGAAGATGCTTGTCAGTTCTCAGACCAGTGATGTAGAGGTGGAGAAGCTCAAGAGGGTGCTTTCCATGCGGGAGAAAGAACTGAAGCACATCAAGAGGTTGGCAAGCACTATTGTGGAGCAGCGCACAGAGCTGGAGCAATTCTTCCACGAGGCACTTGCTCAGGTGAAGGAGGAGATTGTTGCCAGCCGGCTGCTGTACAAGAAGGAGGCGCAGCAGGCTTATCACTTGACACTCAAACAGGCCACTGCCGGAAAGCTCAAGTTCCCGCCCATACGCACTTTCCATAACACACCTCATAGCACCAACTCCGTTTACTCAGACGTGGAGGGAGCTGCTTCATGGTAGGTCCTTGTCAATTCATTTCCGTGTGAACTTCATTCCCCTCAGTCTATCTCATCTGGTAGGACTCATCAGCTAGGGAGTCAAGTGGAAATGTCAGACCTAACGTGGGAACAGAGGGAGCAAGTTCTTCGACTTCTGTTTGCTAAAATGAACAGACAAAAGACAAGGTAATAAAACCTCTCAGTAATTGTGTTGGATTTGTGACATTTCAAGTAAGGGTTCTTGGTTGCTTATTCATCACTCAACTCCAGTCCACTGGTAACCTCCCCACAATGAAAGCATGAACTTAGAGGAACAAAAGTGCAGCAGCTCCTAGCTCAGGCTTTTGGTGACTCCTCCCTCTTTTTAATGTTTTTAACAGTCATTTTCTCTGCTTAAGAGGATACTATAAAACATTAGTTTGGCTTTGACCAATTTTCTTTTCCATCCTGCTGCTTGAAAAGAGTTAAAGAGTTTGGGCACAATAGTAAAAACAGGCTTTTATGCCTAGAAAAAAACATCTGGTTCCATCAATGCACTTTTAGGCAATTGGCTCCTCCTAACATGCACTCTTGAGTTTATTTAGTCCTTTGAACACTTGTGGTCAGAGAGCAGCTGGTAACAGGATTTTAGACAGGACTGTGCAGTGGATCTGCATGTATGGCCAAAGCCAATGTACTGTATATCGCACAAGCAGCTGCCTGGCACTTGGTCCACTGGAATAACATTTGTAGGCTCAGTCTGTTAACATCAAAGTGCTTTGTGTGTGTGTGTGTGTCTGTGTGTGTCTTAGTCTGTATTTACTTTGAAGATGTAACAATGGTTGCTGAAATGAGAAGGGTGTACTCACCTTTGTGAGATAACATTATTAGGTGGAGAATTATGTGAGTGGCATTATACATAGCCAAAATGCAGAAGTAAACAAAATGAATAAAAACCATCATTAAACATCACATATTGCTCAGTTGGTCTGGACTGGCTCTTGCCCCATAATCCCATTATTCATATGATAGTTTTATCCAAATTAGAAGAGAGGGGATTCTGAACTAAGAATATCAGATTTAATGTTGGGGGGTTTTGCGGTAACCCATATCTCAACTGTGCCACATCAGGGCAAAAATACTGAGTGGCGGAAATGCACCATAAAGAGACAGGTCTAAATGAGAAGGACGAGGAATGTGTAAAACATGGCACCCGGCTTTTGCATAAACAGCAAATCTACATTTCCATGACAGGAGAGCCAACAATCCGGTGGCGTCCCAGAAGACGTTCCTCGCTGACAATCATGTCTCTGGGCAAGACACAAAATGAATGTTGAGGAATAAAGTTGTGCCTCATCCTTGCAATTACAAAGCTTGCACAGATTTACTGGACCACATTCCATGTTTAGCTGTAAAGACTGTGCTGTGAAAATATGAGTCTCTTACATGTGATGAATCTGTTACATTTCTGTATAATGATAATGAATTTCTTCTGAATTAGAGAGGAGCTCTCCACGCCATCAACCTTCATTACTCAGGCGCCTGACTCCCTTCCGCCCGCCAACCCAAACGACGGATAGTCGCACAATGTGACCTCTCTGTGGCATTTTGTTCGCTACACTCTGTATTGGCTCTGATTTGCATGTTTCACACCTCATTATCACGAGTGTAACTGTATGCAGTGTGATGTTTGCATGCATTTGGTGCGTGTGGCTGTCAACTATATTAACTACAAACAAAATCATTATGAAAAGTGTCGGTTTACCCCGATCTTATTGTTTATTCTAACCAGACATTGTAGATTATATGCCTCCAACTTTGTTTACAGTTTAGGGGAGCTCCTTCTCAGTTTCCCAAGGCAAGGTCCATCATTTTCTTCAGTACGAATAGACAAAAGACAGCATCCTTGACAACATCTTGAAGAAAGTCTTGCCAGATAAGTTGGATGCTGTTATAGCTACAAAGAGGGGAACATGAGAGGCAACATGAGTCGTACTGTGCATGATTAGTTTCTCAATAGTATTTCAAATCGGGGGTGGAAAAACATTTTTCCTCCAGTGAGGGCATGATAGAAAATAATTGAGAACCCTGCTGTAGAGTAAATGTAATTGTCAGGCAGCCCAATATTTTTGTGTGTATAACCGATTTAATGTAGCAATACACAGCAGCGTTAAGTGCACAAAACATCACTCAACTGTACACTTTGAAAAGGTTTTGAAATCTACTGGAATTATAATTCATCTATAGAGTGCAACCTTTAAAAAGAGGAACCACTATTTTTTAACAAGTACTACTGAGTGATTGATTACTCTTTTACATGTCTTATGGTCAGGCTTTTCTAGCGTCCCATGGTTGGCATGGTAACCGTGGGACTCTTGAAGATGGCATCCTCAGCTTTCCATTGTGAGGTTATGGTTTTGATCTGCGTATAGAAGTGAATGCCCTGGACACAAATAAACAAAAGTGTTTACATCAAGAGGTCTAAGTCTGAGTTTGTTTTGCTTTTGAGGATTGGAAACATTTGTTGACATACTTGTTTTCCGTAGAAGTTCATGTCGCCTCTGAAAGATCCTCTTGATCCAGTGAAAGAGAACATGGGCAGGGGGACTGGAATGGGAACATTGACTCCAACCTGCACAAAGCAAATGTAATGAAAATTCCACGCTTGGGAGCGTTCTCCTGGGACCTACATTGCTAGGACCAATCACCAGCTCAGATTTGCAATTTTGCAAACACAGTAAACTCCTCGATGAAAGTGAAGGGGGAAAACAACCAAAAGACATGGCCCAGTTGGTTAGAAAAGGCACAAATAGGCTTGAAAAGCATGGCTGTTTGGCAATGAGGAGGGGAAAAGGGGTTTGTTTGTTGCATGGAGGCTTGGAGAGGAGTGGAGCACATGGCTTGTACACATTCCACGACATGTGAACAGCAAACAGGGTCGGCTCCACGGGCAAACAAACAAGGTTTGGTGTGCATATGCTTAAATAGGAATCTCGGAATCCCTCCATTTTTAATAGAATTTTTTTTTTAAGTGTCAGAGTCCACTTGTTTTGATAAAGCAAGTATAAAAAAGTATTTGCTGTGACTATTTGGAGCTTGGACTAGGTAGGAGGAAGGATGAGGGTTGCTGAATGTCTATAGTTGACATGGAAAATAATTTTGTTTTTAGCATGTGAAGGACTAGGTCTAAAGCGCTACACTCACCTGACCCACATCCACCCCATGCGTGTATTTGCGAGCAGTGGCTCCGTTTGTAGTGAAGATAGCTGTACCGTTGCCGTAGGGATTGCTGTTAACCAAATTGATGGCGTCATCCAAAGTGTTGGCCTCGAGAACAACCAGCACGGGTCCAAAAATCTCCTCGGTGTAGCATTTCATCTGAGGCTGTGGAAGCACAAATGAGGTGGTCGGAAATCAAACAAAAATGTTTTATGCACTGAAAAAGGAATCTACATACTGTGACGTCACCAATGATGGTTGGACCGACAAAGTTGCCGTTCTCATAACCCGCAACTTTGATATTTCTTCCATCCAGGAGCACCTTAGCGCCTTCATCCACTGCACTCTGGACCAGACTGCAGACTCTGTCCTTGGCCCGAGGGGAGATCAGGGGCCCCACATCTGCACCAGGTTGGTCTCCTGAGCGGGCCCCAAAAACAACCAGCTATAAGGTTACATATACACCGACTTGCAAGATGTGGTGCCCACATTCCAAAGCGTTGCCAGAAGCACGCAAATAAGAGAACGAAGGGAACTGCGGAACTCCCTCAGAAATTGAGGGTTTCCTGTGCGTCATCTCTATTTTAATTTCCAATTCACTCCGGAGAGTCATAGTTTGGGTTTAACAGAAGGCTGTCGAGGAAACCAAGGTTAGTTAGTAGAAAGTTGAAGCCGAAGCGTACCTGCATTAACACGCAGAGCCTTTGTGCGCTCCACCAGCTCTGGCAACCAGTTGCGAGCCTCACCCACCAGGATGGCCGTGGACAAAGCCATGCAGCGCTGGCCTGCAGCCCCAAACGCAGCACCCACAAGCTGGTTGAGCGTGTTCTCCTTGTTGGCATCGGGCATCACCACACCGTGGTTCTTTGCTCCCTACGGCATATGATGACTGCCAATACATTTACAAAGGCCCTGTGCAAAAGTCTTTGGTCATCGCTAGCTTTGTTTAAACGCTGCTTGTCACAGTAGGACAGACGCAGACAAAAGCAATCATTAAGTAGGCTTGTAATCCATTTTTTACGTATTAAATGAACATTACCTGCAACTCCTACCCCTGTTACCCACTTTTTACTACCTTTTCTACATCATTGCTTCCTGTAAACTTTCCAGCGACATACACAGAAGTGTATAGCGTATAGAAGTGTATAGTGCATTTGAGTATGCTAAGCACATTGTCATTAGTTCATATTGGACATTTTAGATCAGGATCTCACTATTTTACATTTGTATGCAATTTATTATATTTGGGTAATAAATGTCATTGAGGTATCACTGCAGGATAGGCAATTCTAACAAAAATACAATAATTAGATATGGTCATTATATATTTTTTTAATTGGCATATGGCACATTGTAGAAATAAAATAAAAATGAAAAAAAATTTAAAAAGCATAATGTAAAGATAAACGGCTGAAATATTGATACTAATTACTATCACTTTTCCCCCCCTTGTCAAAATTTAAAGAAATAGACGAAAATATTAAATTGGCATTCAGTTTAGGGCTCTTCTACCCATACGTTCTTTTTGCATTAGTAGACCAAATAACTATACATTGAACAATGCTGCCATCTAGTGGACATTTACAGGCCTTCGTGAATTCTGCACTGTATCTTGTGTGTCCTCACCATGTTGGACTGCACCCTCTTGCCATTTTTTGAACCCCTCTCATAAATGTACTCCCCCGCTTGATTGGATCCAACGAAGCTGATTGCCTTGATGGTTGGATGGTCACAAATAAAGTTCACAGCTGAGAAAGGAGAAAAAAATAATAACTTCACATCAACCGTTGGTAGCTTGGCATATATAAAGGGGAGTCATTTGCGTTATACTAGTTTTTTTTATTTTTTTATTCTTATTTACTTTTTTTTTTTTAAATAACGAGCTGGCTTAGGACTGAGAAGCCCTGTGTAAACCACAACCATTCATTTTAAAACGTTTTGGCAACAGAAACATTGCACATTGCATAGAAAAATTGCAATTTCACTACATATTTTCTGCCAACAATAATATATATATACATATATATATATATAATAATGCATTAAGCAAGAACGATAAATAAGTGCAGTGTTTGGTCCGCAATTTGAATCTCTGGAAAGACACCCTAAAATACTGAACAGAAACATGTTGAGCTCGAAAGAAAAACGTATAGGTTAGAGGAGGATCACTATCACTTATCTAATACATGTATTTTTACAGTAAATCACCCTTGGCAGGTGTAGCACCTTGAGAAAAAGAAAGAAAATTACTTTTTTAGGAGTATGAGAGGCATTATTACCATCATGTTGTCCATGGATGATGTTGAGGGTCCCGTCCGGAGCGCCAGCATCTTGCAGCAGCTTGGCCAGCAGCATGGCACATGTGGGTACCCTCTCTGAAGGTTTCAGGAGGTACGTGTTACCGCACACCATTCCCATAGGGAACATCCACAGCGGGATCATAGCGGGGAAGTTGAAAGGGGCTACGCCGGCGCACACCCCGAGGGGGAGGCGGTACGTGTACGTGTCCATATCCTTGGTGATAGAGGGCAGAGTTTCACCCAGCATGAGAGAGGTGATGCTGCAGATGTGCTCCACGACCTCTGATGAAGAACACAGAAAATACACACTCCAGGTGGCTTGACTCATTTCATTTTTTGTTGGACTTGTGCTGTTATGATGATAGAATACCACGAGTACAGTTAAAAAGATGGCTTTTTTTAGTAATATTTTAACGACCACCAAACTTTGTCACTTGAGCAGATCTCCACCAACATTCAATTGTGTTCCTAATATATTTTTTGGAATGTGTCTTTTTGTTTACTCAATTTTGAGTTAACTGGTCACTTACTGGTTCATGGAAAATAACTAAGATACAGGGGTGGTTTTTTTTTTTAATAAACTGGACCACAGCACATTACAGAAATGACATGCACAAAAAAACAGCAGAAATGGTAAAACAAAAAGAGCAGTCAGTAGAAAAACACCCCCCGGTCATGTGACCCAAACTGTAATAATTTCTGTATCTAGACCCTCACTAGAATGTAATGGATCCTTCCTTGGTCCTTGCCTGGTGGAAATAAGTTTTGAATTTTTGGTGCGATCCCAATAATTGTGTGTGTACATATACATATATAAATAAGTGTATATACACAATAAACTGTATACTATTTGGATAAGAAGTTTTTAAAAAGTGAATATTTACTCTGACAGGTGCTGGAACTAAATCAAACATGACATCTTAATTAGCTAAACTCAGTCGTACTTCTCAGGCACTAATAAAATGATGCCAGTTAAAACAGGACAGAATATTTGGGGATATTTTGTTACAGAGAGTTGCCCTTTGTTCAGCATGCACGCACACATTCGCTACACATTTACCTATTTGCTGCCCTTTCAAAAGTTGTGTAACTTACGCAATCCTCTAAAGACATCCCCCTCGGCGTCTGCAAGGGTCTTGCCTTGTTCCACAGTGATGGATTTGGCAAGATCTTTCTGGGACACTCAAAGAACATCAAATGAGTTTCAGCCATGTGATGCTGAGGAATTGGTCTGTTTTCACTGCCCACAACATTTGTCACCCTTTGACCTTACAATGTTGTCTTTGATGAGCTGCTGATAGCGCAGAAAGATCTGCTGCCGGGCCAGGATGGAGGTCTCGGACCAGGAGGTGAAGGCTTTGGCGCAAGAGTTCACGGCAGCTAACATCTCCTGCTGGGTGGATTTCGGTACACGGGCGATCACCTCGTTGGTGGCCTGCAGCGGAGATGAACTATGTCAATATTTGAGTCAAACAATGTTAGCACCGGTGGCTTGTTAGCATGCATTTAACAGAGAGCATCACTGAATGCAGATGATGGTTATGGATATGATTTCTACATTTTGCTGATGCAATGACAGAACACTTACAGGATTGTGAATATCAAGCCATTCTGTAGAGTTGGATTCAACAAACTTGCCATGGATGAACATCTTGGTGGTGGGCTGCGAAGAGAAGTTATCATTCATACAGTGCAGGGCATGTTGTCATGTTGACGTCAACGCACCACCGAGGAGGAGTAGCACGCGAGGCCGACATCAAACGGGAACTGTGAAAGAAACACAATGTCAGGGTGTGCTGGTGAATTTACAAACAAGGCGAGCCTCCTCGCGTGATTAATAAAAGAGCCATTTAGAGGTTGAAGATAATCTTGCAAAGATTTACCAGGCGGACTGGACTAATCCTGTCTGAGTGAATGTGTAAACAAGTCTAAACCCCAATCCGGATTTTGGCCAACTATCACACCCTACTGCCTCGTCCACACGAAAGACTACTGTTGCTCCAGAGTCGTACCTTTGACTTGACTTGTCTTAAAGCCAGGGAGGCCATAAAGGAAACGGTGCTTGCCGGGTGAGTGACTCCGCAGGTAAGAAGAGGGTGGCTACCGGCGGACTTGGGCCCCGAGCTGTCACTTTAAAGGGTTACGCTCATAAACCGGGTTTAAACATTTCTCACCAAACGCCCACAAATGCCGCAACCTGGTTGGTTGACGTCGGATCCTTCTGTCCAATCATCGGTAGAAAGTTTATAAACTCCCGCCTCAGCATTGGTTCCTGACCAATCAATGTATAAAACACTCTAGCAATACTTCCTGTCTTTGGTTTTATGGAAGATACCAAAAACGTCGAACTAACTTGCTACGCAAACATCACTGACAGCTGTAGCTCTTACGGGTGAGAGGAACGCAAGCTTTTAACGACACACATGTGGAAACTTTACAAATCACCATGCGCCTGTCCTGGGTTCTCCTGGCAAAGGTAAATCAAATCTAATCCTGTCAAAGTGACTGCTAGTTGCTCACGTGCTGGCTAACATGCAGCAGAGGAGGGTCTCATACTGCTTAGTCGGGGACCAATGAGTAGGTAGGAGGGATGTGAGGAGCACATCCTATTGGCTGTCAGAGAATGTGGTCAGATCTTTACTTTTTGCAGCTGCACTTTTGGGTGAAAACTCCACCGAGGAGCTATGTCGGAGCAAACCAAGGTGAAAAAAAGGAAATGAGATGATCTGGAGCACATCATGCTCATCTGCTGTTTCTCCTTCTCTTCACCCAGCCTGTCCTCCATGGATACTTCAGGAGCTCCTGCTCATGGAGAGTACGAATTGGTAGGTTCTTAGAGTTTCTCCACTTCCATAATACGTGAACATGGTGAGAACTAAACTTGTTGTGCAGCTTTGGCCTTGAAAGGTATTGCATATGACCAAGTGCCTGTCAACCTGATCAAAGATGGAGGTCAGCAGGTAGAGTTTGAATCTCACAAAAGAGGTCGAAGAAAGGTGTTATTTGAGTAACACACGTGTGTTCCAGCTCACAGAGGAGTACAAGACTTTCAACCCAATGCAGCAAGTGCCTGCAGTTGAAATTGATGGCATCACCCTTTCTCAGTCCGTGAGTCTCACCCAAAACCTCTGGCCCACCATTGTTGTTTTCACCCAGTTCAGATGTTAGGTTTTTTACTGTCTGACTCGAACAGTTGGCAGTGATCCAGTACATTGATGAGACCAGGCCAGGACCTCACCTTCTGCCATCAGAACCGAAGAAACGGGCCCAGGTTCGGATGATAAGTGATCTCATTGCCTCTGGGATACAACCTTTGCAGGTGAACACAGAGTTCTATTTTACCTGGGATAGATGGATACTTTATTGGTTATGGTTTCGTTTGTTTCAAACATGCATGCATTGTGCCATGAATGATTCATGTTACTTTCCACAGTTCCACATGCCCGAAAAGGAGTAGGAGGAAGCAGAGCTTATTAAATTCTACCCCCTCTTCAGATGAATCGCTCATACATACACATAACATACACTCACACACACAGTGTGTGTGTGTATATGTATATATATAAACAAAAGTAGTTTTATTTTGGCAATTTAACATAAAAGATGAACTCAACAAATTTTATTGAGCCATTACATGCAAATTGACATATCTCAAGTAGTTCCTTGTTGTAACTTTGCTGATTAAGATTTTTATCTTATAAAAACCACAAACTCAGAAAATTAATTTTTTTTTAAGCTGCAAGACCTGATCAGCAAAATCCAAAGGAAAAGAAAAACTTGAAATATATTCATTTGCATATTTTTTTGATTATATAATGTTAAATTCACCTTTTAAGTTGAATTGCAGAAATGCAACCTTTTCAGTATATTAAAATTTTCTGGGTAGTACTGTACATATTGTACATTATACTGTACGTTTTTTTATTTATATATATATATATATATATATGGCATAATGCTCTATTTTCTTCCATTGGGTTTTTAACCTCTTTAAGAGCAGTGCACAACGGTGCATTTTCATCTTGCAACACCTCAATTTCTTCTTTTAGTGCTTTCCTTGCTTAATGCTCTATTTTCCTCCATAAGGTTTGACATCACCATGGACCCCCATGATCTTTTCGATGAGGCTGACGTTCTGTGACTGATTGCAAATACTTAAAATCCTGCTTTGTTTGTGATTGCAGACACTTAAATTCTCGCTCTATTTGTGCTGCAGTACACTCGTGTATCTCCTTCACTGCCATCTCCAGGCCACGTAATAGATACTTTATTAATCTCCAAGAGAAATTTAGGTTTCAAGCAGCTCCCCAAGAAAGCTATGTTATAAACTTAATCACAAAGTAACACAAATATGGGTAAAATAATAGAAAGATAATATGCAACTGTTCACTTCCAATTTGTAGTACAATAATACTTTAAATTAAAACTGTACTTGAATACACAAGTCTTGACTTGGTCAAATTCATATCCAATTTGTAAACTTCTCCTAAATGCCGCAGTCAATGGATTGCAAGAATGCCTGTTTGGATTTTTATTCTAATGTTCTCAAATCATGACTATGGTCATCCTCCTCCCACATGTGACAAGACTGACCCTACTTTGGTTTTGAGTCTGTATGTCCAGGGCCTCACAATCGTCCTCACAATCTCAAAAATATCAGAGAAATTAATGTATAGAATATAACTTGGGGGGGGGGAACAGGGCTGCTTGACTGGCAGCCATTTTGAATAAAATAAAATTGGATATAATTTCTAAATATTTCAGAATTTACACGTGATCCAAAAGATTGGAGGAGAGAAGGTGCAGTGGGCGCAGCATTTCATTCATCGTGGATTTAATGGTTTGTGCACCACTTTTCCTTTGATACCACCAGTATAAAAACAAAACATTTGGGCATTAACCACACGCATATGTTCTTCTGCAGCTCTTGAGCCTATACTGAAGCAAACGGCTGGGAAATACTGTGTCGGCGACGAGGTAAGAAAGCTTTCTTTTAAACAGCCTGATAATGAAGAGAATGTCAAACCGAGCCCTTCGGTCTTTGTAGCTATCCATGGCTGACGTCTGCCTGGTCCCACAAGTTTACAATGCAGAGAGGTATGTTCGAAAAACATTTCTTAAAACAAAAAAACACCATTCAGTATCTCACTAAACCCATTTGAGTTTAGTTATGTGTTTTGTTTCTAAACTGCAGGTTTAAAGTGGACATGAGCTTGTATCCAACTATCCAAAGACTGAATGAAAGCTTACTTGAGATGGAAGCTTTCCAAGTGAGCCATCCATCTTGCCAGCCAGACACGCCTGATGAGCTGCGAGCATAGCAAACGCTTGGCTGTCGATTTGTACGCGCTAAAATAAAGTGCTTTGAACATCATTATTTTGCAGTCATTTGAAATAACGCAGGAACTCTTAGTTTCAAATAGTTATTGGCATTTATTCATATCAATATTAAACAACCAACACCAGCATTTTACTGCTACATGGGGCACATGAGTAATGTGCAAATTACAGATTTGTAATGCAAAGCGTGCCATCATACAGCCTGGAGCATATCTGCTTGAAGGAAGTATGGATAATTTTAGCAAAGGTGAAAAGTAGGAATAGGTTGCAGAAAATGATGTAAACATTACATGTAGCACATTTTAAAACCAAGATGTCCTGTTTCGCGTCCATCTGAGAAAATGGTCATCATAAGGGAATCTCCACTGTGCACTTAACGGTGTCATTGTAGAAGTTACCGGAGCAGTCTGAGCCACCAAACAGCAGCAGTGTGCAGTGGAATTTGACAGTTTCATCTTGCTCGTGTGTTGGAAAATCTGCCGAGGTTGTTGAAGTTAAATGGATCAAACTGTGTCCTGCACGAGGCTTGGAGCCCAACTCGGACAATGACAACGAACTCCACATTTTGGTGTCTAAACACAGAGCCAAACAGCGGTTTTGCATAAGTATGTGTGGCATGGTTGTACAGTGGAACCTCTAAAAGTCAAATCCCTCCAATGTCATACAATTCAGAATGACCACAGTTTTCAGGGAAATTATGCCTCAAAAGTCTTATAGAACACTACAAAGGATGGCTTGCTACCTTCATGGACCCGCCCTAAAACAGGTCAGCATATCAGACAAAAACTTAAGTTTTACGTTCCTGGCTTTTGAGCATTTTTCTCTCGTCACACTATAAATTAATGCTTTTGATTTTTGACATTTTTCCAATATTTCCTATGGCAAAAGTCTGAACAAATGGGTTTAACCTTAGAGGATCCACTGTAATTTTTTTTAAATTAATTTAAAGTTGAATAAATAAAAAAATGTACAGTACTTACCAGTATTGAAGACATGCACATCCTGCAAGGCTCCAATTGTACTACATCCCCCACTCACTAAAATCCTGTTGTCTGAAACTGGGAGAGCAGCATGAAACCTGTTTAGGTATGCACAGAAATATTTTAAACAAAAAAAAAAAAAAAAGTAATCCAGCATACTGGGTAGTCATAACATGGATGACATATCTCAAGGTCTTTCACTGCTGCACTCACCCTCGAGGCAGCGGCGGCATGTTCTCACACTTCACAGCTGTGTACTCCATGAAGCCTTCACCCAGATTGGGGAAAAACAATGTGAGACATCTGTGCAAATATTAATTCAATTTAAAAAAAAAATAAAAACTCATCTTACCCAGGTCTAAAATATGGAGGTCATTTAGGTAGGTTGCAGTTTTTCGGCCACCAAATATGATCAACTTTTGTGACAGGAGTGTGGCCGAATGTCTATTGAGCAAATAACTGATATTGCATTACAAGCCATTGAAAAGTAAATGGTCACATGGTTGTTTTAAAAAGGTGATACTGACCCAAAACGAGGCAGAGGTTTGTCCCCCTCTACAATAGGTTGATACCAGAGTTCAAACTCTGGGTTGAAGATGTACAAAGCATTACTGCACATTTTACCCGTGGAAGACTGGCTCGGATGAACCCCACCAAAAACAAAAAGCTCTTTCTTATAAAAAACTGCAGAGTGATATGCCAGGGTAGGAATGTTTCCTTTTGCCTAAATGGAGCAAAATATCAGACATGCTGAATTTCTCAATGTTTAGCTCTTAACAGCTTGTGATAAACACACTGTGACAAGCTTCCACGTCCAGGTCAGAGTATTTAGGATGTACAGCTCGCTGTAGCGCTGACCCTCCCTCAGGCCACCGTATACCAAGATGGTCTTAGAGTCTGGGTCATAGGTCGCAGAGAGCCCTCTGGCACAAGGTGGTGCAGGTCCAAATGTGGAGGAGTTCATCTGGTACCAGACGTCATTGTCTACAACAGAGACAACACAATATGAGGGCTGCAAAATGGAAAAACCAGTCTAGTATTCAGTAAAGCACAGAACTCCTTCAAGGCTGAACATTCCTAATTTGAATTCACGCCAAACTAAATGCCACACATATGCTGGAATTGTCAAAAATAAATGTAATATTCCTTGGCCCATGCCTCACCCTTCCTCGAATTGTGGAGAACATCCATATCTTGGAATAGTGTAGAAGGATTCGAGTACCATCCTGTGCAGCACTGTTGAATTCCGTGCCCAAGGGGATTAAGGCAGTGCATGAGAATAATGGCTGGATGTTGGATTATTTGGACTTGATTATCAAGCCAACAGTAAATCAATACTGCTTTCCAAACTGTACACCAACTACTCCGAGTTACGGTATAGCCATTTCGTTTCTATGTTATCGTCCCCTCAGAGATGAACAAAATAAGGTGCAGAAATGTGTACACTGCCACTTTGTGGTTCAAATGTCATGGCTTCAGTCTATCACAAGGTTTCAAAATAAATACGTTGCCATTTTGTGGTTGACTACAGCCTATTACTAGTAAAAAATAAAAAGCATATTTAAGCAAATTCTACATATTCTTTGCCTTAAGCACAGAAATAGTTAAATTAACAAACATACAAATTTCAGCCATTCAGAAGACACATTCAAAAACATAATACTTCTACACTGGTCAGCAGGTGTCAGTAATGAAACAAATGCCACTGCAGGAAGTACACTGTCCAGAAAAAAGAATCAACTCTCCCAATGTCAGCATGGGGGTCTGTTATGTCTTGTGTGTGTGTCTTACTATATGTGTTATTTATTGTGTCTACTATATTGGGTAATACGAGTGTAAATGTGACTATAGGGGTGTAATTTCATGTCTAAAGTGTTCTAATAATGTCAAACCTGTGTCTAGAAGGTCGAAAAAATTATTTTTTTAATTCAGCTACCAAAATATTCCATTAAGAAATGTGAAATCCTACTTAGCTGAAATTCGATTATCACGATCGGGACTAGAAGCTAGTTAAGAGTCTGTTTAATGGTTCTTCCTTGGAAGGTGGTAAAGTGGACTGACCTAAATCCAGTCTCCACAACGAGTCCTTGCAAAAGCTTTGCTCCAAAGTTTCCCCTCCAATGAGTATGGCAGTGTCAAGGTCACTGAGGCACATGGTGTGGCTCCAACGCTTGGACGGACACACTGGCACTGAACCAAAAATGTTTTTTTTTTTTAATGTGAACATATAATTATACATGTTAATTTCTGACCTTCTTTGTTCTCTATCTGCAGAGTCATTTCTTCTTGGCTCCTCATCCTGGACAGCCTCATTTTTTTGGGAGTTGAAGCTCGGCCTATGATCTCGGTGTCCTCCATGTCCTCTGAGCTCCATGTCAGACTACCTTTCCTGCTGATGGCAGTCCGTCTGGGCGTCTTTTGGAAGAAGTTCCAAAAACAACATCAAAAAAATAAGAGTGAGCATACTTTTAGTATTTTTATGTAATTATTTTCATGTGCATTAGTGTTGGAAGTACCTTGATATGTGATATTGACACATAGTGCAAAACACTTACCGTAGGCCAGAGTGAAGGTTTACTTCCCAAGGGTGACTTGCTGGTGCCAACTTTAATAACCTGGGTCTCGCCATAGCAAACACTGTCACCCAGCTGTGAGGAGTTGGGTGTTACCTACCAGGAGAGAAGTATGTGAACTAGACTGATACAGCACACGTGAACGGTCGTCACGACAGCTGGCTCACAGTGTCTTCTGCAGCACTTCGGTGTAAGGTGCAGGAAAGATCAGTGGTGCTGAGCTGCTCTGGAAACAAACATTTCCTTTGGCCCAGTGGACTACTGCTCAAGATGCTGCCTTGCTCTTGAAACTGCATTAGAAAAAAGTGAAAATTAATGCAGATGAATAGAACATAAAAAGGGGTGTCATTTGACACCCAACTCACGAGACAAGATTTTAACATTCATTAGAAGAGTACAATAAAAATGTTGCATTTTGGAATGTTTCTTGTTTCTTATGATATCTTAATAATGCAATATTTCCTTTAATATGTCATCTTTCACGCTGTAAACTTGTGGAATTGGAGTTTGTGAAATATATTTTCTATTAGGCGTTTCGAACAGTCTGTCAAATGTTTGCAGCATTTCTTAGGTGTCAGCATTAATAGTTCCAGGTTGTAGTCACCAATGCTAGCTCATTGCTTTTGTCTTATTTACATCTGAGGTGTCCAGCTGTCCTTTGGTTTAAAAAAACAATATACTATGTAAAGACAAATCTTAGCGTTATTAGTATCAAGATTTTAGCTTTTTTTAGTTACATCATGCCTTTTTTGCGCTATTTCTCTGCTTTTGTTTATTTTATTCCACACTTTAGAAACCTCGCCAGGAAGGTGACGGGGGTGTGTTTCCAAACTCTGCCTTCTTGGCTCTGTAGCTGGTCAGAGGTTGGGTTGCTTTGTGGAGGGGTTTACAGCTTTCAGACTTGCATTGCAGATACTTCACCTTTGTTGACTGCTTGTAATATTTACTGAATTAAAAAAAAAAAAAAAAAACATGATGCAAGAAACACTTACCATCTTTCAATTTTAATGATCACCCCTATTCGCTAAATATAGCAACCACGCCCGGTGATTGCCGGTGCTCGTAAAGTTTGCACTTAGCCAAACGTACTGAGCGTAAAAAGAACTACTCTGATTAAAAGGTGATTGAGATATATATATATATATATATATATATATGTGTTTTGATATGACAAATTTTAAGTAACTTTGATCAAACTGAATTTGCACAGCTTCTTCTTGGACTGTAACGCGGCGCCACAGCGGTTTAACTCTGATGGGGAAAAAAACAACAGCACGTGGCATGCTGATGCGGACACTGGGAACGCCAAAGTTAATGGGCAGTTCCAATAATGCCTCACACTGGTACTTCCATAGTACCGTATTAATCACAGCCTTGTCAGAAATCTTAACATGCTTTAATCTCATCACACGAGGTCTTGTGACACCAGGTAGACACAGGTAACAAAAGTGAGTACGTCAGACACATTCCAGCCGTCGTTTTGCTATATTTTCTCAAGGGACGATACTATAGACATAAAACTGGATATGCTGCGATATCATCAGTGTACGACACACAGCCATTATTTGGTGTCCTCTTGCACGGCCTTACTGCTCACGTATGGACTTCACCAGAACTGCACAGGTTGTTGAGAATGCCCTAACAAGTGCTCCACTGAGTTGACAGTGGCTTGAGAATGTCACAGCACGTGTTGGAATTCCCGTTTCTCTCAGTTAACTGCGGCTCCCCAGTGACAGCAGAACTCATGCAGCCCCCGACTACAAGTGGCTCGTCCAGGGGAGACGGGTCCTGATGAGCCAATCCTCTCGAAGAGCCGTTCATAAAAAACAAAAAAACTGGTTCATTAGGCTCATTTGTAGTTTTAAGAAGCCAGCCTGGCCTTGAATCACTTTATCTTGGATATAATGACCGGGAGTAATAAATTCAGATATATTACCAATACGAGTTTAAATTATGAAATATTGACGTGTGTGGAGGAAGTCTGTACAAACGCTGCCGGACAAAGTATGGTATCATACTTTCAGGGTGTGTTATTGTACATATTAAAAATATGCAACGGGGTTCATAGGCAGTACTCAAGAGTCGAGCACCTGTCCACACACCGTGAGCACAATCTTGCCATAGACGCCTTTCCTGCCCCTCTCTGCTGCCACAGCCACCATGTCGGAGCTCCAGTTGCCCTCAAAGGTCAGACACCTGCAGGGGAGAGGGCACAGTCCACCCCACTGCCGCCGTGGAACAAGAACACTGGGACTCGTCCACGTACCTAACTCGAGATGTGAGCGTTCCGATGTTCTGAGGCGGCACGTCAGCACTGAGAACTACCTCCGCGGAGACGGTGGTCTCGCTGCACGCCCACTCGCCCAGACCGAAGATCACCAGCTGCTTGGGCAGAGGCAGCGGGACGTGGACGTGGAAGCATCTTCTGTTGGACTTACTGTACTCCAGCAGAGACAAAAAAAACCAGTCGCAGCGGAGTAAAGATGGCAGACTGAGACGCAGGCCGAAAGCAACCGTACCTGACGAACTGGCGGGGCGCGTCACGGAGGGACCAAAGGACGTAAAAGTTGAGCCTTCCCATTCTTGTTTTAAAGCGGTCAGGAGGACGAAGGCTTTTTAACTTGACTACCTCGTGGGTCACAAAGCGATGGCGCTCCCGTCGGGACTTCTGATTGGCTGAGAACAAGGAAGAACTCGCACCTGCTCCCTGTAAGGAAAGATTAGCGAGCTGTCAAATACAATCGGACTAAAAGAGTCAAAAGCGTGTTAGCTTTTTATTTGGGCCTGCTTTTTTGTACTCTATTTTACTCCCTCTCATATAATTTACGTGGCTTCTTTTGACTTGAAAAAAATGGATTTAATTTTTTTTAATAAATCTTACAAATCTAGTGCCCTCCGATTGGCTGGCCAGGGTGTGCCCCGCCTCCCGCCCAAAGCCAGCTGGGATAGGCTCCAGCATACCCTAATGAGGACAAGCGGCATAGAAAATGAATGAATGATAGATACTTACAAATCTATACCATCTGCCAAATAACCACTACCTAACATTTTCATTTGTAATAAATCTTCTTCTTATCCCTTCAGGGGTTGCCACAGCGAAACAATTGCCTCCGTGTAACTCTGTCTTCTGCATCCTCTTCTGCTGCACCAACTACCTTCATGGCCTCTTTCACTACATCCATAAACCTCCTCTTTGGTCTTCCTCTATGCCTCCTGCCTGGCAGTTCTAAACTCAGCATCCTTCAACCAATATATTCACTCTCTCTCCTCTGGACATGTCCGAACCATCTCAGTCTGGACTCTCTGGCTCTATCTACGAAACCTCTAACATGTGCTTTTCCTCTGATGTGCTCATCAGATCCTGTCCATCCTGGTCACACCTAAAGAGAACCTCAGCATCTTCATCTCTGCTACCTCCAGCTCTGTCTCTGTAGCATTATTTTTTAATATATAATGTTATATATTCACTTCATTATAATATATAATAATATATGTTTAATATTTGTGAATTCATTAAAACGAATACTAATAGAATTAATTTCTATGCAAATGTTGTACTCTTATAATATCATTTTCTTGCGTCTATTTCTTTTTTGGGGGGTTTATTGACAGAGTAAGTGTGGTTTTGGAAAAATCCGTCAATAAAAGTAATTATTGGCCAGCAAATGAATCTTACATACTTTATTATTTACATCTTACTAGAATTTGTAATCCACCTGCGTTACAAATTCATCCATTGTCTATGCTGCATGTATATTCTACATGTATACTGTATTAAATGTTACCTTTTTAATATTTTCACATATATATTTGTGAAAGGGCTAGCAAATGAGCGTTCATTTTAATTACATTGCCAAACCCTGAGAAGTTAAACCACAGTGATAAACAACTAAATGAGGAAACAATATGCAAAACATTAGGATGCAAAACATTGCATGAGTCCTTCATATAGATGTATAAGCATGCTGCCTTCTGTGAGCGTGTCCTTAAGTCTAAAGATAATGTTTTTAAATGCAGTATGACATGGGTGAACCTGTGCCCAACCCATGTTGGCCATGTGGGGATACCTTAATATAAGATGTTTCATCAGCTTTACTGTGTTACATCACTCCCTTAATGCCACCATTTAATGGAACCACAGGGGATTGACATCTGTCCAATTATGCTTCCATTTTCAGACTTCACCTCAAGATTAATCACACCGCACAGTAGACAATATTATTTTTATTGTGGAATATAAATTTTATATAACATCATAACCTATGATACAGTACAGCAAACAACAGGAAGCTTATGAAACGACAAGATTGTAATGACAACTATTCAACAAAATCACGACTGACACAGAGAGCATACAAACACGGCGACCTTCACTCATGTAGACGTGTGCAGAAACTACATTTAGTCAACCTCTAAAACAGCCAACTAAAGAAAGGGGACCAGGCATAAGTAAATATTGAATCAACATTACATAAGAGCTTTATGTGATAACAAGTGGCTGGAGTTGTCATAAAAAAAACACACTGAATTATCTGTCTTCGCTTGCTTTGGTACATTCTTAATTTATGTCCTCTACTAACACGCTGCAGCTGTATATTTAATCATCTCTTTAAAAAAACATCTGCGTAAATAATGTCTTTCGAGCATTTGAAAAGCAGCTAGCAGGTCTGTGTAGGTCTTCCCTGATCACTGCTACCATGTAGATGTGTCACAGTTTCTACTAACGGCACAGATGCAAAAGAAGGCTTTGTCAAATCTACCATGTGGCAACACAAGCTGAGTGGTAAAAAATAGATATGCGTATATGCAACCTCTGTATCCTAACTATATATGTAATTGTAAAATAATTTAGCATTCCAAACAGTAATTCCTTTCCTTCTTTAAATTATACATTCATAAAGATTTGGCATTTTAGGCACTGTAGTAAACTCTATAGTAAAGAGTTTTATTTCGCCATAGGGAGTAGGAGTTGTCGAACTTGAAGAGGTAAGTGCCTTCGCCTGGAAAGTCGTGAGTGCCGCCGTAGACAGACAAATGGCTGTCCTGACGGTACACGGGTGCAATCTCCACCAGGTTTGAATTGCTTTGTGCTTTGGAGCCCTTCTCCACATCGCCATTAGTGACGGGGCCTGCAATGGAAATGACAAAAACCACAACGTCAACAGATTGTGTGGTTTTGCAGGTGTGCTGCCACAAATCGACTTTTTAAAAACTTTAAAACCACCAGCAGACCTTCGAGCTCCTCCTCTTCATCTTCATCATCACTTGACTCACTGATGTGCACAGTGATAGCCCGATTCGTAACAGGAGTCCAATCAAAATAGATGCCGAATCCGATGTCGTAGCCATCCGTGGCAAACTCCCAGCACACCTTTTTGGCTTCGGACACAGTGGGCACGTGCACGGTCATGATGTCGCCTCGGTACACCGTCACCATGCTGTCCTTCTCTGTTCGTAGCTTGGCCTTGAGGTCTTTGAGGGCAGCAGATGTCCATGTCGACGGGGCTTTCAGGGGCGGCATGTCAGCTGTGGGAAATAACAGCATGATATTGCAAGAGAGAGACTGTTTGAACCTGAGTCCTGCATGGACCAAAGCATCAGACTAACCTTTAATCTCAGTGGAGAGCGGAAGACTGTTCTTTTCCCCCTGGTCCCCCGAGGCAGGCTCAGCAGGGGCCTCATCATTAGCCTCAAATTCACAAACAAGACATTTATAGCACAAATATCACATTAACATGCACGTCAAATTACCTCTCCGTGCTGCTTAGATGCATCCATAGCAGCTTGTTTTGGGGGCTGACCTAAGTTCTTGGAGAGGTCTGTGTTTGGGAGGCTAAAGTCAACAGATGACACATTACCAGCAACAAGAGCACAAACACGAAGGAGCTTCTCTCCAGCACCTCACCTGTCCGTCGGGTTGCTCTGGCAAGGTGTGGATGTTGTTCCCGGAAAAGACGAGAAGGACAGCGAAGACAGCCGCGACTGTAGCTCTGATGTGGCTTCCAATCTCTCCATGGCTATAAAAGACAAGACAAACATCACGGTGCGTGCTGAGAAAAGATGAAGCCCCGCCCCTCCGTGTGACAGGGAGGGGCAAACCAACAACCTCCTAGCGAGAAAGCGTGAAATAACAAGTCTTCACAACATTTCTACGTTAAATTCGCCGGGCGGAAACAAACCGTGCGCCAAAGGGCATCCAGTTTTACAAACCCCGCTCCGTCCTTCTGAACTGACGACATTTTAGCAGCTCGTTAGCTTACACAAGCTAGCATGACGGAAGACGAGGACGTGTAGCCACAGATGGAGCGAACACGAAATGGTTCTTACCGCGACACAAAGCCGCAAATGTGACGACGGGACTGTTTTCAGCCCAACTCAGACCACCATTAAACAGACGTCCATTTCGCAGCAGTCATGTGACGGATTTGGAGACTTCCGTGTTTCCATATAGTAGCACATCGTCAAGCAGTCGATGCAGCAAAAAAAAAACATCTTCTCGCGATATTTCCTGCACTGTATATCCTCTCCCTAAAAGTGTCGTGGTGCAAAATCATCTTCTCGCGATATTTCCTGCACTGTATATCCTCTCCCTAAATGTGTCGTGGTCGGTATCAGTGTGAGATTCATTTCGGTGCTTTCTTCGTTGTGTTCGTATTGTTACATTGATATACTTCGGTTTTGCGATATTATATATAATATATAAATATAACAGGCTTATTTAATAATAAAAAAAAAAATTAACAAAAAATAAGAATAAAAAAAACAACCAATCAAAAGCGCAAAGCACAATCAATATCGGCAAGGCAGGGCGTGTATTTGGCGTGGGATCGGTAGCAAAATTTGCAGTACTGTATAGGCCACCTTGAGTGGAAAGGTCTGTTGCTATGACAATCAAGTCAGCTTGAAGATTTGAGTCAGTAATTGCATGCTATCTTCTACATTTAAATCCACAACGACTTGTATGTCTTTTTTAATTATTACTCATGCCTTTAATACAAATTCAAGCATGAGCTTTACAAGTATGTACAGAAATGATTTCCAAATAAACCAGGTAGCAAAATGAGTGCAGCATAACAACGAAAACATATACAGTCAGTATCTTAAGACTTTTCAGATCTTTCAGTAAATTCCAAAATGTGGATGGAACAATTGAAAAAAAAATTATAGCAGCTACGTGTGGAAACTTGATAACAATTTTGCCAGCTGGATATCCAACCATGAAAACAAAAATAAAAACAGAAAACCAGTAACCCTTCAAGGACCTCAAAAGTGCTGAAACTCCACTTATGACACTCGTCTTCATATATTTGCATGAAATGTTACAAATTAAAGTATTTACAATAAATACCAAAGTCCACATACAGTACATGTACTATAAATCCAGGCTCACCAGTTTGATATTACCGACACAGACTAGGATGAGACAACGTAACACATATAAACATCTTGATGATTATATATGTTTATATATTGTGTCGAAGTCTACAAAGTCCTTCGTTCTGAGTTCATTCATCGCTATCATGAAACAGTTGCACAATGTTGATGACAATAAAGGCACTGTGAAGAAAGAGGTGAGCCTAAGCCGCCATGAGATGGTCGTTATTTACACCAGGATAATTCTTTGCCACGCCTCTCAGCTACTCCTCTCCTTGCCTCCACTTTTGGGACTCCTCCTGACGGGCATCGGGATGAATCTGGTTCCTCATGCCACCCAAAACGTTGGAGGTGGCTTCCGTGGCCATAATTAGTGGCTTAACCACTGCAGGAGGCAGCTGACGAAGAACCCCACCCACTGCTCCTGTCATGCCGCGTTGTTCATGTTCCCGGGTGGCAGTGTCATAGATGGTCAGCGCCGTGTCTGTAATCCCCTGGAGATGAGCACAAGCGTTCGGCTTGAAGAAACAGCAGCTTAACAATAAAAGGGCTTATACTATGCAAAATTTACATTTTAAAGATGGCACAACAGTAATATGTCACTTTATGTAACAAAGAATGGATTAAAGTAGATAAAATAGAACATCCCCCCCACACACACACACAAACACACACAGTCACTTGCTTTAAAGCTACAGACACAGAAAGGCGTGTTCCCAAGGAGGTCTTACTAATAGCACTTTTAAACTGTTTAAAACAAATTCAGTTCAGCAAGGCTCTATTTGGGGAAAAACACTTTGAATACATGATTGCTGCAACTTGTATAAAATATGATTTTTTAATTAGTGTTGCCTCAGTTGTGTACCTCTTTCATGACTGTATAGGCTTTGGCTACACCTTCTCTCAGGTCAACAGGCTGATGAGACAATCCATAGTGCGAGAACCGTTTTATCCTTTTGTTGTCTCCCTCATTTGTCACCGGAGACACCATGTCATAGGTTGTCTCAGCTGCTGCCTAAAAAAAACGACACAAAGCAGCAGGATAATAAATGCAAAGGCTTGTTGTCTAAATATATTTTTTTGAGGGAGCGCGAGAGATGTCAGTTTACCTGGATGGTCCGCACCATCCTGTTGGTAAGCTCCAGTGCAGCCATTGCTGTGGAAGTTCCAAAAGAGGCGGTGCCGCGCTGAAACCCACGCACAATGCGACCATCCTTCCTGTACTGCTCAATTGGGAGCCACACCAAGTCTCGAAATCCCTGAACTGAACAAAACATTTATGGCTTGGGCTGCATAAATACAATCGGACTGACCTTGTGCTCTATGGCATATTATAAAGCTCTGACAGAGAAAATCTACTCATTTTACAATGAAGAATACATATAAAGAGCTTAGCACTGTAGGCGGTAATAATAATGATCTTTCACCCAAAAAATTAAAGACAAACAGCTTTAATGCATATTAACTACCATGTATCCATATAAGTAGAAGGCTGTATTTACCCAGCTGCACCAGAGAATGAATGGGCCCCACACCGCCCAGCAGGCCTGGAAGCTGGTTTTTCTTTATGTCAGTCAGCCACTCATTGATTGCATAGGAAAAGAGCTTATCCACGCCCAATAAACTGCAAGAAAGAGATGTTTCAACAAAAAATATGAATGGAATATACACACACAAATTTGGTTTGGCTTTGCGCTTTATTTTTCTCAAGAATAAACAAATAACTAAGTATGTACATTCATTCACTTTTCTATTGTTTATCCTGTTCAAGGTCAGGAGTGGGCTGGAACTTATCCCAGTTTATCATATATATAATTATCTTACATGCATGTTGTTTTTGTTTTTTTTTAACTGTGGAAGGAAACCGAAGAGCCCAGAGAAAACTTAAGCAAGCACAAAGGAGAAATGCAAACTCTACACAAAGAGGTCTAAGTCGAGAGAAGAGCACACAATCACCTACCTGCAATGCACATGTGCTAACCACTTATTCCACAATGTCGTCTACAAGTCGATATAAAATTATGCTATGCAAAACTACACATTAAAAAAAGTACTGTATTAACTTACCCTTGTCTGTAGCACAACTGTCTCAGTTTAAGTTCTGAACAGTTCAGCTGCGTCAACCCAATAATGATCCCTGAAAAAGTTCCCTGGGGAGATAAAACAAATGACTAATTGTTTCTAGTGTCAATTAACAATGAATACAATGTTCTCAAAGCCCATTGAGAGTTAGTACCTGCTCCAAGGAGACGTGTTTCCCATGATAATCCAAGCGAATGGGAACTTCAGAAGTGAATCTGAACTCCCTGTGGGGAAAAGATGAGTTAATTCGGGGGCTACTGCAGTCTATAAAGAGCTTTTGATGTTTATTTGTTTGCTTTTCTGACAGCAACCTAAAGAATATGGGCTGGTCTGAGAAAGAAGCTGTGGAGGCATCACTATCACTGGCCTCCTGCTGGCCGTACGTGGAAAAGTCATTGTGGCTCATGCGTTTTTGAGCAGGCACAGAGATGATGGGTGCTGGGTCGTGGCTGGTGCCAGCATGCTTGGAGAAGCTGCATGAGATCTCTGGAGCGGAGGATTTCTTCATGGACATAGTTACTGCAGCAGAATAAATACTTCAGTCAGGTTTTACTCCACATAAGCTTAGAACCTAATGATGTTCAAGTCAATTTAATATTTTACCATCTTGAGTAGGGGGAGAAAAAAACTCAACTTCTGTGGAAAGACTAGTGAAGAAGTCTTTGAGGAAGAATAGTGCATCCTTAAAATAAATAAGATATGTTGAAAATGTTTGACTGCTGTATAGTATTTGTCTTTGTTTTGTTTTGTATAGTATTGGTGGGAGAAATATTTTACCTGATCAATATTGAGGCGGAGAGGCATCAGGGAAACACGCAAGCAGCACTCCTGTGGAGCCTGGCCAGACTCCGGGCACATATGCAGCGCTTTTATTGTTAACTGAGTGACAGCAAACAGGAAATTACAGTACATCATGTTGGTACTTAACAGGTAACTTCACTGGTGTTGCTTCCCTTACCATGTTGGAATGAGCCTTGCGAGGCATTTCCTTGCTAGAGTACAAATAGAGAAACTTGTTCATCTGAGAGCTAGCCAGCCTGTCTCTGATCTCCAAGTCCTGCACAACAAACACCTGTCGTGACACTGGCTGGTCTGCTGGTGAGCCGGAGGCCATCTGATCTTGTGGGTACACCTCATGCTGAAATCTTACCTGAGGAGGTAACAAACAAGGTGGTCTATGACGGACTTTATTACGTTTGTCTTTATAAAAGTGCATTCTTTGTGTCAAAGGTTTTATTTGTCAGTGTGTATTATTTGGGGTATTGCTGGTCAATCCATTTAATATACAGTACAAATTTAAAAAAATCACTTTGCTGAGTTGAATTTCCATCAAGACATCAGGGTTCCTTCCTTTTCCACCTCCTGTGCGTCCTGACACTCTAGCCTGTCGTACAGAAGTTTGGGAGGGGGAGCTGTGTGGAGTGGAACTGCATCACAAAGTTACAAAGAAAAACTAATAAAACTAATCGTTTGAATTTTGCATTAATACTTTACAATGCAGTTAAAAATCTCACCCTCTGCTTCTGGCAGGAGAAGCTGTGAATGTCAAACCTCCGAAATCTTTGCCACCATAAAGGTGCCAAACAACAGAAATCTCCCTGATGAGGTATCGCACCTCAGGGACGGGGAAATTCAAGGCGCCACGACTGGAGTCACTCCTGTCCAGAGGTTGACTGAAGTGATCATATCTGATTTGCACTGGCTCAGAGGTGAGAAGCTTTACTACTGGTTCCTGATTGACATCCTGAAAGACAATTTTGTTTGTAAGGTAGCACAGCTTGGGGCAACATCATTGAGCTTTGTCGTTTGTGGATCACCATGCGTCCAATTCATCCTACTCAACAGTTTAAATTTACTGTATATAAACACATGACAAAATGTGAACATTTTCAAAATAAAACTGTAACTTGTGTTCTGCACACAAGTTAATGTACGTTAGGGACAAATTATCAACAATGAAACTCGTGTGTCTGTTACTGTATGCTGACCTCCACTCTCGAGCCTGGCGTCTCCAAAATACAGAAGTCGTCAGTCTCTTGTGCCAGGTTTGGGACAGGAGTGATGAGAGGAGAGTGGAGCATGGGATAAGTGAGGCTTGAATCCTGGTTTGCATTCCCGCTCTCATCTGGGAACAGGAACAAGTCGGAGCGAGGAGGGTCATGATCACGATTCCTCTCCTCGTGTGCACCTACATCATGCAAGAGTGACATTAAAATATTTATAAAGCTTAAAAAAAATTAAATGACCGCAAATCAAACGCTTACCATTCTGTTGCAGCACTGGTGTATGCTGGCTATCAGTCTCCTCCATCGCTTCGCTCATCAGATCTTGCAGCATCTGCTGCTCAGTCTCGGCCAGCAGTGGAGTTTGACCAACAGGTTGGCCAGGAAAATCTGCCTGTACAATCATAAACTCAGACTAAGTACACTACATGAGATAAACAATTTGGCCACGTGATCACTGGACGTACAGCGAATGTAAATGAAAACAAAAATACTTGGTCACCCCTTTGCAGTGATAACAGCTTCCAGTCTTCTGTTAAGACTCACCAATATTGAGATGCAGAGAGACTGCCTAATCGTGCTGTTTTGTAGATAATACGGTATATTATCAGTAAAACAAATGCATATTCAAGCCTGCAATTGGCTGGTGACCAGTCCAGGATGTACCCCTCCTCTGGGCCTAAGTTAGCTGGGATAAACTCCAGCAACATTAGTGAGGATAAGAGAGAATTATAGCTATAGAATGGATGGATGGATGCATATTCAAGCAAAGTGTACTTTGTACTAAAAGTGTACTATTTTTTGTCTAAAGTAAGTATTTTCAAGCATTATAATGACAGAATGAACTAAAATACACATATAAGACATTGAGATGACACAATTAAGACGTGATTAATATCTAGTACGCTATACTGGTCAGTGGGTGTCAGTGATGTTAGGTGAGGCACACAAGCACCAGCCTTTATCGCTGGAACAACAGGGCTTTATGACAGGTTTGAATGATCTCACAGCAACAATAATTCCTAATAAAACACAGACTACTGTTGCTATTATTAATAGTTTGTGATAGCCATCCATTTTGTATGGCCGTGAACGTGTCGAGCGAAGCACTTGTGTGTACGTGTGTGTGTGTGTGTGACGCAAGCGGTGTGAACGGCTGCAGTACATGTGTGGGGACAGCTATGTTCGCTGATACCCTTTTGGCTACGTTTGATGACAACACTAAAGCACAACCATGACTCAGAAATCTCCATAGGTGGTAGCAGAAATTTCCTACACATGAATTACGCTGGTATCGAAACCAGATATGGACACTGCATGGGATTGGCTCCATCCCTATCTAAATAGTGTATGTATGAGACGTAAATATCTGGGGTTGTAATGTAACTTGGTCATAAAAGATGGCGCTGCTCACCTTGGTTCTTTGCGTGGAGCTGCTTTGCTTGGTCTCTGGTTCCGCAGGAGGAAGCAAATCCCCATAGCTAGCTATGTACTGGATGAGGTTCATGAGTGCAGCGCAGGAGTCTGCGCATGTTCTGATGTGGATGACATCACTGGAACATCGAAGCTCAAATCTTGGTTCAGACTATCACCAAAAATATAGTGAGAAAGTGTGTGAAATATTACATCCTTGTATACAAAACTAATTTATATTCTTACCAATCTTCCATCCATGCTAGGTTTGACTGCTATGATCCTCAGCTCAAGAGTTCCCATGTCCACTACTCGAACATAGTCTATGAAAAAATATGAGGGTAAATATTGGTTGAAAAGCTCAAAGGGCATTTCAAACAGTCCTTTCATCAGGTGTTGGACTTACCACGTGCTAAATTGACAGAGACAGCATTACACTTGTCTGAAAGGAACAGAGCAGCTTCATCCAAAATTATCCTGGAACAAAGTCAGTGACTTAACTCCTCAGTAGAAACAGAACCTCCAAACTTCCTCCAAGTCAAGTCATACCTGAGTGTTGAGGAGGAGTGGTCTAATGACACGCTGCTAGAGATGCTAAATGTTTCCACAACAAGCAAAGCTCGGAGAGGTAAGTAAAGAGGTCTGTTCGAAGATAACAGACGCAGCATTAGAATACATGCACAAAGCAACGAACAAATCAGTCCGTGGTGTACTTCACCTGTAGTCTAGAGAGCAGCTCCATAAATGCAGATGCAGCGTGCTGACAGATGTGGGAGGAGCATAACCCAACACAGGCTCATCGGAAACATTCAAAAAGTCAACAATCTGTAGCAAATAGATTTGTGATTGTTTTTCCATGTATACCTTATGTGAGCTATAATTACTTAAATGTGAAAGTAGAGCTACCTGATCATACCAGCCCAAGTTCGGCGGGACCACTCTGTGTTGGACCGTTGCGCCTCTTACTCCAACAGCAACCAAGAATTCCTGCGTATGAAAAGAACATAAACTCAACTTAGGACATAGCAGAAAACATGGTAAGAAAACACAATGTGTGTATTGGAAACATCATCCTTCTGGTCACCCGTGTGCCTGTGAACTGTGATGTAAACAATGTGAATAGCCTACCTTGACACTTCGCTCGGAATTCTGTGATGAGATCTTAACAGCAACAGAGACCATACTGCGGGCCTCCAAACCAATACCCTCGGAGGGAGTGGAAGATCTCTCAGGAGCCAACTCGGATTGGTAGATGGTTGGTTCCAGCCAATGTGGATGTGACCTGCATGGCAACTTGATGTCTGAAGTGAAGGGGCTTCCCTCAACTAGACCTGTATACATTAAACAGAGTAGCACTTGTAGCAACATTAAGGTCACATCAACAACTTACAAACACCATGACAGTGCAGGCGGTTACCTTGGTGATACATGGAGCTATTAGTGGTGTGGAAGCAGACGTAATGTTGGTCTTTAAAGCCCTCATGTTGCATAACGCTGAACAGCACTGCGTTTTTCAACTCTAGCCAAAATTCGCCATGTTTGTTTTTCAATAGTGTTTTATCCTCCTTCTAGAAACAAAGATGCAAACTTATACGACTTTATGTGCAAGAAAAGTAAGGGTATAATGCAAAAGGCCATCAGAGTACCTTCGCATTAGTCTGAAGTGCTACTAGGCCATGATTGACACTGACGATGACAGAGAAGAGGCTCTGGGAGCTCTTACTCTGAGCTTTGGGCTTTTTCTTTTTGCGAGACCTGAAGCCTCGGTCAGAAGAAGGAGAATAGTAGTGCGTGTTCTCTTCTTCTGAATCACTGGTATCATCTGAACGAACAAACAGAAAACAAGTCACTCAATATTCAAGAACATGGCAATTTTGTGAGGGGCATATTCATGGATTTTAGCCATCTCACCCTCAGGTCCTGTAGAGCGGAACTGGTTGAAGCTGTCTTTAGTGTAAGTGTTGATCAACTGACTGGCCACAGACAGCCCAACACCATATGGCATGCTTTCCACAGTCTCCACAGGCGAAGGAGCAGTGGGCTCCCACAGAAGTAGATCATTGTTTATTCTGGAATACAAAGAATATACAAATGACTAAGCGTTAGCGAGTACGGTCACAACACGTGTTATTTGGTTCATGTCATCGTGATACAATGTAAAATCTGTTTTCACCGAGCATAACAGCAGCACCATCAAGCAACAGAATTGTGCAGCTGTATGGGATAATGACAGTGCTTATTTTATACTTTTTTCCTAGGCCCAAACATTTTGGAAAGACATTTTCATAAAGAAAATCAAACACAAGATCATAAACAGAAAAATCAAAGATGGAAATGTTGTCAACATAAGAAACTTTCTTAGTATCAAATCTGATCCATTTGCTTCTCACAGCCACTAGGCTATTTACAGTACATGGTATCTGGGACTTGCGATCATGTGATGTATTTATCATTTTTGTCCTTAGTTTTATTGGCATTGGACTTCTGAAGAAATAAAATTACCTGTTGTGCAGTTTTTCATAAAAAGTTTTGCTGGGTAGAGCCAATTGCACATTGGGGAAACACAGTTCAAGGACAAAACGGGAATTGTTTGTGGTTTTCTCTTGAAATTCTGTCATCTCAGCAACATCACCTGGTATGACCATCTGAAATTTAAAACATTCAAAACATGGTTCATTGTCTTCTGTGCAGCAAAAGTGGTAGTCAGGTTCCTTTTCTAATAAGAATACCTAGACTTTCATGCTTGTTTTCAGCATGTGCCCTACCTCTTCATTCTCATACATAACCCTTCGGGAGGAAAAGGGTGATGGCTCCGGTTTCCCAAAGTCACACACATCCTTTAGTGAGTGAGCTGCCCCCTCCTCTTCCTCTTCAAGTGAATGGTCCTCAGCCCCTTCATCATCTTCGGCCGTTACGCGCTCAAGGATCGAGCGAACTGCAGTGGGGTTCATTTGTAACACGACCCTATCGGGAGAAATGTGCAGTCAGTAGGAGATAACCAGCAACAAAGAGATAAAGACTGATCCGGGTATGAAGGTAAAAATGTACCGCGGCCAATCAAATTTCGCACTCTCAGATGTTGTCATGTCACCATCCATGGTGTGAGATACTCTGAGGAAGCGCGTAGGTGCTTGATCCGACTCCTCTTGGAACCTGCCTGTGGAAAGGAAATCAGATTAGAGGACAATGGAGAAAATGTATTGAACCTTGACCACATACCAATAAGCTCCCTGAAGGTGAGCTCCATTTTTGTTTGATCCGGAGTGCTGCCACCCCTAAATTCTGTTTTGAGTTCCAGGTCTTCCATTTCCAGGTGCAGTACCTCTTTCTGCAAAGACTTTTTGAACCAAGGACCCCTTTCCTGATCGGAGCGCAAATCGGGAATGGGAAAGCGAACAGCAAGTCCAAGTACGGGGGCATTAACGGTGAGCGACACATGACAGTTAGATGGGGTGTGACTGTCGTCGAGAAAAACCTCTGCAAAGGCCTTGTGCTGCAAAAATATGACACACGACACCATCATGACACAAAGGTAGTCATCAATCATGGATTCACCATCACATAATGATTCCATCCATCCATACACTTTCTACACCGCTTATCCTCATTAGGGTCGCGGGTATGCTGGAGCCCATCCCAGCTGACTGTTGGCGGGAGGCGGGGTACACCCTGGACTGGTCACCAGCCAATTGCAGGCTTGAAAATGCATTTGTTTTACTGATAATATACCGTATTATCTACAAAACAGCACGATTAGGCAGTCTCTCTGCATCTCAATATTGGTGAGTCTTAACAGAAAACTGGAAGCATGGCACACATAGTGATTAGTTAATAATGATAAAGACATACAACATTACATTTCACAACAAAATGATATCAAATACAGAATCTGCATTTAAAAATGACTTTACAAGTATAAAAAAGGCTCAGTTGACTAAAAATCAGAGATATGTGAATTTTCATTAAATTTTTAATAGATTTGTTATTGTGGTTGTAGCCTGTAGTGGTTTAGAACTGCATTATTAGGATTGCCTTATTTAAGCTAAATAAAAGAGTCCAAGCACATTTCAGTATAGCAAGAATACAAGCATAACTGTAAACAGTGTTAATAACCTCTCTAACACGGTCAATCTTTTTAAAAGATCTTCTATCTATCTATCTCTTAAAGGGACATGATTTTTCAACTTTGCCTAAATATGTTCTATATTGTTTGTAATTAATTCACCGTCAACATCCATTTTCTGTGTCACTTATCCTCTCTATTGCTGTGAAAATATGTTTATATAGCATGTATAATGCTTTGAATGCTTGTCGGTATGATGGCACAATATTCAGGCAATTTACCTTTCTTCTTCATAAAAAATTAAACATAATTTATAAAACATTTATGGAGTGGATAAATCACGTCAATGAACCTTTTAGGTGGTCTTATGGATACATGAGAATTATTTTCAAATAACAAAATTGACTTTAAATTTAGCAAGGTGTCTTACCAAACTGACATGTTTACTGTAGGACGTGTACATATGTGAGGCCATCATCTCTGTGGTGGCCAGCTTCTGAGGCTGAAGTACAGAGTTGAGACGGTCCACAATGCTGATATCAAGTTCGCAGCGTACGGGGCCCAGCTCCACCTGCATCTCAGCTTTTCTGGGGATGGTGCTGAGCCGCACCTGGCCGCCCTGCACAAATGCAAACTTTCGCCTGAGTGAGCACTAAGATTACTATGTGGCAAAAGCAGGCAGCTGCTTGTCATGAGCGTCACCCTTTTTAAAATGAGCATTTACCTGTGGGCCTCTGCGCTCAGCCTGTTTGTAAAGCAGGTGAAAGCAGGTGCTTAGCGGCGTGTTGGCACTGGCTGCTGTGTCAAATGTCAGGAGCTGTGTTGTGACAGAGAAACAAATGAGTACCATGCGAGCCAAACAAAAACTGCGTGCAGTGTTGCAAAATGTGCCAAGCTAAGCGTTGCATTGGTGACCTCAGTGTACTGAATGCCTCCCTGAAAGCCACCAGTGATGCTCTCAGACGGGAATAGACACTCCAGCAACTCCATTTGGTCAATGGAGACATCAGTGCTAAAAGTCCGCAGGCTGGATCCCTGACAATGCTCGTAGTTTATCTTCAGACCCTGGCCCACAAATCTGCAGATAAAGCAACATGTCAAAAGATTTTTAATGTTCCTATTAGGAACATGACTGTTGTTCGACGAAAGTACACTGGAACATCAGAGGTCAAACTTCGTTCCAGGACACTGGTCGACCTCCTATTGGCTAATATTTCAGAAAATTTTTTGCCAGAAAGGCAACATTTTAGCATTCTTAAGCTACAAGTGTATAAATAAGTTAAGCAGTGTTAAGATGTAACACTTTAATGATGAGTGCCAAATGGTGTAAATGCGGAGATGGTTTGCTGTCGCACAAGTGTAAAAAGAAGTTACCCACTAAAATGTAAACATAACAACCCCCCTATTCAAACTTTGACAAGAGATGCCATTGTTTAAAGTTATGTACTAACTACTGGAATCGTACTACTTTGAATGAGAGTTTTCTTATTTGATTTACCTTTGAATGTATATTCTTCTTTTTGTTCTCTTAACACCACTTGTTAAGGTTGGTAATAAGTGTCCCAATAGTCACAAAATGGCAACGCAAAAGTAAAACTCATTTAAGCTTTGATGCCTGCAAATGGAGGTCACTTGTGAAGCCATGCATAATAATGTTGTGACATTATGCAATGTGTGTTTGTTGGTCAAATTCTAAATGGTACAATTTCCAAGCCTACACTGTACATAACAGGAAAGGAAATGGTAAAAATAAAATGCACCTGAGGTGATCTTGAGGACAGGCCTGATTAAGGACTGGTCGAGATTGAAGGAAGGCAGTGGGGGCAAGCTGGCTGGGGTCCACCATGCTGAAGAAGTGTGCGGCTATCGGGCCCAGAGGACTGGGGTAATCATCTGGTGGTGGCAGTGGGTCGATGTGGAGAACTGAGACAGCCAGACTACGGAGTGTCAAGCTCAACACCAATTCTGGCCTGGACTCGTCCCCGTGGGTTTTGGACGGATGTGCTGAAACCAAATAAGATCATCGTGAGAACACACAAATTCATCGTGTCGAGATGAAACCATAAGCAACAAATGTCTGTTTTTAATGAGTCAAACACAGTCTGCCATGGCAGACAACATTTGGAATTTAGACAACATTATCTTTGGTTTGAATGAAAAATTGCTGTGACCACACACACACACGCACACTTACAAGTTTGTCGTAACAATGTTTGAGGAAGTTGTGAGTCTCGTAACTGTCCAAGATTCTGCTTTTCTTGCTGTCGTGGTATGTCCATGTACTCGTCCCAGGGAGCCTACAGCCACAGCAACATGTACGGACCAAATTTATATCACAAACGTTTGAATTTAAACAACAATAAACTACAAGTGTCCTAATTTGTCCATGTACCCAGCACTTTTAATTAGCTGAAGCTTTCTAGTTGAGCGACGTGTGTTAACACCTACAGTTGCATTTCCTGAGGGAGATTCTCCTGGGGATGCAGAGTAGTTGCTATTGAGCGACAAGTCCAAATCCACAGTTGGAGGTTCGCCAAGTGGGGGGAGGGACGACAAACTGTGGGACATGTCCATGTCAGCCATGGAGAAGAAGACATCATCTAGTTCATCCATAGGTTTGTTAAGAGAATGAAAAAAAGAACAATTCATATTTATTACATGAAATGACACCAAGAATCATTTTTGTAAGACATATACAGTACTGTGGTTACATAAATCTAAATTCAACATTTTGGGGGGAACAATCTGCATCTAAAGTTGCAGAAAAGCTGAGCAAGAATCAACAGATTTTATTCTTGGCATGGGTTTTGTTTTTACTTCAGCCTTTCCCCCCCAACTTTCCAAATAAGATGGGCCCCGGTCAAAGGCAACATAACACTAAATGTCAGGTCAAATATTTTAACTCCTCCTCTGTTTGCTTTGTGTCACGACTATCTCTCCACGTCTCTGTTGTACGCAAGTGACAGGAAGAAAAACTCTTGCTAACTTGGGAAGAAGCAATTTGCCACTACCTATAGGTTTGCATGAGCCCAAATATAAGACAACCTGTCTTTTGTGAAGGCAAAAATACCTTCACATATTGGGATCAGTTCACAGTGTCTCTCATTACACTCCGCATTGTGCTTCTTCATTGGCTGTAGTTAACTTACTCTTACGCTTGCATGATAGCGGTTAAAATGTTACTTGGTTGCGTAGCAGCGCATGACCCCATAACAAATAATGTCCTATCTGAACAAATCAGGAGTCAGCCAGCAGCCCAGAACAGATGTGTTTTGACTTTAGAGGGTAAAACACTGAAAAACAAAGATTTCATCAAACCTCGACTGGACACAGTTCGGGTGGTCTGGCTTTCAAAGAGGTCGGCTTCTGCTCCTGCTGTAGCCGTGTCCTTCTTCAGACAGCGGTTTAGTTCCATATGGAGTCGGTACTCATCCTCTTGCTGCATGGGTCGACTCTTTCTGTCCTTAGCCCATTCTTGTGCACCTTGACGCAAAAGCAAAGAAACGCTCAGACCACGTACATTCCATGATATCGTGCATCGGTTCAACGACTGAGTACTCACCTTGACCACAAAATGCTCCAAACAAGTCCAGAAGCAAATGAACTTGGCGCGGTGACAGCAAAATAAGCAACGTGTCAATGTGACCTGCGACATCCAACTAAGAGGCAAAGAAAGATTAGGAGTCATGTATTGTCTTTGAATAGCACTACAAAAATTTAATTACCAAGCATTTTACAAAGAGATGGCCGACTCACCTTTGCTCCAGGCGTGGCTCGGTTGTTTTTTAGTGTAAGGGACAGCTCAATTTTACCGCAGAGACTCCCAACTTGCACAGGTTGAAAGGGCGCGGTAGAGGCTAATGTCTCTGTGAACTGCGGATGTGGCTCGCAAATGATTTTGGGATTCCAGCTAGGCGAGAGTTTTGGCTCAGTCTCCTATCAAACAGACGAGAGGGAAGAGAATTAGAATGGCAGCTATACGATGCTTGCTAATGCTATTATTCGAAGTCAAACCGTTGGAGGGGGTGAAGATTTAAAACCAGCTCGAGACGTGTCCGAGAATTCATCCCAAAATACAGAGATGCCCTCCACCTGTAGCTTTTTGTGTGCAAATGTGGTTGGCTGATGAACGTTCACACTTGAGCTTTCCTCGCCCGTTTCATCAGAATAAAATATCCTAGAAAAAAACAAAAGTTAAAAAAAGACTTCTACAATGTACCCAGAAAAAACAAGCTTTGATCCAAATAAACTCCAGTACATTTACAAAGACTTTTACCATCTTGCTTAAAGTAGCTTTGTAGCTTTTATAAGCCCATCAGTCATATTAGGAAACTTACCGAATAAATAATTTCTATAAATAATTACAAATCAATATTATTTATACCATATTAATAAATAATAATAAACTATTCAATAAGAAGACTAGTTAAATAATTGTTTTAAAATTGAAATACAACATAATAAAAGTTACTTTCAGTTTTAAAAAAAAGGCTTATTAGAGAGTACAATTAATTTGGGGGTGTATAAAAACTACATTTCTGAGTACCACATGAAAATTTGAAAATCTTTAAATCTACACCCATTTTTTCTCATTTTTTTGTTTGGATTATAAATGACAAGAAATTGGCTCCACTTACCTGTTGATTCGAATCTCAAGAGCAATTCCAGTTTTGGAATTCTCTGGAATGTGTTCAACCCTCAGAACCGTATCCAAAAATGTCACTTTTACTCTTCTCAGAACTGTAAGAGACAAGCAACAAAATAGACATACAGTAATAAACATACCAGCTTGCACAAGGGCTTTTCGGGAGCAGAACCTGTTTCTATAGTTTCTGCAAACTTCTCCAGTCCTTCAAATGGCTGAAAGCTCTCTCCCATGTCATCGGTGAGTTTCTGGCTCAGACACTCTTTGGCTAGTTGCATGCTGCTTGTCATAAAGCTGGACCAATACATGGGCTCAGTGGCAGATGCTGAAAAAAACAGCCACCAGTGACACATAGTACAATCAATATGCAACAAAATGTTTCTCACCATCAAAATAATCTAAAACCGGCTTACCTATTCTTGGCCTTGGTCTAAACACCATCTCCAAACCTTTGACCTCAAGGGCACAGTTTTCCTGCAGTAAGGCTGCCCACGGGACGGTCAGTGAAATAGTCTGAATGAATCCCGCTATGATCTCAAAGGGAGCATCTGCCGTCTCTAGAAGCTCATTCAAAGACTGACAAGAGATCATGTTGACTATGCCAGTCGGTGCAGTGACATGTTACACAAATGGTATGAACATACCCATTTATCCAAAGGCACTTGTGCCAGTGATCCCGTGCCTTGATAGAGATCTAAACTGAGCTGGTCCAAACTCAGCTTTTCCTGCAGAAAGTTTCCAAGGTACCGATGCAAGAGGTACCTACATGCTCGCTTCTTAATGGACTCCGAAAACGGCCAAGGCATCTTGACTCAAGTGTGTGTAGTGCAGAGGAGGGGAGATTTCTTTGTTTAAGCTGTTTGCCAAATGCGGCTGCTTGTCCAACAGTCACGAATGAAGCGCTGTTATGTCATCCTGTTGACTGTAATAAGTAACAAAAGATGAGCTCAGACATCCTTCACATCTCACAATGAGAGACTCCTTGGTGGATGTGTCGATACCCAAAGATCGGGGAAGACAGTGGGCCGACTTCAGTTTACTGCACCTACAAACAACAGAACACACGCTGTCCACATCAGACCTGTACAGTACCGGCGTTACGATACCGCACTAAAGAGGAGATCGTGTCATGTTACACAGACATATTCAAGTCCCCACTTTACACGCGGTACACGGGATAAACGCACTTGCGGGGTAGCTTTTAGCATGGCAACAAGCCGTACAGCCATTAGCTGCGTTGCAGAGCCGTCACGGCGGGAGATGAACTGACAAAAGGTTTGCTAGCCGGCCAGCTAACGAGCATACAGCTAGCAAGCTAGCCAGCCCGAATATAAAGCGTAAACACTCAATGAGCCGATGTAAGGTAAGATATACACGCATTCCAGTTAGTTGCCTAAAATACGCTACAGGTCCGACTATCCACCTCCCGGTGTCACTAAGTCCCGCATATGAACAAAGCGACTGAATATATAGGTGAAGACATGGACACGGGCTCTTATATTACCTCGAGAATGTGTTGTTTACAAACACTCTCATGACTCCGCACGAACTGACGCTTCCAACTCTTCCGGACGGTCGAAGATGGAGCAGCGGAAACTGTGATCGTTGGACATAATGTCTTATTCGTCTGCCCGTCCTTCAATCTGAGGATAAGCCAATCAGATCGCGGTTTGGAACACTTCCGGCAGATTTCTTTCAGTTGAAACCGATGGGGTTGAAATCAACCCTTACACATTTGGGGCGGGACCAAATCCGCTGCGTCATTACATGGTCACGTAGTATCCGGTACGCTTACTTTCTCCTTTTTGTTTAGAACGCAGTTGTTTAAACACAGCATTGGACAACTCAAATAGACGAGTAACATTTTGGAGTGGAGTTTTTGCTACTGGAGAAAATTAAATCAACAGCCAGCTCAACCGCCCCCACGGAGAGCTCACTCAGTGGTCTGGAATCTTCCACGGAGGACCAAGACCAGTGAGGAGGTGAGAACGAACGCATTTGTAAAAATTCTGCATTGATTGCCATTGAAGTGAGGGGGAAATGAAATGAAACATAAATATGTACTCGTAAATGACACATTTGTGACGGAAACACACGATTCACTTGTGGCCTACACAGCGTGGGTTTGCTAGCAGCTAGAGACGTGAGAAATGAAGCAAAAAGTGCACAATTAAATTAATTACATGTGTATTACTGTCGCACTGTGGTATCCAAACGTTTGCAATTTCTGTAAAGTTAGCTTGCCGCAAACTGTTATTTCGGCCAACTGGTGCGTTCCAGTTACCTCGTAAATGAGAGCGCTTAAAGCATGGTCATGACGTCACATAGGAGTATTGAATTGTATTGATTCGAAGACTAGCCCTATTTTGCATTCTTTGGAAAATATTGCTCAGACAAAATGAAACAGAAATCCCGTTTCAGTACCAGTTTAATCTCTTTTGCTTCATTATACTTCATGGACCACTATTATAAAATAGTCATCATAACTGTTTGCTAAGATTGCCTTCACACTTGTGGTTTTGCACCAAATGGTCCGGACAAAAAACAAAAGCAGGTTGGTACAGCTGTGAACAATAAAATACAATATTTCCAATAAGAAAACAATGTAAGTAACATAATGAATAACTACTGCATAAAAACACAATTAAAATACAAATTAAGTAAACTGGTATCAAAGATATTCTTCAACCAGCATCATGCTCAGTTCAGTCAGCATTTTGCGTTGGTGTGTTACATAATGGCAGAGGTAGAACATGGGATAGACAGCCTGGAAAATGAATTGTGGGCGAACTAACAGCGGGTGCATTTACAGGAAACATACCTAGATACAAATGAAGTGAGACAATGCAAGTCAACGTTGAAAAGTGGTGACAGTTTTTACCACAGGGCTGCAATCTATGTGTGGGGGTGGGCTCTGGGTGACGTCATAATCTAAGTTGCACAAGTGACACATGTGCGTGTAATCTTTTTATGGATGTTGTTGGAGACAAAAAGTAAGCAAAAAAAAGAAAAGGCATAACAAATTTATGAATACAAATTCACTTTCTTCTGTTGCTTTTGTGTTTTTACTGCCACAAGCAAGTCTGAGTGTTTGACGCCGACTGGTTGAGAAGAGTGATGCGTGCTTTTTTTATACTTTTTACTGCATTAATTTTTCCTTTATGTATTCTTTTACTACTTTGTGCATCAAAAAAAGGACTATAAAGTGGATTGGATATTAGTCCTCAAAAGTGTCAAACAAGATCAGAAAAAAATTCTAGAATTGTCACTTTAAAAAACCCCAACAGAATCTAGGGGTGTCTGACCCCTCCTGCAACATCATCTTTGGCCTCCCGTGTGCGTATGTGGTGTGTTATGTCATCTATTGTACGGCGTTGGAACGACAAGCAATTGTTTATGAGCCATGGTGAACAGGTAGCACCAAAAATATTTGTGGCGGTCCAAATTGTAAATATTGCGGGTGGGCTGTCACAAATAAATGAATGTTCGTGAAACCCTGGTTTATGAAAAGTTGAGTAGTCATTCCAATGACATTGCCATAGTAAGTATAGGTAAATAAAATGTTTGCCTAAATATGCTTTCTTTGAGACAGCTGTTGGGTAAGAGGTTGCAATTCTTATTTTGTACTGGCTGTTAAATTCTTGTTTTGATGACACAGTAAGTGTGCCCCGCACTGAGTCATTTTTTTCATCCAAGGTATGGAAGTGGACTGCCAGCCCGAGGACTGTATGGTGTCTGCATTTGAGGACGACTGTGTGGTGCTCTGCGACGTCAAGGACATGAGACTGGAGGCGGAAGCTGTGGTCAACGATGTCCTTTTCGCTGTGACCCAAATGCAGGTGTCCAAAAACCTCAGCAGTTCATCAGAAGTGGCTTATATAAATGTAGAAACTAGAGAGGGCAACCGCTATTGTCTGGAGCTCACAGAAGCAGGGCTGAGGGTAAGATCCAACAAAAGAAACAAGATGGGACTATAAAGGTGCTTAGGTAGACCATGTTTTTAATAATGTGTTGTGTTCATGCAAATAGGTGGTGGGCTATGCTTTTAACCAAGTGGATGAGGACCTGAACACTCAGTATCATGAGACGGTTTACTCACTACTGGACACACTGAGTCCCGGCTACAGGGAAGCCTTCGGAAACGCTTTGCTTCAGCGGCTAGAAAGCCTCAAGCAAAACGGACAGTGATTGAGCCAAAAGCTGCAAACATGTTTGATCACATCCAATAATATAGAATGGAACTTCCACCTACCACTGGCTATATAGGAAGTACTATCCCTACCACCTCTGCTTTGTTGCATATCATCCAATGACTTCATGGTAGTTCATTCCTGACTGGTTGCTTGGGTTCAATTGCAACACTCTGCTGTTGATTTAGCTGTGAGAAAATATTCTATCTTCTCATGCTGCGTATTTGTAACTGCGCACAATACTTTTGCACCTTTTATACTCAATGCATTGCAAATCTTAACACACAGACTGCACGGAAGCTGTGACCTGGTGAACTTCCCAAAAATAGTTTTAAGGGCCAAAGCTGAATTTACTTCCCTGTTCTACAGATTTTCTGCCTTAATGACCGTTTGGTTAGTGAAGTACAATATACCTCTTTATCTACTTTATTCCAAAAGACATTTGAAGTTACAATAAAGCTAGTCTGAAGTTGATCTGCATAGCACAAAGCATTGAATGACCACAATTTGGCTTTTAATGGTAGAATTTTTTTAACTACAGCAGATTTTTCTAGTGCTGAGTCAGAATGTTTTTCTGTCATTCTTTGCCGCTGGCCTTTGGCCAGACCAATAAAGTTTGAGAATGCCGTGTTTGTGTGTAATAAACTATTTAACCAGTGATAAAAGTGTGTGAGGTAAAAAAAAAAAATACTTACATGTTCTTTTAAGTCACAAAATAATTCTTTAATTTCATATTTCATTTACAGCTTAAGTTCACTTCTGAAAGCAAAATTAGTAAGAAATTACAAAAGTGTTAGCATCCAAAAAAATGTTTGCTGTGTAAATTCAGACTACATAGCAGCCAGTAAGACAATTGCACCATAGTGGCGTGTAGCGTCTGAACTAAGAGTTGTTTTAATGTGACGGTTTACTGAATGTTTGTTCATGGCCACACAACTTGAAACGGACTGGGTGCTTTGCAGTCAAACATGGCAAAGATATGACTCTTAAAATCAATTTGATGAGTGAATAAAACAAGGACTTATGGGTAGAATCATTTACAGTTATTGTTTACTTGTCATATTCCCTTAGTAAAAAAAAAAAAAAAAAAGGCAGATCACCTAGTTGACAATCTGGACTGGGAACTTGATGCAGAATAAATCTTTGTCACTGTCGTCTCTCAGTTCCCACTCCACAACCAGCTTTATCTACAAGTTGAGGGTGGACAAAATAGCAAAGTGAAACTGGTGCACTTTGTATTAAAACAGGAGACAAAAATGGGTTGAAACTACAACCGAATTGCTAGGGGTGTGACGAGAGACAGAATTGGGTCTACCAGCCCCGCGACACCCGCCAAAACAGACGATGGCGCAGCTTGTTTGGAAACGAGCGACGAAAAACAGACACGCATGCACGTTACTATATTTTGAGCCCGGCAAAATTATCAAGTTCATTTTTTGCGTGATTGATTAATCCATTTATTATTGTCCCAGGCCACAAGACCTTTCTTTCTGAACTAGAAATCTTGTCACATTTTAATCTCACAAGATCATACACAAAAGTACTCAGCATGTGGGTCAACTAACACTAAATCCGTCGTTCTTTAACTAAATATTAAAATAAAGCTCTGTTACAGACATCTAAAATATCATGCAAACATTTCAAATGTGGGCCGGGAGTGGAATAGCATTTAATGCAACAACATTTTGCTGGCAAGATTATGCTAAACTACTGTAATGTATTTTTTTGTGTGTGTGGATCCATTTCTACAATGATACTGATTCTGGATTTTTTTTTTTTAAAGGCACTTCTTAATATTGTAAGTTTTTCAACATTTCCTTCATGTTTGTCCACAATCATATATACAATTGAGGAATAGGCAGGTGGAGGATTCTCCTATGCATAGTTTTTTACTCCAACCAAGGCCCAACATTTTGCTAAATGATAAGGTTGAAACTAGGGGTGTAACGGTTCACATGGATGTATTGAACCGTTTCGGTTTTGCATGTTCGGTTTGGTCCACTTGCGAACCGTTTGTTATATTTTATACTATTTTTCTCATTACATTTATTACTAGAGTGATTTAGGCGCTCCCCGCAGAACAAAAGTCCTGGCCGAGTTTTCGCATGGACGCCTTGAAGTGTCAGACACTACTGACAAACTGAATCGAACCCAAATTACATTTTAGTGTACCGTTACACCCCTACTTGAAACGATTGGTATAGGTTTTTGTAATTCGATTTTTTGATAGGTAAAGTTTTCAACTAGCAATTTTCTCCGCGTGTGTGGGGGGGTATTCTCCAGGTACTCCGATGTCCTCCCACATTCCAGAAACATGCATGTTAGGTTAATTGGCGACTCTAAATTGTCCATAGGTATGAACGTGAGTGTGAATGTTTGTTTATATGTGCCCTGTGATTGACTGGCGACCAGTCCAGTGTGTACCCGCCTCTCGCCCAAAGCCGGCTGGGATAGGCTCCAGCATACCCGCGACCCTAATGAGGATAAGCGGTATAAAAAATGAATGAATGAATTTTTTGATAGGCTACAGAGGCGTACAGCGTTAATGCAGGGGGGACACAAGACTTGTCCAATAGCGATCAGGCCAAGGAGAAACCAGTGAAAACCCTTGTGTCTCCTGTTTGGGAACACTTGATGGCATACGTTTTGGCTGAAATGGAGTCTTACCGCAGGATACTCCGTCTTGACTGGAAGAGCGTTCACATAGTGATAGCTCTGCTGCTTCTGGATGGGACACTGGATTCCAGACTCACAGCCGTCCTCAATAGGGATGGGGAAGGGGACAGGAACTCCGGCGATGACACCATGGACCACAGCTTTACTTGTCTTGCTCACCACAGCTACACACAATCCAAATGAGTCAGTGGGATTAAAAGAAACATTTCTAGAGATTATGAATGACTAAGGCCCACTCACCACTGTTGAATGTCACATTGACACTGTAGGACTGTCCTTTGTGAAGCTGGCAAGGCTGACTTACGCAGGGGTTAATGTCCACAATGGACACTTTACCTGAAGACGAGCCTAAAGACAATCAAGATATAAAGATGAACTTTTAACCAGTCAATTGTGTTTTTCTGATTCCTCAATAGGACTGAGTAAACAGCAAACTCACCACAATCAATGTACTTGACTGGATCCGCACAGGTGAGTCCCATTAAGCAGAGCAAAATAACGACGCCAACTCTAAAGTCCATGTTTATGTTCCCTTTAAAAGACCCTTTACAAAGAGGAGAGTATTAAAAGATTTTGTCAGAGAGCATGCATTTAAATAAAGTTGGTACACGTTGTTCAATAGATTTTGTGGCGCCTAAACGGAATTACGTAACTCTTCACTCAAAACACACGCTTTCCTTAAACGAAGATGATAGAAATAAGATAAAGTATTACATAAAAAAAAAAAAGAAGATGTTACGAGTTACACACCCCTTGTAACGTAACGCCACCGTCCTCCGTAATGATGACCCGTGACTAACACACAGACCAGCACTTTTTATTTCCTTTTATCACGAGACCAAAAGAACGCCCAGTGGAGTTGACAATTTATGCCCGACATTTAGTCGTACAGGACAAGTCAGGACAAGTAGAATCAATTGTAACAAACAATTGTAAAATGTAAAAAATCAGTCTGATGCGTATTTAATTTAACATAAACATTTAATAGTTGTTTGCTTTTAGAAAAATGATTAAGACTGTGCACGATTGTGCCTTACAGACACTAAAACGGTCTTAAAACCAAAAACGCAAACTTAATGATTGGCAGCTAGCTTAACAAATCATTTAAAAGAATCGTGCTCGTCCGAGTGTTTTATTTTTGAGTGACAAGTGCATTCGCCAATAGCATCTTTCTTTTTTATTTAAGGTGGGACTTCCTTTTCGTTTGTTTCGAAAGATGTCACTAGTGGGACTAGCAATGATATCTGCGTCAAAGTCAAAAGTGATAAACCTTGCGAGGTAAAAACCAAACAAAACGCTTTTATCTATGTAGATGACATCGTTATATACATTTTTTACAACCATGTCATCACGTAATAAAAGGCCGAATTTTGAATTCGACCGTTTGAACGTCAGCGAGCTTCCGGTGTGACCGTTGGGGACCCGACAGCAGCACAACTACTACCTGTACTGTGTGTTAGACTTCTTCTATCCCATTTAACCGACCAGGGATGTTTTGCAGGGCGTCCGCTCTCCTGAGTAACATCACGGGTATACAACGCTTGAATCGGCCCCTGCGGAGCCCTCAGCACCTTTCCCCCGCCGGAGTTGTGCCTTTTAGCAGCGCCTCCACCCAGCAGAAGCCCGAAGGTTCAGATCCCTCTGATAAAGTCCACCTCACCGAGTCATGTGTCAAGGTGAGCAGTGATGACCGAGAACATATTCACCGTGTCTGTGCCTTTTAACAAGATGTTTATTGTTTCCAGGACGGCTAAACTATGCTGCGGTGTTTTAACTGCCAATATAATCCAGAACGTAATAACATAATTCCAGTAGGACGGGAAAAGCAGTCACTGTGTAGGTTAGGAGTGTCCAAAGTGGGGCCCGTGGCGCATTATTGAAATATAATTAAACAAAAAAGAGAAAAGAAATGGAAAGGTGCAATGTAATGAGAAAAAGATGACATGTTGATACAATTATAAATATCTAAGTGGTTGGCATTGCCGGCAATAAGTCGGACCCGTTTCCAGTGAGGGTTGGACTCCGCCAGGGCTTTGTCACCGATTCTGTTCACTACTTTCATGGACAGAATTTGTAGGCGCAGCCAGGGTGTTGAGGGGTTTCAGTTTGGTGACCGCAGGATTCGGTCTCTGCTTTTTGCAGATGATGTGGTCCTGCTGGCTTCATCGAGACGTGACCTTCAACTATCACTGGATCAGTTCGCAGCTGAGTATGAAGCGGGTGGGATGAGAATCAGCACCTCCAAATCTGAGTCCATTGTTCTCGCCCGGAAAAGGGTGGAGTGCCATCTCCGGGTCGGGGATGAGGTCCTGCCTCAAGTGGACGAGTTTAAGTACCTCGGGGTCTAGTTCACAAGTGAGGGAAGGATGGAACGTGAGATGGACAAACGCATTGGTACGCCGTCTGCAGTGATGCGGACTCTGTACCGGTCTATCGTGGTGAAGAGAGAGATGAGCCAAAAGGCAAAGCTCTCAATTTATCGGTCAATCTACGTTCCTACCCTCACCTATGGTCATGAGCTTTGGGTAGTGACCGAAAGGACAGGATCGCGGGTACAAGCGTCCGAAATGAGTTTTCTCCGCAGGGTGGCTGGGCTCTCCCTTAGAGATGTCATCCTAGAGAGACTCGGAGTAGAACCGCTGCTCCTCCGCATTGAGAGGAGCCAGATGAGGTGGCTCGGGCATCTGGTTAGGATGCCTCCCGGACGCCTCCCTGGGGAGGTGTTCAGGGCACGTCCAACCGGTAGGAGGCCTCGGGGAAGACCCAGAACACGTTGGAGAGACTATGTCTTTCAGCTGGCCTGGGAACGCCTCGGCATCTGCCAGGAAGAGCTGGACGAAGTGGCCGGGGAGAGGGACGTCTGGGCTTCCCTGCTTAGGCTGCTGCCCCCGCGACCCGACCTCGGATAAGCGGAAGAAAATGGATGGATAGATGAGTGGCCCCCACATCTTTTGATTTTTCAGGATGCGTCCCTCGAAGGAAAACATTTAGACAGCCTCTGGTGCTTGTGTTTGCTTTGGTTTTGTAGTTGAACGTTCATGTCCATTTTTAGAGACTTGGTGAGATTATGGCCAAGGGTGAGTACCTAAGAATTCACGTGGAGGGTGGAGGCTGCTCTGGTTTCCAGTACAAGTTCTCAGTTGATAGTAACAAGAATGAGGATGACAGGTAAATTTTTTTTGTTTCACGTTGCAATATTTGGGGTGTTTCTAAATGACAAACTGTTCACATCTCTTGTGCATTCAGAGTGTTTGAGGAAGGCGGCGTGGGCATCATTGTGGACGTGGATAGTTTGGAGTTTGTGAAAGGAGCCACAGTGGACTTCAGCCAAGAATTGATACGCGCCACCTTCCAAGTACTCAAAAATCCTCAAGCCGATCACGGCTGCTCTTGCGGCAGCTCTTTCTCTGTCAAAGTATAACATTTGTAGTCTGCAGCCCCTTCGCAATGCGACTTCCACTACAGAGATACCCGCTTCAGTGAATTCATATTAACCGACAACCTTCTCAAGGTTTTTATTTTTTATATTGCTGACAAGGCTATTTAACTGATTGATTAATGGATATATTCACCGTTATCACCCTCAGCTTGTAATAGATATAGAAGAAAGCATCATCTGAAGTGTGTTTTGCATGTAAAATATGTAAATAGCCAAAGTAATCATATTTATGTGGCACAAAATAAAATTATGTTTATTAAAAATGTTTAATTATTTCAGTGTATTTCTTGTAGGGATGGGCAAATTCATGGACTCATGGATTGAGGTCAAATTGAGTGCACTACTTTTGTGGTGTAGAGAACAGCTACTTGCACACCGACCGATTTTTTTCATACAGATATTTTTTTTTAAGTACAGTACAGCAAAATTCTTTTCCTTTCGGCTTGTCCCTGCTTGTCTCTTCAGGGGTCGCCGCTGCGAATCAACTTTCCTTCGTTTGATTTGCATGTTTTGATTTGGCAAAGGTTTTAACGTCAGATGCCCTTCCTGACACAACCCTCTATATGAGGGGACATGATCTTCTCTGATGATCATTGAGAAAGAAAGTGTAAAAGACAATGACAATGTGTTAAACTGTAATTAAGATATATGTGTTGTTTTATCATGGTTGTATTCTGGATAGAACGCTATCATCACACATTAAAACTTAACACGCAAAAGGCATGGAAGAAATAGACAAGACAAGTACCCGTAAAATGATTATTTACATTTCAAGCAGTAAGAACCACCAGGAATAATAATATAATTAATAAATCATGCTGCCTATTATTGATCATTTTTCCCCATATGGAAGGAAATCATTGCCAAAGCTGTGAAATAATAAAGAGACAAAAGCAGGGGGATTTTTTTAATTCATAACTGAGCACCAATAGTTTGATCACATTGGTTAAATAAAGTTTTGTATTTGCACACATGATAACATTATACAGTCACAAGTGAAAACCCCTTTTCATGGTTTTCTTTTTAAATATTTTTTTTTTATTAAAATGGACGTTAAGAAACAGCTCACAAAAATATACAAAAAAAATATCTACAAATGATATTTACACTGGTATAAAGCAAAATATGTAGTATTTTTTATGTAGTCATAAAAGGAGCAAAATACTTTGTACTTGTTTTCCCTTTCAGATAAAACATTCCATTAATACTGTATATCCATTTACACAAAACACAAACGTACACTCGTCATATTGATGAAAATGTGACATTTTTGTTACGCATGGTAGCAGTGAACTCTGTAAAGTGACCGAAATACTCCAGAGCAAATTGAAACATCAACAGCTATTTTCTCCTCAGGGGAGACAGATTCTCTTTCATGCACACCTATTAACAGGCATTAACACAATCATGAATGGGATTTACCAGTCAACAACAACCACTAAAACTACCAGCACCACATCACAAGTACATAAATAAACAATCAGGGTGACACAGTGACTGGGTCGGGTGTACAGTGCATAGTCTGCTTTGGCATGCTGACATCCAGAACATAACAGTGGATGTTACATTCAGGAGGAAGGCCACATAATGTTTAAGTAAAAAAATAGAACATACAAATGACCACAAAACCCCCTCATAACACTCAACGTTAAGGCTAATTGAATTTGCTACATGTATGTATACATATATCTATACAGTATATATTTTAAATGGCATTGTTACTAACACAATAGGCCTTCAACTGGCAGAACAAAAGTAATCCCTCAATTAACACGCACATACACAATGACTGTTTTTATCCAGTGTTGATGTCATGTTTATGTTGTGAGATGTTCACAATTCACACTATGTGCACACATATAGTTTTGAGGCAGTAATTTTGATCACGTAGAGCCTACCGGGTCTGCTTTAAATGCATCCTTTATGCTCCGCTGCAGAGTCATGCTTGGAGGTGTGACCCATATGTGGTTCCTCAGTGAGGGGCATGGACACACCGCCACACAAAAAGGCTACAAAAATAGACAGGAAGGAGGGAGAGCTGATGTTTTGATTGCAAAGTCATGAAAGAACTACGTTGTGATTCGAAGTCATACCTTCTGTCATCTCCACCAGCACTGACTACGAAGCGGTCTCCGTTTGTGATCCGTATATTTGTCAAGTGAGCCGAATGGCCCATAAAGCGTTTATGTTTTGCCTAAAAAAAAAAAATATCCCAGTTACCTTTATCCAGCAATTTGCAATATACAACAGTAGTTTTTCAGATTATACTGAATAATAATTAAACACTATAAACAAAAAACAAATGCAATGTGAAAATGCTGCAAATTAAAAATACTGCAGTCATACGACCTGCAAAGACACAAGCGAGATGCCCAGAAGAAAGTGGGCAAAAAATGGTAATTTATTTCTTTGTCAAATACTTGGCTGTAAAAGTTAGTTGCTGTATCCATCCAGCCACTCATCTTCTACGCTTATCTGGGGTTGGGGTGCGAGAGCAGCAGCCTGAGAAGCAGGAAAGCCCAGACTTCCCTCTCCCCGGCCACTTTGTCCAGCTCCTACCGGCGGATCCCGATGTGTTCCCTGGCCAGTTCTCCCCAATATGTCCTGGGTCTTTCCCGAGGCCTCTTATCGGTCGGACGTGCCCCGAACTCCTAGGGAGGTGTTTAGGAGGCAACCGGATGCCCGAGCCACCTCTCAATGCGTAGAAGCAGCGATTCTACTCTAAGCTCCCGGTTGACAGTGCTTTTCACCGTATTTCTAAGGAAGACCGCAGCCACCGTAGGGAGAATTTGTACCCATGATATTGTCTACCTGGAAAAAAATCTTTCACCTTAAAAAATGAATTGTAGGTAAAAAAAAATATGCATTGTAGCCAATATTTAACAGAGTGTTGTGTTGCAGGTAATAAAGCAAATTGTTCTGATGTGAGAGTGTGTTTCATTTTGAGTTCAGACTAAAAAAGCAGCTGCAGGCCTCAGGTGGCTCCGAAGCCGATGTTTGGACACACCTGTAGTGTGTAACAATTTAATTACATAAAAACAAATCAAAATAAACACATAAGGCTACATCTCTGCTAGGCTTTGTTTGCATTACTATGTTAGTTTTTATTTGATTTGAATGTTCATCATTTGAACTTTTTTTCTCCTAATTAAAAAAAAAAATTTTTTTCTTTTTGTGTGACTCTAATTCTGTTTTTTTATCATCTGATGTGGGACTATCATTAAAAAAAATAGCTGAGGGCCACAAATGGCCATCTGACCAAACTTAATGAGATCCAGTCCAGCATTCTTTACTTTACTTCTTTACTTTTGCAAGTGATTATTTAACCACATGTTTGTTATTTTGGTTGTAGTTTGCAATGATGTACAAATCAACTATTAAAAAAAAATAATTATTGCAGTTATTGTTATCTAATTTAGATACACGAGAGCCAGTATATCTGACACAATATGATGCAATGCAGTTGTAGCGCACACTGTGATGTTGCTTTTTCACTTAACCACTAGAGGGTACTATACTCAAAGAGTTGCTGTAAATTAACTGTCGTAAAGATTATATGCTATTTAGTGTGACAAAAAAATATCAAATTCAAACACTGAAAGCTAGAGGTGGTCCAACCATACTTACGAACTTGTCTGGACATGGGAAGTCAAACAGCTTTACCATTCCAAAGTCATCCCCAGTGACCACATTAAGGCCTGAGTGGGACACGCAGGCACAGGTGACATCTGCTTTGTCAGTGTTACGCGACCAGATGCCAACCACCTCATCCCCAAGGACACTGCACAAAGTGACAGGGGAGCAGTCAACGCAGGCGTGAATAAGAACACAACGGCAGTGCTTCTCATCTGACCTGGTCCAGGTGGCCCAGGTAATCCTGTCAATGTGGGACTGCTCTGGGACCTGCTTCCCTGACGGCACCTCATACACCAGACGCTTGTAAGCACCAGTGGATACCTGACTCAATTCCAAAAGGAGAATAAATAAGTGTGTGACGGGGGATCCTTCACTGTACCGTGGTGGTTTCTGCACCTGGATGTACAGGCTGTCTGCAGAGAAGTCCATCTGCATGACAAAGCTGGGGATGTCCCGACAGGAGTTGATGCGATTCAGCTGCGGGCCGAGCGTCAGGTCGTAGAAGTCGACAGCGCTCTCAGTGGAGCCGACGGCCAAGAAGCGGGAATTTGGGCTGAACCTGGTAGACAGTATGCCGGATCTGTCAGACCATCGGTGTGCCAAATAGCATTGTACCCACTTAGATGACAGCTAATATAGTATAGTTACAATACTACTATATAAACAAAGTCACCAGCGGTCCATGACACTGTGGAAAAACTGCCGTCTTGCTAAATAAAGCAGACTAAACTAAATAAACTCCCATAGGCGCATGCTTATGTCCAATGTTTCATAGAAAACAAAGCACTTGTCTGATATATTTCTTTGAACCAGTTTAGGAAAAAGTCTTTTTTATACCACCCTCACCTAATATCCTGGATAGAGGAGCGCCGGTCCCTTTTTTTGCCCCAGATTTTGAGAGAAGCAACCAGCAGGATGATGAACTCTCCATTTTTCATGCCAATGGCCACCATGTCTCCTTCCGGACTGTAGCTTATCGTGCGTGCCGGGTGACCTAAGTTGACCTTATTCAGCATCTTCTGTTAACCCACAAGCCCAAACATACAGGTAGTTATAAAATCATCATTATATCATATATATAATAAAATATATTGACTAAAATAATTGGGTTCCATGGCTTTTACTCGCCGCTGTCTGGTATACATGTACACGTACATGTTGCACATGAACTTACACATTAGCAGTCTCAGAGAAGCGATTGACAAAGTGTGGTTATGATTGGCTATATATTCAATAATAGCTAAACTTTGCCAAATCAGTATTGTTAGCTGACAACAAACATAACTAATGTGCGCATGTGTGAGACATGGGCGCGGCTTGCAACATCAGAGGAGGAAGAGGGCAAAATATACACATTTGAAAAGTTAGGCGTCAGCCATGCAGCACCTAACCAAGTCAGGTAACACCTTTAATAGGTAAATAACCAAAAGCAATGACCAAAAGTGTCATCCAGAATTTCTTCTGGACCCAAAGGGATGGTATTTCATTTAATAAGAGCCTATTTAACAAACTACAACCTGCTCTGATGACATTTGAGATATGGAATCTCAACAAAATTGACTTCAGATGAAACCTCTGACCTTTCATAGAGTTACTGATGCGGCCATAAAAATTAATCTTTGACACACGGCTCGCCACACGGTTCCACTTTATAGATAACAGACAGCCACTTGCCAAAACAATGAACTTTTTTGACGGAAGTAATGACGTCTGAGTGGAGCTGAGTGACAGGACTAACCTTCTCCGGAATGTCCCAAAGTCGAACTGTCCCATCTTCTGCAGCAGACAGAAAGACATCTCTGGTTGGATGTGTGCCCAAACCCCAAATCGGCCCGTCCATGTGCCCGTTGACCAAGATGTTGCATGCTGCATTCTTCTCCCCAACTTCAATTATTTCGGCATTCCTGGTTCCCACTAGGATTTTGCCCTGATGCAGCAAAGGATAAAAACCGAAGAATTGAGGAGAATTGTGCTTTGTGTTTTAGGTGACACGTCATACTTCCATTTCTACCTTTCCTCTGCATACGGAACGCACACAGTCAATGACCTGTCCGGTTTCTAATCGAAAGGCTCGGCAGCGTTTCAACTCTTGATCCCAGAGCTTGAGAGCTCCTCCTTCCTTTGATCTGCATTGGCAAACAGGAAGTGCAATCAAAATCATCCCTATTTAGTGAACTCACGAATCAGCCTTGTGCAACTTACGGTCTCTCCTTGCCTCCGGTGACAATGAGGCCATCTCTCAGTGTGGTGTACATGGTGAACACGGGGCCCGTGTGAGCTTTGGCCACTATCCTTACTAGAATGTGATCTTTCCACACACACACATCTCCACTTATGGTACCTGTAAATGTCAAGTTATTCTGAAAAGAAAACAAATCTGCACTAATCTAGTGGTCTAAGAGAGCAGAGCAAGAAACACAAACATTTCAGCAGTATTTCATTACAGAAGGAAATATAGCAACAACAGCATTTTTAGCATTATGCAAGATAATACAAAAAACTCTTTACAGAAACAGCAAGCTGTCTTCATTCTGAACATGACAATGATCTGAAGCTACTTACCGCTCCAAATGCGACAGAGAGCATGGTCTGCATACGGGCGTCCTCTATGGAGCTCAGCACTCCTTTTTTACTGAGCAAAGCTCGACCCGCCAACGTCCAAAAGCGGACATGCTTGATCCCCACTGAGACAAAGTGAGTGTCTGAGTCTGGACGGAACTCAGCTACAAAGATCCTCTGAGTGTGACCGATCCGGCTGGCTACTTTGGCACCTGAGAGACAAAGCCCAGGGACATAAAGATGAACTGAGGTCAACCCGAGAAAGACCATTTAATATATGCCGCGTGAGAGCAGTTTGTACCTTCCTGCCACTTCCAGATGGTGACAGTGTGTTCTGAGTCCAGGCCCACAGACAACAGGAGCTTCCCTGTGGCGCTGAAGCTGACAGAACAGACGCCACCCGAGTGGAAACAGCGCAGCACAGATAGCGTTTGCTTGGTCATGGCGTCCCACACATGAATAGATGGAGACGTGGCTGAGGGTGACAGAAAGTAGTGAGAAGCTTTCATGTGGATTTGTTTCTCTTAAACAGGAACGCTTTTAAGGACTTGTTTCTTACCTGACATGTCACCAGCGTCGCCTAAAAGAAGAGAAAAGGACTTTTACTTATGTAGACTTTTTAAACATTAAACAGCCCTCAGCTCACATGTATGTATATTTCTATATTTTTCTGCATGCATATACAGCATGTTACATTATTTTGAATTTTTTATCGCTTTTTAATGTGCAGTCTGTTAGATGGATGGGTGTGGTTGATACAACAAATGACAAAAAAGGCAAGTGGATGCGGACAAAAGAGCTCAACGTTTCTCAAACATACCTACTTGGCCAGTTGCCACAATGTTGGGGAATTTAGGGTGTTGGTTGATTGTCAGGCACAGAATGTCATCGCTGTGGTCAACATAGAAACTTTGGCAAGCTGCAGGAAAACACACACAAGCCACTATCATCACCGGTGTCGCAAGACCGTGTGCAACCTTCATCAAACCTACAGGTGGTCAAGTTGAGCACGATGCCAACCGAGGCTGTGTGGTAGATGATGTCGGCCCCCTCATTCAGGTAGTGCACGTTATTGCGGCAGTCGTTGCCACGGTAACCGAACACCAGCTCCAATACCAGGTCCTGCAAAGCAAGTCAAAGATGACTGTCAGAAAGTCAGAAAGGTCGTTGTCATGGCAACAAAGACATCCAGAGCCAGCTCTCATTCAATTAGACCATCACCAGAGAGGCTGTCTGAGCAGCACATAAATCTTCAGAAGAAATTACATTAGATACCAGTCTTTTTAATCATTTGATGCTCTGAGAAAAAAATAAAATATATAAAGTAGATAAGACTTTGAATGGAACTACTGTACTGAAATGAACTTTTCAAAGGTAAGCAGATTTAATGAGATTCACCTGTAGTATCTGGAATGATCTGTTTATTTTGAGGTTACACTCACATCAATGGGTCTCTTCTTTTTCCCCACATTGTTGGTCTGAAGCTTCTCAGGCTGTGGCAGGGCTCTGCTGACAGGAGGCCTGAAAACAGACCAGCAAGTTACGGCGACTGATGAATGCAATGATTGCTCGTGCACATGTTCCCTGGAGAAATGTGATGTTTATAGCAACTTTACTTAAATTAATGAATAACGAATGAAGAATTTCCCGAATACCTAGCCTGTGCACTGTGACAACTAGTGGCAACTGACAAAGATTGACAGTCAACATTGTATTCTAACAGTTAATATAAAGAAAAGTAATAGTATGTGGACTTTTCTTTAAAGTCTTACCAAATATACTTCCATACAGACCCACTAGCTGGATAATGAATGGATAAAATAATAATACGGAGCTTACCTTGACCCTCTGCATGGCAGCAATAGCAAAGAAAAAAACAAGAATTATTTAAATGGTTTCTAACAGTGCTCACTGGAAATGCACTTCACACAACACCTCAGCATCTGAGGACATAAAATAGAGAAGTCAGCGCCATGCTGTAGCCATGACAACCAAAGTCCATTTCAAGGACATCTGCTGCCTTGTGGAGGCTGCTCCTCTGCCTCGATAATCTATATACCTATTCAGCTGAAATAACAACACCATTGAAACACATTCTGGTAAAAGACTGCAAGATTTCTATTATTCCTAGAGGTTAACCGCCAGTATTAATTATTCACTTAATAGTACATGTGGATGGACGAATACATGAGACGTGGAATCCAAATACTTTATTTCAGTGTATTTCTTTTGACAGTACATCCATTCATGTACACTGCATGAAAAACTGTCTAAATAAACATCATTATCTATGACATCTTAATACATAATAATACGCTGTATGACATATCTATTTTATTGCCCATACATTGAGAAAGTCAAAGCGTCTACAATTCAGCTAATGCACTATTTGCAAATTTTGGACCTGTGTAACCAATATTGGATGCAAACAGGAAACATCTTACCTGACAACACCCTGTCTTCAGATGGAATAAAAGAATCAAGCAGGACGATGACAGAATGCAGCCATTACAGGAAAGAAAAAGAGGAGAAAAGGTGCAAGTTATTTTAAAAAGGCAGGTACTGAACTGGAATTACATATAGGAATAGAAAAGATGTTGATTAAAGAGGTCTAGTAGATGCAGAAGTCATATTTTCATGTTTTCGACAGCTTCATCGAGGAATACCTCTCATCCACAGAAGGCTCTTTCAGCTGCAAGTGAGGTTTCACACCAGTCATGGGGCGCATGTTGGTGGATAAGGCTTTGATGGTGTAGTTGATCTCATTCTCCTTTGTCACATCACTGTCATATCCTGATGAGAAACAACACTGTTGGCGCTGCAGGTAGATTTTGGACATGCGTAACGATCCCGTTTTTGCACCTCCATCATCCTCGCTTTCAATGTCTGACTCTTCGCTGTCACACTGTCTGAGTTCCCGATGGGTCTCAGGCTCATGAGCCCAGATCATGAGACACGTGTCTCCCCCGCCAGCCGTCACTAAAAGACTGTCTTCATGTGTCCACCGCACATTGGTAACATGAGTACTGTGGGCCACGTAGCGTTTGAACTTTGCAAACTTCCCCTAGGAGTGAAAAAATGCCATTTACTACTTAAACTCCTAAGAAAAACTACAGCCCAAGTTTCAGCATTGTATCTTACCTTGACTGGATATCTGAAGAGCTTGATGTATCCTAAATCATCTCCTGTAGCAAGCACCTTCTTGTCAGTACTAAGGCAAGCACAGGTCACCTCTGTGACCTCACTGATCACAGGCCAGATGCCCTCGACAGACGTTCCGAGGACGCACGTCCACGTACTCCAGTCGATCTTCTCCACCTAACAGTTCAGTTCATGTCTTCATTAAAACAAATGTGAAAATGTTCCATGTATTTAGATGTAATTTTATATATTGGATGTTTTGAAAGCAGCTACATTGCTAAATAAAATGTAGTTTAGTCCCTTGTAGTAAGTCTAGTAACATGATGCATATTTGTAGTTTCTTTGTAGTCAACTTTTTTTTCCACTGCTATTTAATATTTGCCTCAGCACTTGTTTTTGAGCTGTTTGCAAATACTCAGTGGCTGCAGATAGAACGTTTTAATAGCTAGTAAATATGACTATTGGTAATTGATATCGGTAAGATGTTTTTTTGAATACGTTTTAATAAACACATCATGTATTAGTTCAACACCTCACGTCTGCCTACGTATTATCACTTTCTGCTGAACTTTGCCAAGAGACTTGTCCTTATGTTGATAATAAAATTCCTTATTTGCATTTAGTCGTCTTCTGCTTCCATGAGTTGAATTGTATTTTGGATATTAAAAGATTTTATGTTCATGTACAGTGTATTCTGTACATGAACCAATATGATGAAAATCATATTTCATAGATTGGCCGATATACCGGTTAACTGCTTTTTTCAGCCTGATCAGTACACTTTAATACTGTATACTATATATCCTGTGTACTTGAACAGTTTCTTCTCAGTTTCTAAAATGATAGTCACAATATTTACCCGCTTCTTGGTGGAGCATTATCGTCAACATATGGCTGTCCTGTTAAATATTTTCCAGCTTCCCCCCCCCCATTTCTGGATTTTACAATGTTAAAACATGAATTTGCAATTACTTTGTCTTGCTTGTACTGTATGTAGCCCTCTGATTCAAATAAAGGGTTTCAAGTTTGGAAAGGTTCCCTTCTGCTACATAGCCCAGACGGCACTGCACTACATTTGTTACTTCTCAGTGTGCACACACTTCTTTTCTTTTCCCTTTGCCTAATCCCTACACGAATTGCCACAGTGAATCAATTGCCTCCATCTAACCCTGTCTACTTCTGTATCCTCTTCTCTCAACTACCTTCATGTCCTCTTTCACTACATCCATAAACCTCCTCTTTGGTCTTCCTCTAGACCTCCTGCTTGGCAATTCAAAACTCAGCATCCTTCTACCAATATATTCACTCTCTCTCCTCTGGACATGTCCGAACCATCTCACGTTTCTTTACCCATTCCAGCCTCCCTGCATACGCTTTTTCACTTCTTTTCCACACTCTCCATTACTCTGGACTGTTGACCCTAAGTACTTAAAATCCACCACCTTCTTTATATCTTCTCCCTGTAACCTCACTCTTCCACTAGGGTCCCTCTCATTTACACACATGTACTCTGTCTTGCTGCGGCTAACCTTCATTCCTCTCCTTTCCAGGGCAAACCTCCACCCCTCAAGCTTCTCCTCCACCTGTTCCCTGCTCTCACTACATAACACAATGTCATCTGCAAACATCATAGTCCACGGAGATTCCTGTCTAACCTCGTCCGTCAGCCTGTCCATCACCATAGCAAACAAGAAGGGGCTCAGAGCTGATCCCTGATGGAGTCCCACCTTCACTCGGAGCTCCTCTGTCACACCTGCAGCACACCTCACTACTGTCTACAGTCCTCGTACATGTCCTGCACCGCTCTAACATACTTCTCTGCCACTCCAGACTTCCTCATACAATACCACAGTTCCTCTCTGGGCACCCTGTCATAAGCATTCTCCAGATCTACAAAAACACAATGCAGCTCCCTCTGACCCTCCTTGTACTTCTCCATCAACATCTTTAAAGCAAATACTGCATCTGTTGTACTCTTTTTTGGCATAAAACCGTACTGCTGCTCACAAATGTTCACGTTTGCCCTTAGTCTAGCTTCAACTACTCTTTCCCATATCTTCATTGTATGGCTCTTTGGCTTTATTCTTCTGTAGTTGCCACAACTCTGCACATCTCCCTTGTTCTTAAAAATGGGCACCAGCTCACTTCTCCTCAATTCCTCAGGCATCTTCTCATTATCTAAGATCCTGTTAAACAACCCAGTCAGGAACTCTACTGCCACCTCTCCTAGACAACTCCATACCTCTACGGGTACATCATCAGGACCGAGTGCCTTTCCAATCTTCATCCTCTTCAATGTCCTCCTCACTTCTTCCTTACTAATCTTTGCTACTTCCTAGTCCACAACAGTCACCTCTTCTACTCGTCGTTCTCTCTTATTTTCCTCATTCATCAACTCTTCAAAGTACTCTTTCCATCTTCCCATGACACTACTGGCACCTGTCAATACCCTTCCATCCTTATCCTTCATCATCCTAACCTGCTGCACGTCCTTCCCATCTCTGTCCCTCTGTCTTGCCAACTTGTATAGATCTTTCTCTCCCTCCTTGCTGTCCAACTTATCATACAAGTCATCATAAGCCCCTTGTTTGGTCTTTGCCACCTTTACTTTCACCGTACGCTGCATCTCACTGTACTCCAGTCTACTCTCTTCAGTCCACTCAGTGTCCCACATAATCTTAGCTAACCTCTTACTCTGTATACAGTCCTCCCTTTCTCATTCCACCACCAAGTCTCCTTATCTACTTTCCTTCCAGATGACACACCAAGTACTCTCCTAACCGTCTCCCTGATCACAGTAGCTGTAGTTGTCCAGTCATCTGGAAGGACTTCCTGGCCACCCATAGCCTTTTCCAACTCCTTCCTAAAGGTCACGCAACACTCCTCCTTTTTCAGCTTCCACCGTTTCGTCCTCTGCTCTGCCTTTACTCTCTTCATCTTCCTCACCACTAGAGTCATCCTACACACCACCATCCTATGCTGTCTGGCAACATTCTCACCTACCACTGCTTAGCAGTCACTGATCTCCTTCATACACAAGATGTAGTCTACCTGTGTGCTCCTACCTCCACTCTTATAGGTCACCCTGTGTACACTTGTACACACCTATGTACATAAAATACTTAAGTTTATGTGCAAGGGTGCCACCCAGATTAAAAAAACAAATTGTTTCATAATCAATTTTCAGTGTAAATAACAAATTAACTGACTAAAAAAAGTCTTACAATGAGATCACACACACCCTCTACCTTTACAGGTGGAGGCGTGTACCCTAACACCCCCAAGAATTTTTAGAAGAGGGGGTGAATTCTTTGATTATATTTTCCTGTTGGTGACACAGCAGGAAAAGGCAGAGTAGAAGTTTGCAATCATCAAGCACCCCATCATTCATTAATTCCACTGACATTTTACAAACTATTTTTGATTCTCACTGTAATAAGGGACAAACCTTTTTATGTTACCTTTCTACGCTCGCCTTGCTTTCTTTTCTTTTTTAATCCAGATTTTATTTACAACATATACAAAGCACTGATAAAGCAGGACCAAACCATTTCATAGGAATCTGGTTGGTTTACTTTGTGGTCAATGTGGATATTTCACGTTTACTGCCAAAACCAAATAAAAACAAATACATTGTTTTTGATCATTTTCTGACAATATTTGACAAAATAAAAATGTTCTCAACCCAAATAGGAAAATCCGTTTTGTTGCATTGGTTATCTTTTTTTCTTTTTTTTGTCTCCTCTTTAAATCCGATGACTTCCTGAAAGGGCACGAGGTGGAGGACGTGGGATCATACTGCTTTGCATGTAGGCCAGGGATTTTCAGCCTTCTTCTCTCACCCTTCCAGTGATTTTGTGTAGCTCTAGTCATTTGCTCTGTCTAAGTCTTGACACTATTTTACCTCACGTACTTCTACCGCCTCATGGCAGCCTCCTGGCTACTAGGTACCGGTTTTACACATACACATATTTTTGTCAAATCCTTATCCTAGGTTTGCCAGTGAGTGCTTTTTCCATGGTGCCCTTCTGGTTATTTTTTTCCCTTTTTGACACCCTGTTTTGCACTGTCCCCCCCAGTTAAGCTGTTTCCTGCTCTTACATTCCTTTCTGTGTGAATTTAAAAGACATTCATTAACTCTACTGTGCGGCGTGCCTCTGCATCTGGGATCCTTACCTGCTAATCCATAACAAAATCGTTGTTACCACTTTTGGCTCATAAATGTTACACAGTCAGAAAAATCCCTATGATGGCTGCTGCACACATCTATGTGCGTGTGCTACAAAGTTATGGTAATCTGTGCCCAAGCCAGAACGATACAACAGAAAAGTGGCTTGTTCCACCTTCCTGACCCTTTCTCTTTTTACCAAACTCTTTTTACCAAAGGAAGGTATGGGCTAGAGGTGCTGCTGCTCTACTTTCTTTTAATCCTGCTTACCTCAGTAGTAGGGATGGTTTGCCTCTTCCCTCGAGGAGCCTCAAAGAAAAATTGCTCTTTGGCACTGGTATTGACTTGCACTAGTTTCCCTGTGAATGAAAGAGTCCATGGGATTATTTATCATTCAATGAAAAATATCATTTATAAATATGGGGGTGTGTCTACCTCTCCTGTCCCAATCCAGATGGGTGATAGAGTTGAGGCATCCTTTGCACACTCCAACGCGTTTACTGCTCATTACATTGTAAATATCCACAAAAGTATCACTTGATGCCACTGCGAGGTACTTGCCCGAACCTGGGTAGGGAGAAGTTGACAACACTAAACTCCTTTCTCGACTTCTCAGTCCCAAGGCAGTCAACACATAAACTAATTTAATGTGAAAGTAAATGCAGTGTTCATTACGTTTAAGAAAACTACATTGACGGAATATAGGACCAAGTCACAAAACAATGCATGTACATTTTGAAATGTTTTAAAACTTTGCATGCATGATCTAACCAACTGTAAAACTTAAAAAAAATTGGAATATAAACTAAAAATGACAAAAGTTAAAATAATGACGGCAGTTCCATTCCATTTTCTTTCGCTTATCCGAGTCCGGGTCACGGGGGCAGCAGTTTCAGTAGGGAAGTCCAGACTTCCCGGTCCCCGGCGACCTCTTCCAGCTCCATCGGGAGGACACCAAGGCATTCCCAGGCCAGCTGTGAAACATAATCCCTCCAGCGTGTCCTAGGTCTTCCCGGGGGCCTTTTCCCGACTGGGCATGCCCGAAACACCTCACCAGGGAGGCGCCCGGTAGGCATCCGGACTAGATGCCCGAGCCACCTCAACTGGCTCCTTTCGATGTGAAGGAGCAGCGGCTCTACTCTGAGCTCCTCCCGGATGGCCGAGCTCCTCACCCTGTCTCTTAGGGTGAGTCCAGCCACCCTACGGAGGAAACTCATTTTCGCCGCTTGTATCCGCGATCTCATTCTTTCGGTCATGATCCATAACTCATGACCATAGGTGAGGGTGGGAACGTAGATCGATCGGTAAACAGAGAGCTTCGCCTTCCGGCTCAGCTTTCTCTTCACCACGACGGTCCGGTACAGCGCCCGCATTACTGCAGATCCTGCACCGATCCGTCTGTCGAGCTCACACTCCAACCATCCCTCACTCGTGAACAAGACCCCGAGATACTTGAACTCCTCCACCTGAGGCAAGACCTCACTCCCAACCCAGAGGGTAGAGTCCACCCGTTTTCGACTGAGAACCATGGCCTCGGATTTGGAGGTGGTGAGTCTCATACCAGAAGCTTCACACTCAGCTGCAAACCGCTCCAGTAAATGCTGAAGGTCACAGCCTGAAGAGGCCATAAGGACCACATCATCTGCAAATAGCAGAGACGAGATCCTAAGGGCACCAAGCTGGACTCCCTCAACGCCTTGACTGCACCTAGAAATTCTGTCCATGAAGATTATGAACAGAAACGGTGACAAACGGCAGCCTTGGCGGAGGCCAACATTCACTGGAAAAAAGCTCTACTTACTGCTGGCAATGCGAACCGGACCGAATGGCACGTAGTAGCGGGCCACCAATCCCGTACTCCCGGAGCACCCCCCACAGGACACCGCGAGGGACACAGCCTTTTTCAAGTCATCAAAGCACATGTAGACCGGTTGGGCAAACTCCCACATACCCTCCAGTACACTTGTAAGGGTGTATAGCTGGTCCAGTGTTCCGCGACCGGGACAAAAACCACATTGCAGCTCCTGTAACCGAGGTTCGACTAACGGTCGTGCCCTTCTCTCCAGCACCCTGCAGTAGACTTTCCCAGGTAGGCTGAGAAGTGTGATCCCCCTATAGTTGGAACACACCCTACGGTCACCCTTTTTAAAAATAGGGACCACCACCCCGGTCTGCCAGTCCAGAGGTACTGTTCCCGACTTCCATGCAATGTTGTAGAGGCGTGTCAACCAACACAGTCCCCCAACATCCAGAGCCTTGAGGAATTCCGGGCGGAACTCGTCTACCCCCGGAGCTTTGCCCCTGGGGAGTGATTTAACTACCCCAATTACCTCAGCCACGATGATAGAACTGTCCACGTACGTATCCTCAGACTCTGCTTCCTCTACGGAAGGTATGTCAGTGGGATTGAGAAGGGCCTCAAAGTATTCCTTCCACCGACCAACTATCTCCACAGTCGAGGTCAGCAAGCCCCCGTCCGGACTGTAAATAGTGTGAACTGGGGGCTGCTTCCCCTTTCTGAGGTGTCAGACGGTTTGCCTGAACCTCTTTGAGGCCGACCGAAAGTCGTGCTCCATAGCCTCACCGAACTCCTTCCACACCCGAGTTTTTGCCTCGACCACCGCTGAAGCTGCGTGCCGCTTGGCCTGCCGGTACCTGTCAGCTGCTTCGGGAGTCCCGCAAGCCATCCATGCTTGATAGGACTCCTTCTTCAGCTTGACAGCAGCCCTAACCCCGGTGTTCACCATCGGGTTCGGGGCTTGCCACCACGACTGGCACCGACCACCTTACGGCCGCAACTACGGCTGGCTGTCTCAGCAATGGAGGCACGGAATACATCCCATTCGGACTCAATACTCCGGTCCTCCCTCGAGATGCAGGCGAAGCTCTGCCGGAGATGAGAGTTGAAGACTCGACGAACGAGCAGTTGTAGATGCTATTACTAATCATTTATGTTGAGAAGTAATTATGAAAACACGCAAAAAAGATAGCAGATTGCAGCTGATTAGCTTTATGCTTACACAAAAAGAAATGCATTTCCCATGATGCTTAAAGTGAAACTGAAGTGAAATTTTTCACGTTTTGATAGAAGCCATATGCAGCGATTGTGTTTTGATCTGACAAATCTTAGGTAAGTCTGATTAAATGCCGAACTCAAAAAGCACTCGGAGAGAGCAGTCCTCCTCCAAGTGCCATAGTTCCACCCATATTGTGATTGACACCAAAATAATAATCCTACCCTTTTTGGATCGGTCTTCTTTATTTTGTACAACCTGTTGGAAACTTGTCCTGTATTTTTTTCCAAGTGCTTTGACCATGTTTTGTGGAGTTATATGCACAAATGCTGAAAATGGTCCTATCTCGCAATGTTAAAGAATCATTTAAATAAAACTCCTGGATCCAGATGGTGATCCGGATTACCCCAGAAAGTGAATCAATAGTTCCATATTCCATTTCTGACAATTCCTGAAAATGTCATCTAAATCCAACAGACAAACAAACAGAAAAACACGGGCCATAGCACAACCACGGCACTGCGCTTGAAGGAGGTAATTACTAAAGTTTCTGCTTGGACATAAACCTCATGCAGCTGTTTAACTCTGATGAGAAAAAGCACCTGCTGAGGGCTGAGTGACTCTGGGAACACAGGTAGGTTAGATTGCAAGGTATATGGTGTTCCTAAAATAAAGTAAAGTAAAACTTTAGAGTGCAGTTCCAATCCTGCATCGTGCACTGCTACTTCCATTTTATGTGTATTATCATTCACAGTAGCGATGCCATAATTCAGTCTGACAGACTTCTGGATGACCTGTTTCCGTGAGACAGTTTTTCTCTAAATGAGAAATGTTGTGACGTTTTAATCTTGCGGGATAAATGGTTAAAACTATGGGTGTCCCGAGATCTCACCACACCCCTCAACATAGAACAATGTCGGCAATGAACTACAAACCTGGAGAGAATTTGATGTCAGTGATGATGTCTTTGCGGTGGTGAAAGGACACCAGGTCTTCCAGGGTGTCTGCATTGACAATGAGAAAGCTGCCGTCGTTCAGACCAACCGCCAAGGCTTTGCCATCAGGGGAGAAGCAGCAGCAGCGGCCACCTTTGGACAACAAGGTGTTTAATGATTACCTGAGACTGATGCACCCGCAGTCATGTCAAATGCAGAGGAAATACTGTACAGTACATGCATCAGCTAGAGACTCACCTTTCCTGAGCTTGCGCACAGCCAACATGCAGTGACTGGGGGAGAGGTCCCATATGCGCAAGGTTCTGTCATCACTGACAGTGGCACACAGAGGGAGATGGGGATGGGTGGCGAGGCCCCAGACTTCACCTTCCATGTGACCCTGCATGACCATCCAGAGCAGACTTAGTATTTTTAGATGGACAGTGTAGTGCTGTGTGAGGTTCGGTAATCATAAAAGACTTGAAAAACCAGAAGGGGTGCTCTGTGGGTAATAATTTTTGAGAATTATTTGCTTCCTGTGCAACAAATGTTGTGCAAAACCTTTAGTTTACGCTTCCCTTTTCGATTGGCACCATTTCTGAAAATATAGCAGTAACTGTAAAGCACTGAAAAAAAGGCTAATCAATAACACTCTGGCAGTTTAAAGACAAGGGAGCCTTTCTAGGAGTCGTGCCGGGCCACTTAACTAAATTAACAATCGTGCCTCCCGGAACAACAACTTATTGTTTACATGGGCATTGTCTTGGGTTATACTGTATATTAGCGTAAAACTCAGCAAAGCAGTAGCAATAAACAATAAGCTGGAGGGCCAGGCAGTAGATTTGCATGTGTTGGCCAATGGACTGAGAAATCCATAACTTATCAATTATCAATGAACGCACTAATTAACAATGAATTCCCCATTACGCATTATGTTGAATGTGTGAAATTTAAATGAATCGTGTCTTGAAGCAGTTTGAGGCAAAATGGACTACTCGGCTTCAAAAGAAGAAAAAGATGTTGTCAGCCATGGAACGCTGTGGCATTTATAGAACTCTATTCTGGGCAGCATTGTTTGCTTAAAATAATGCAGTGAGAGCAGGAGTTCAGAACATCCAGACAGATAATATCAGAAAACGTATTCATAATGGATTGAAGGACAGGCCAATTAATAAAATATTATCTATATTCTATATCTATCAGGGTGAGGAGCTCAGATAGGGTGAGGAACTTCATCTTGGAGAGGCTCAGAATAGAGCAGCTGCTCCTTTATATCAAGAAGAGCCAAATTAGGTGGCTCAGGCATCTACTCAGAATACCTTCTGGGCACCTCCATGGTGAGGTGTTCTGGGCATGCCCAGCCATATGGAGACCCCAAGGCAGACCTATGACATGCTGGAGGGATTATGTCTCACAGCTGGCCTGGGATTGCCTCTGTGTCCTCCTGGTGAAACTGGAAGTGGTGCCCGGGGACTGGGAAATCTGGACGTCCTTTCTGAGACTGCTGCCCAATCCAAAAAATGGCTGGACGGATGGATTTCGAAACCATCCAGTCCAACTTTATTTGTAAATCACATTTTAAAAACAACCACATTTAAAATAAAACTAAAAGACACACGAAGCATGTATAACTATAAGAGCCAGGATAATCCGCAATAAAAACAGATCAAAATGAAATGAAAAACAAACCTAAACTAAACCTAAATCGCAAGGTCTGTTTTGAAGACATCACCACTGTGTGCTTTCTTATTTCCAGAGCTATAGTATATATTTTGTATAAATACGAATGAACATTTGTCAGTGACTGTCTTAGTGTCTGTTATCACACCTGGACAAGAAGAGTAATAGGACCACTTTTGTCCACCTCCAAAATCTCTCCATTCTTGGTTCCCACTAAAATGTGGCCGTGGCCAAGAGATATGGCACGTATGGATGGGTTGTCCTCCAAAAGCAAGCCTACAGAGTTGAGAAAATAAAGCAAGAAGTTATTTCTGCTGCAGCCAGGATGGATGTGGCATGTCTTTCAGCTAGAGCTAATGAATGGCTTTGCAGTGATAAACACACTGTATCTGGTGCTAGAAGACTACATTACCCTTAGAGCCTGGAGCTAGGACTGCCCTCTTGATAGCATAGGTCTTAAGGCATCTTTCAAATGTGTCATCCCAGAGCGCGACTATACCATCCTTCCCTCCAGTCACAAATCCCTGCAGTTACAGCATAACGGCCTATTTAAAGATGAATGCACACATCACCGGCAGATATACAATCCATTTGGTAAAATACAATAAAGTCCATTTGTGATTTCAGATCTTTTAAATTTGCGTTACAAAGCTCTTCCATTACCTTTTCAAGCGCATGCATACTGAAAACTGGGCCATCATGGGCTTTGACAGTCTTCATCAGGAACATATCTCTCCAGATGCAAATATCCCCGGTGCACGTGCCCGAGAAGACCATCTCCTCCGACCAACCGTATACAGCACACATCATAGTCTCCGTCTTCCCCATGTTCCCCTTGCGTCCAATTAGGCCACCACCTGAAAGAGTAGATGCCCTGTAAGATGGCTCATAGCCAAGCTAGACAGCTTGTTAGTGCGGCTGCTTGTCAGTGTCAATAACCTGAGCCTGTCTTACCAGCTTTATGCCAAAACTTCATATGTTTCACACCGGCAGTGATGAGCTTGTCAGGCAGGTAGGGATTTATTTTCACCACAAAAACTTTGTCTTTGCTTCCACTGAAAACACAACATTATTATTGTTATTGTATATTTATCATAACTGAATCTGCTCCAAATTCTATATTATACAAAATGTCTTCTTTCTTAGACTAACCTCCGCCCCCCTCCAAATTTATGGAAATTTTGTACCTAATCTTGTTGACAGGACATGCAAACATGGTACAATAACTAAAGAGGGCTTGATAGAGCGACATACAGACACCTCACACTTTATAGAAGTAGATTTATTGAAATAGCTTAAAATATGTATTCCAGATGTTTGTACCAATAAAAAATGAAATAATACAGTTAATAGTTCCACCCTAAATAATGCGAATGCAATTTTCATAAATTGAAAAACTTGACATACACATTTCTCTGTAAACACAATATAACCTTTTTTTCTTCTTCTTTTTTTCAACAACACAGTCAGTTGATAATAAGATCAGCTCATATGAAATTAGGGAATTTAATCAGATTAATCACTGTTTACAAAATAATTAATGAATGAATTTGGCATATACTCATTTTCACTGTATTGTATTTATTTTACACAATTATATACGTTAGCATACTTTATATTTATTAACAGCTCCAAATGAACTGAAAATTGAAAAACATACAAACCATAGTATAATTGGTCTCTCTTTTTGCAATGTATCTTACATGTCTTTCTGCAATTCCAAAGAGCTGTGTCTTGCCATAATATGCATGTGGTAATTACACAAAAAATAACCTATACATAATTAAATTACTTACAAAGTTAATGCTTTATTTTTTGCAGCCTTTATACTAATACATTACATTTGTGTGTTTTGGTCCATTTTAAGATCATGTAGTTCTGTTGCAAACCTACAATGTACCATTCCTCTGTACATCTTTAACCCTGTATCAAAATGCGATTTTAGTCTATCACAACCACTCCTCGCCTCCCAGTAGCTGAAGGCTACTCCCAGACCCCTTCCCTTCAGTTCCCCTCAGTGCACAGCACCCATCAGGGTCAGGAAAGAAGATAAGTGGCGCTTCAAGCTGTCTGTACACTTGTAGTTACAACAAACACACTTGTCAGGAAGATTATAAATCGAGTTGAGACTAAATGTGAGTAAAGAAAAAAGCAAAGAAAAAAACAGCGATATTTTGAGACACTTATTTTTTTGCAGTTACATATTTCTATAATTGTGGTTATGTAACTATGTAGCTATCAGAAGAATCAGTAATGTGATTTTATATTACCACTTTACATTTGGTCATTCAATACAGCTTCTTTTTATTATATACATTTGTAGCACATTCTCTCCTTGTCAAAATAAAATCTGACATACAGTATCATGCTCTCAAGCAGACAAGCACCGGAAGCAATGCTCATTCATTATGGATACAGTTGAAGCCTTGGGGCACACTCCTGCTCTAACTATTCAAACCTTGGAAGGCTTAAGTGTTGCAATGGAGCAGCCTCTTAATCTAAAAGGCAATTCCTATTCGTCCCTCTCCTTACCATGAATCACACTGTCAGCCCTGCACTGCAAAGTGGTTTCAATTTAATCCTCATTTATTAATGTCCATATTTAAAGAGAGATGTTCCAATGATCCTAAGAATTAACACAATGGTCTGTCAAAGCTCTCTTGGTTTCTGGATAGCATCTTTATTTAAACAATCAGTGCACTCACCACATGGCCGAGAGCTTTTCCCCTTTTCTCCAGTCCCACAGCACAATGGTGTGATTGTCATCTAGGCCCACCGAGGCCAGGCGCTTTCCATCCGCTGTAGAGGAGAAATCAAACATATTTAATTGAGACAGACCGATCAAGCTCCTGTGTTGTTTAGAGGTATGGCCCTTGTTAGCAGCAGGTACAGAATCCTGGCACAATTCAATATAGGTGATCGATTGATGCATAGAACGCACTTTGTTGTCTGAGCCCAATTACAAGAAGCTCTAGCGTGATGTTTGGCCACTTTATGACAGCAAACATTGTGAACTTAATTCTTTACACACAGGAGTCAAACTCAAGACAGATCTCATTTAATGTGGCCAGTGCAAAACCTCGAAATAATGTGCATTCCTAAATCACTTTGTTTTTCTTGCTAAAAGTATTTGTTGTTTCAATTTTGACATACAATTTGTACTGTTTGTAACTGCATATCTTGAAAGTTGTGATATTATCTGATTATACAACAAGATATTCCAAGCATTTTTTGGTTATGAAAAATATATACTTGAATATCTGCTTGTCACATTGACTTATGATATCAAACCAAGTTGTCTATCAATTTGTTAAAATAATTCATTTACTAGATCAATGTATCAATTTATATTCCTATGATCCAACTACATCAGTGTGTGTTCGCCAAATTGCCATTCCAGACCACCTATATTGATCTAACGATCGTTTGAAAAGTAATCTATTGATTTAATCGATACTATTAAATGAAGCACCGGATTTAAGCGTTGTAGGTTTTATATGGATGTGTGTTTTTTGGCTTAAACGTTAGACATTAAAGACATTAAACGTTACCCTTGTAACACTTTGATTTGTCGTAAATTGATTAGTCATGTCTGTTGACTGAGACGCACAGATGATGTCATGTGACACTGAGCGTGCGCGCTCTGTTAGAAAAGTCCATGTGGACGTCCTAAAATATGCAATTTTTCATAAGACATTGGGGGTATTTTCATTGGTATACGTGCTTGTTAGCTAGATGAATATTCCTCTTCAATTTGGTACTGTATGGGATTTATGTATGTGTTGGACCACATCCAAAGTTAAGACCAACTTGAAGCCTTTCAAACTCATGGATGGGAGCATCAGGACAAGATAAAAGGTACGTAGCGTGTGTTAAGTTTGTCTTCTGGTTGAATGGGGGGCTTGTCGTTTGGGAGCCACTGTTGTTCTGGCGTATGTTCCATTTTTTCTTGCAATGATAGGCATGTTGATCAAACACCTCCTCGTAGCTTTAATAGCGTCTGTGCAGACGTTACAGTATGTAGGATATTCATTCACTTTAATATCTTTCTGCACATGAAATTTCATTCTAATCTGGTGGTGTGAAATAACTTCTTTAATACTTAGGTTAAAGAAGTCAATGTGGTATCAAATTAAAGTTAGTCATGTTTTATCAGAAAGAATTAATCATTCAACCTGTTCATTTATCCTTAATTCCACCTGAAGTGTTGGTTGCACTTTATTCAAATAAAACATGAACGCATTTGCCATGTTGTTTACCTTTTTGTTTATATCCATACTTAAATTATACCTGATTCTCTTACAAAAAGCAGGAATTTATTAAACTTCACCTGCATCGTCCAGGATCCAGCTATTTATTTGACCAACTGCTTGAATATTTGGCAAAAAAGATACTGAATTGATTTAAAGTTCATGAATCCTTTTGGATCGTATCTTTCTAATTGACCCAATATCGTCCTTGAATCGAATCGACAACAAACAATCGTGATACGAATCGAATCGCTGTCAAAACGAATCGTTACACCCCTAATGGATAAATAAAATACATATATATAAATAATATATTACATCTAAATAAATATATTTATATTAACATGATAATAAAATATAATACATGAATGATCAAATGCATGGTCAATTGTGTAATAATATCATGAGGCAATTATACATTTATATTCCCATACAGCATACTCGCTGTTACAAGCGACTCTCTCAAGGGCAGCCGTAACTGTGACGTGGCACTCAATGATAACGAGTGTGACACCCCCGTTTCACGACATCTATTTAGGAATGAGATGTTACCTGAAAAGTCCAAAGTGCACACTCCAAGCTGGTGGAAACCCTTCAAGACAGACATTGGTTTTAACGTTTCTGTGTCCCATATGTGGATGGACGAATCTCGGCCAACCTGAACAGGCATAAACCAATTGGCACAATGATTGTATTTAAATGAAGAGACAACAAGATGGGACCGTTTGGACTCTTTATGCAAGAGGATACCTGGCCTGTTGCTACAAAGTCCTTTAGGGGGTGGATTGCCAAACAGAGAATGTCATCGTCGTGGCCCATGTAAAAACGCTGGGAGTTCTGCTGTCTGTTGTACACGATCCCAACGGCAGCCACATGATAGACAATCTCGCCGGTCTGGGTGTAGAACAGATTACTTCTGCAATCATAGCCCCTGTAGCTGTAAAAACATACACATGTTTCAAGGACATCATTTCACTAGCTTTATTTGTCATTGATCATCACATTATTGAGCCAGCTCACCCATGAATAAAGTGCAGCTTCAAGCCACTCCCAGGTGCCCTTTCTCTCTTTTTCATCGCTATCGCTCTATGTTTCTCTTTACACTGCTCTTTGAGCTGAGGTAGGTCTTCTTTATAAACCTGAATTCATGCAGAAAAGTGTGCAATGTTTAATTTTATAATAAAAGTAGCCATATACTCATGGAGGAACATCTGGGAGTTCACCACAAACCTGTCGTCTATACGTGAGCTGTGTCTCCTGCTCAATTTCCGAGTCCATTTCAGGTACATCTGACTGATCAGAATCGGACTCTTCACTGTTAGAGTCCGCTAAAGTCTCTGTGAATATAAATAAGGTTTACATCACAGCAAGCTTGTAAAACATTACAAAGCCACTTTGTCCTGTTGTCATGTAGTACTGTTTTCCGTCCTATCTCTCAGCCGAGCCAAATGTTTAAGAATGCTGATGCTGCACAGCAATGTTCTGCCAAGAAAAGGCAATAAGCTGGACTGGGAGCTAAAGACAGCTTCTCACAGTGCGTCCATTAGGAAAATGAAAAGGAAAGGTTTGTTAGACGGTGGTTTAATTTTAGGCAGCACAGCTGCGCTGTCTCTGGAAAAATAATGATTGTGGGAATGAGAATGCAATTATACTTTCCAAGCTTCGTTCATACTTTAATGATTTGATGTGTTAGATATTAGGAATGGGGAGCATTTAATTTGATGGTGTAACACACGAGGACCATTAGAATAGTGGCAGCAGTACTGTTGAAAACAACATGTCAGTGGGTTTAGACCAGTGGTTCCCAAACTTTTTTTGCAGCGCCCCTTTTATGGGGATAAAAAGATTTTCTGCACCCAAAAATACGGTATAACTTGGGGTGTAAAGGTACACTAAAATGTAATTTCGGTTCGGCTCAGTTTCTTGAAGTGCTCGGTTCGGTTAATTTTCGGTACAAAAAAGACAAAGAAAATGACTTCAAATGCTTGTATTTAAAAGAAAATGCAAACAATATATACTGTATTATTAAAAAAATAAAAGCGACTTATTTTGGTGATATTTCAAATAACTCAGACTCTTTAAAAATAATTAATAATAAAATAAAAAACAGAAAAATAATAATACAATAAACGGTTGCTTTAAAAAAAAATAAAAATATGTATAGAATTATGAATGAACAAGAATATGACAAATGTAACTATTCAAGTTTTATCCACATTTTCTGCAGAAAGCAGAGTGTGCAGTGGTTGCAGGAACAATGTCTGCAGCAGTGGAAAAAACCTGCTCTTTAGCAACAGAGTGAGCTGAAGCTATCGGTGTTTGCAGTAAGCTGCTTTACTTTCTTGTAGCATTCATTGCCAGATGATACCGTTTTAAGTGCTTTGTTTTTGTACCAGTGCAGGTACTGGTCTCACCATGACGTATCTCCCAACAAGGATTAAAAAGGTCATTGCAGACGTGCATGTTAGACGTGTTTCCTGCAGCAAACCAGATCTCCTTGGAACAATGTCGACACACAACTTTGGATTTATCCACTGGCCTTTGTTCGTCCGTAATTTTAACAGGGAAGTCAAAGTGTTCCGAAACAAAAGACCGTAGTGAGATGGGAGGGTCTTCCAGCTCAGCCTTCTCACTGGCATTTGCTCTGATTGAGCTACTAGCGTTCCTCCCGCTCAGAGAGTAGTGTCCGACACTTAGAGGCCGAGGTGGGAGTAGGTCACTCATGTACAAGTCACAAGTAAGCACCAAGTCTTTACCTTCAACTTGCAAGCAAGTCCGTGTTGAAAACCAAATAAGTCAAGTCGAGCCACTGCTTTTTGTCAAGCAAGTCAAGTCAAATCACTGCTTTTCGTCTGTAAGTTGTGTCAAGTCATACACGTTTTAATTAGGCCAGCTTTACAGATTAAAAGTTTAAAAACAAGCATTATAAACTTTTAGACTTTTTTTATTATTACATATTTGACAACAAACAACCTGTAGGGCCAAATAGAGCTGAGTTAAAAGAAATAAAAACAAAACAATAAATACATGAAATAATAAATAATAAAATTAGTTGTCTTGATAATTTAATATCTGAGACGAAAACTCGTAATATTACGAGATTTAAAGTTTTACGTGTAATTGTGTCATACGTGTCCGAGGGAAACTAGAGCACAGTCTTCAGGAACTTCCCTCTGGCTTCAGACAAGCTTTTATTTATAATAATGAGACAGCAAAAGAGAGCAGTTGGGTACAACCAGGTTAACATGGGCTAGCATCATCTCACTGCTACCTGCTAGTACCCCGCCCCTCCACATACGGCTCTCCATTTTATAGCAGTCTCAGGCAATGCCTAACATATGGAGTTACGACTTTTACTCCCGTAAAGTTACGTTTTTCCTCTCTTAATATTAGAATCTTTTCTCGTACATATACAACATTATTGTCGTCAATTACAACGTAATTCTTGAAATCTTGATGATTTTAATGCTTCATTTAACAGGCATTGCCTGAGATAGCTATAAACACAGGGGACTTGTGTGACCCTTGGCCTGGGTCAAAGGTTAAATTATGGCTTTTTTGATTTCAAAAGGCTGGACTGCTGCGTGAGAACAGCTCAACTTCACCGGTAAATGAGGCTCTTCAACAGGTAGCGGATGAATAAAAACAATTACTTTTCTGTTATGTTTGAGTCGTTTTACTGCCGTGTTACAGACACTGTTTGGAAACAAGGTATATAAACAAACATTCACTAAATCTTTCTGTGTCTTCTTTTCCTTCCGGCTTATCCGTGTTGTGTTTTGTTCTGTCAGATTGCGCCAAAGTGAGCGCATGCGTAAAATAAAGCAGTCAAAAGCCGACTCGTTAAAATACAGTCATACAGGTATATTTTGGATATTTGAAAAATACAACAAAGGGTTAAACCAAAAACAAGTAATTTCAAGTCAATCAGCTCAAGTCAAGTCAAGTCTTTTTGGAACATTTGTCAAGCAAGTTACAAGTCCTAAAAATTTAACTCGAGTCTGACTCGAGTCAAGTAATGTGACTCAAGTTTCCCATCTCTGCTTAGACACGTCTATTCGGAAACTCGGCCAGGACTTTTGTTCCACGTGGAGCGCTTAGATCATTTTAGTAATAAATTGAATGAGAAAAATAGCATCAAATACAACCAAAACGGTACGCAAGTGGACCAAACCAAACATGCAAAACGGTTCAATACATCCATGTGAACCGTTACACCCCTTAAATGTATTCGTGGTAGCCCCGCGCCCCCCCCGTCATAATGCTGGGCTCCCCAGTTTGAAAACCACTGGATTAAGGAACACAATTACTACATAACCTAGCACACAACACAGTAGTAGTTCAGCAATTAAAAATGGAAATAACCTCTGTCTCTTAAGCCGTATGTTTAAAAACATCCAAATTAATGTTTTGTTGTCAATTAATAAAAAGACATTACAGCCTTACCTTGCGGTGCAATGTGCAGAGCTTCTTTTGACTTTCTCTCTGGAACAAACTTCCACTGGAAAACCGAGTGATCCGCTCCACCAATTGTTATAACCCACTGGTAGTCATGTGACCATCTGGCATTAGTTATATGTGCTGAGTGACCTAAATATTTTTTAAATTTTGCACCTAAAATAAGGAGAAATATAACATCATTGTGCCATACCAATGGAAGACAGTAAAATAAACTGTAAATGTGTGTGTTCTTTACCTTTTTTTATACATGGATATCGTAAAAGTTTCACTAATCCGTAGTCGTCTGCTGTTACTAAAACTTGGTTGTTAAAGTTGGCATCCACTGAGTTGATATCATTGATATCTGAGTATTTGGGCCATATTCCATTCACCTCGGGGCCCTGCACACAGGTCCATGATGCCCACTGCACTAGTTTCAGTTCCTCCCTGTTAGTCACTTCCTTACCACCTAAATAGGAATAAGACACACATTTACTTTGGGCTTTTACATTAGCATTATTTTGTATTGTGCAGCTTTCAAAATGTAAGTAAACAAGACTTACTTGGCATCCTATAAAACAGCCTCCTGCCGCTGCCATCGTTTGTCTGCAAAAACTTGCTGTCAGTGGACCAGTCCATGTGCGTAATGAAGCTGTGGGAGCCGATGCACTCTCCTACTTTCTTGTACCGCTGCACAACGCCGTAAATGTCCACCGAGTTGTCATTGGAGCCGACAGCCAAATGGGCACCATCAGGGGAGTACTTCAGCTCATGGATAGCCTCTTTTCTGTCCTTGATGTGGACCACTTCAGTCATATCTCTGGAGGTAAGCAAAAAGGGTTCAATAAAGTACAAATTGTAACAGATGTAAAACGTTCACAGTCTTTCATTCAGTTGTATACTTGCCTGACTCTGAGGACAGTGAATGAGCCATCCTTCATCCCTAGAGCCAAATGAATACCGTCAGTGCTGACAGCTGCACAGCGGATTGGTTCCTCCATGTTACAGCGTGCTATTAGTGCATGATCTATAAGGCTCCATATCCTATACAGGAGGAAAAATATGAGAAAACAAATTTGAGAAGATCAATCTAAATATCCATGCTTAGGGTAATATCATTACTGGATCAATGAGTTTTGTAAGTTTTTCAGTGTGATGTCGCTTCTTATGCACAACGTGGTTGGTCGTATTAAACTTTACCAGTTTTGTGCCATACATCAACAGGTTTTGCACACAGATGTACTGTTTTTTACTGCCACATGCTCTTTGCTACTTTGTTTGCCCGGTCATTGCTGGATAGACGTGCTAGGGTGAACCAAGGAATTGATCGCTTGATTTGAGATGCAGGCCAATATAATTGAATATATATTTTTTGCTAATACACTGTAGGCTCGGTACAACCTTATTAAGCATATATTCATAGATATAATATTGCAATAACATTTAGTGACTGTCACCTGACTGAGCGGTCATCACTTCCCGTCATTGCCAGAGGCTTGGTGGGGTGCATGGCCAGCGCCCACAGCTCGCCCTCACAGTGACCCTGCATGATGAGGAAAGGTTTGGTCCGGTCGTGGACCACCACTTCGAAGATCTCGCTATCCTGTGTGCCCACCAAAATGTGGTCTCCTCGCCAGCACACACTACGCACAGACAACCCTAGCCACACAAACACACAGCAGAAGAAATTCATCAAATACATCTCAACATATAACAGACCAGTTCAAATCCATTTAGCGACACAACATAAAAGATGATTACAGGATGTTTAAATAGCCATCACCTGGCTACTTAATAAGGCGGATGTTAACAGGAATACTACAGTGGAACCTGCAAAGCCAAATGTTGAACTTGAAGACACATTTGCAGAAAGAATATGTCTAATGTTGCACAAAAACTTAGGAGATTAAATCATCATGACGGAAGTCATCAGTATATTGCGTGAAATACCAACATATCTTGAGAGACTTAAGCGAGCATCTAAATAATTAACTCCACAATGTTTTTTGTGTGTTTTTGTTGTGATGTCACCACAAAAGCCGTGATTACAAGGATAAAAAATGACCCAAGAAGTCCATCCATCCATCCATTTTCTATACCACTTATCCTCATTAGGGTCACGGGTATGCTGTGTTGAATTTTCTGCCATTTAGAAAAGGGGTACACATATCTATGTCCTGGCCAAAGACGCTGGATAGACAGAACGAATACTTGGCTTTCACTTTCGTAGTATGTCAAGTGCAGGTTTTGCTGCCATAAAATTACGTTTAATACAGAAATACTGCACTGTGAAAATGTCCTCGGCTATTTAGTTGATGTAATAGACGGTCCAAAAGACCGGATTTGTTATTTTTTTTTAAAAAGACTGGTATATGTCATAAAAATATTGTAGATAATAACACTGGTAGTTTTACTTAAACAGGACAGTGGCCAAGACTCATAGTGTAGTCCCACACAAAATATGTTGAACCGGATTTGTTTCCTAGGGTGTTTAGGTGAATTAATGTCAAGTCAGTGATGATGATGATTTTGGCTATACTCTATATAATTTTCTATGCTGCTTAGCCTCACTAGGGTTCTGGAGCCTATCCCAGACTTCAGATGAGAGGCAGGGTACACCCTGGACTGATCGCCAGTCAATTGCAGAGCACACATACAGTATAAACAAAAAAACATTCACGCTCGCACTCATACGGACAAATGTCATCAATTCACCTTTGGAATATGGGAGGAAACCGGAGTACCCGGAGAAAACCCCTGCACGCACTCACGGGAAAAACATGCAAACTCCAGCAAGCAGAGATTCGAACCCAAGTCTTCCAGATCTCCTGACTGTGTGGCCAACATGCTAACCACTCGGCCACTGTGCACCATCAACAATACATTTACTGAAATAAACGTTGAATTGTGTAAATGCTACCAGTTAATTATCCATATAAAACAAATAATTTAAAATAAAAAAATTGATTGTTTTCTTGACCATCGTATTTGTGTATTGCCTATTGACTGTGTATGAAATTTTATGTTCAAAATTGTAGTGCATTTTGGGGAAAAATAACATTTCAAAAAAATAAAACTGTAAACACACTGATGGTTTCTACCTTGAATGTGTAAATCCAACTACAGTTAAAATGTTATTATTATTTTGTATGTTGCTTGTTAAGCATTGGTAACACTGTAATGAAGGAAACAATTACAATAAAGAATGGAACAAGTTTCTTTCATACTGTTGATTCTTATACATTTATACAATATACAATACTGGTCAAAAGTTTTAGAGCACTTCCAATTTCTCTCAAGGAAACGCGTACATTTTTTGTGAAAATGGTCTGTCTCACTTCCATCGTTAATTCCCGTTTTCTTGCCATTTTTGTAGCAACAAATTACTAATATTACTACTATTATTATTATACGAAAGTGTGTTCCAAACACTTTTTCAGTTTTGGGTAAACTTACTTTTTTTTTTACGTCTGGCACTTCACCACTTACCTTTGTACCATTTCACGCTATTCATTGCACTTGAACAACTTGAATTTCAATAAATAACTGGAAAAATACAGGTGTTCTAAAACTTTTCACCGGCCTTAGTTGTTCTGACAACTTCAGATTTCGAGATTAAAAGTCATAATATTTGACATTTAAATTCGTAAATTTACGAGATTAAAAGATTTTACGGGAAAAAAGTTGTAATATTACGAGATTTTAAGGGGTAATTTTATGTGTCATTGGGTCATAGTTCTCCCTTCTCCCTACTCAGTGCAGTGCACTCAAATGGTAAACTCAGCTCATGCACTTAAACTGAGCGGAGAGGCTCACTGCAGCCTCACCTCACGTTTTTGCCCATATTACTCTGTACAAATCTAATAATTATATAAAGAAGGGCATCTAGCATAAAAACTAAGCTTTTCCCTGATGGGTAAAGCCAAAAGACTACCATAAATTCTAGCACTTAAGCCGCTACTTTTTTCTTAAACTTTGAACCTTGCAGATTATACTGTACACTGGTGCAACTAATATGAGAAGGATCCTATGAAATCAGTATATTTTTTATGACAGGCGTATTTTGTTTACAGTTAGACAACATGTGGTCTGTGGTAGTTCATCAGTGCTCTTTTTATGACTATGACATCTTTTTTCACTCAGAACCTGCATGGTAAAGCGGTAAAACACAAAGCGGTGAAAATATTATCATCCAGCCAGAGTCGGAAGTGGAAACGAAGCGAAACGAAGAGCAGGTTCTGCCAAGGTATTCAGGTTTAACAATAAATTCCATTTTTATTGGCCAGTTCTGACTGCAATTCTGTTAACACAGAAACCTTTGGGCCCTATATGTGGCTAAGTATTAATCTTGTGACATCACCTTTACTTTAGAAATACTACAAATTGTTTAAATACTGTGCTGCTGTCAAGTCAGTGAGGAAATGGTGGCGCCAATCACGACCCGTCAGTGCACTCACAACGAGCTTATCAACCCATTGTGAATTGCTAGAGGTTGCTATACATAACAGTATAACAATATAACAGCCTGACTCACAATGTCATCTCGCAAACAACACTAAACTCATCACACAGCAACTTAACAGTCAAAAGGTATACCTGGGAAATATACAGAAATGTACCGATATGACTTTAAATTAAAAAAAACAACTCTTCAAGTTTTCAGATAAGACATTGCGTATGAGCAATGCATTCAATGGGGCGCTGCAATGACGTCAGTTTCTCTCTGGGTTCTGAACTTTGGCCTCCTGGTGGACATCATTTGGACACAATTTTCTATGCTGTTGAAATTCTATGCTCACACTAAATCCCTAATGGGAAAACTTTAAAAGCATGTTTTTTTTCAGTTTAAACTCGTATTGGCACATGTTTGGATATTTATCAGGTACACCTTTTCAGTGTTAACGTGTTATGTAATGAGTTTAGTGTTGTTAGTAAGATGACACTGGGAGTCAGACTGTTATATTGAGTAATGACCTAGTGCAATTTCCAATGCGTTGACAAGCTTGTCGTTGAGTTTTATTATAGCTCATGATTGGTTTCGGTGAAATAAAAAGCTGCTGTGGGCACACGCGGCAATTATGATTTTTCCTTTCAATTTAGTGGGTTTGGCTTATACACCGGTCTGGTTTACGCCCCAGAATTTACGGTATCACGTTACTATGAAATTGATCATTTATATTTCACAGTTTGAATCTTGAATGGAGTATTACAATGTCCATTGCTAGTTATTGAAATCAATTGGAAAATATAATTTTGAAATACAATACAACCAAATTTAAAGTTGACCAGCCTGTCAAAACGGATTGTGTTTGACCTTGGAGGTTCCACTACACATGACAACACAGCCAGACGTTGTCAACCTAATGTGCAATTGACAATCTAATAAAGTGAGAAAAGGATGAGAGAGCAGGTGCTATAGTTTTATGACAGAATGATATCTAAAAATGTTGTCAAACGGATTCACTAACCAGAAGAGAACAATATGGGGACGGCTACAAACAGACTGACACGGCTTTTCATTACCATTACATTACATTACCCACCTTTGCTATTTTCACTTCTAGCTACTGTTTGGTCCAAGATAACAAATAAAGGAGATGGAGGAAAGAAGAAAAAAAATATTAATAGGGAGAACAGAAGACTGAAGACAGAAGAATGACTTAAATAGCATTCCATTTGGTGGGACGAGCCTAACTTGATCTAAAATCTTTTCAGAGTGGAGGCAGTTTGACATCACCTTTGTATCCTTGGTCTGTTTCCCTGAGATCAATGACAGTAATTGGTTTGAAGTTGAGATCCCACAGGCGGACACAACCATCTCTGCCCCCAGTGGCAAAACCCTCTTCGCAAGCATTCATGCTGAAAATCCCTGACTGGAAGAAATGACAGGCTGTTAGTGTGCAATAAACGAGCGATGACAGAACCAGTTCTGTGCTGCAAATGTGACTGTTTAACAAGGCCTTCGCAGCTACCTGCTACTGTGGCCTTAACATCACACTGAGCTCTGGAGGAGCAGGAAGTGCTATGTTGTTATCACTGGAAAGCTCTGCCCATGGCCTTCTTTGTCTGACTCTTACAGAGGCATGCTGTGGAATCCCCAGTGACACATTTGGTGGTACAAAAAGCAGGAATCAGCATGTACGGTAGTTATTATCCCCTCCCCCACTCACCCGTTCCCTAACAAAGCTGTTGATCTCATAGATAAATGTAATCCTGTGTAGGAAAAGACTGATCCTTCTCTATCAAGCAAGTCCAAATATGTGGTTCTTCAGTTACTGGATGCTTCTCTGTTATTTTTCGACATACTACACAGTATAATATAATATATCTAGCTGGTTCAAACTTACCCCGTGAGCCCCTTGGACTGTCCTCATCAGGTTGATCCCTTTCCACACGTAGATATCGCCGTTCAACGCACCCGAATACGTGACCTCATCCTTCGCGCAAGCCAGGCAGAGGATTGTTTGGAGATCCCCTGTCTTGCCGAAAACGCCGCGTTTGGGTGTGAGAGCATTACCACATAAGCTCCAGAACTGCAAACACACACGTAAGAGTGAAAAAGCGTGGTGGTGGCTAACAATCCCCTGTGTAATCCTGTTGTGACACAGAGTGGACAATTATGACGTGTTCGGGTACAACAGAGTGATCATAAATCAGCACTCTATGGCTCAACACACACACACACACACTGAATATTAGCCACCTTGAAAGACACCTAAGTCACGTACAACTACCCGCCCCACATGTGCAAGTGGGTGCTGTACCACCTGAACAGCATGCACAAAGACAGGCACGCACGCAGAGACGCCAGCTAGCTCATTATTTATAAGCAAGGTCATTGGGATGCACGGGCACAGCCTTGTCTGAGGGCTAAATCCATCAAACACGGGAGGTGAGAGCAAAAAGGGATGCGCACTGTCTGCATAGAGATAAGATCCCAATGAGCCCTTCAAATGCTGAGACATGGCTGTCGACATGTGAAAACTCATACACACTCATCACTGGCAGGCAGGAGGGAAATGACAGAAAATGTTGAAGAAGGATGTTATTGCTCAGTGTGTCATTTTATTAATCAACGGAAGGAACCAATTTTGACAAATCTGATCTAAAACCCTGATTACCTTGCCTCCTGACTGAAACATGCGGCCTCTTAACAAATATTCCAATTATTACAGACAGACATCATGAGCATGGCTTGTGCAGGATTGTGTCCAAAGTGTGGCCCTGAGGCCATTTGCGGTACAATATAGAAATAGAATTAAACACAGAAAACCTGCAGAAAGGCAAAATGTTAAGAGAAATGGCTGGAATGTTGATATTAATAACTAATCATGACGCAAAGGTTTGCCCGTAAATGTATACAACTTGAATTTGCCTTTTTACAAAATATAAAAAATATATAAAACTATCATGGTGGCTCCCCTCATCCTTTGATTTTTCAGTATGCGGAAAACGTTTGGACAGTATTTAGATACTGTCTGATCTAAATACAAAAAAAATTAAGACTGCACTGATCAATCAGCGCCGCACGGTGGATGAGTGGGTAGCACATTGGCGTCACAGTCAAGAAGTTCAGGGTTCGTACCTCCGTTGGCCATCTATGTGTGGAGTTTGCATGTTTTCCCCGTGCGTAATTTTGAGGACTAGGTGACTGGGAGAGGCTTACTTATGAAACCAATCTTATCAACCAATTTTAAATACTTATTATTTATTTATGAGGATAAGCGGCTTAGAAAATGAATGAATGAAATTATGGAGTTCATGGCATTGGACGACTAGTTAAATGTGAAAAATTAAACACTGAAGAAACTGATATCATTTAGTATTTTGGACAGCAATTTTCAAAATGTTTTGTTCATGTTTCAGTGAACTACCTCATGTGTAGTTAAAACAACAAGTTTGAATCGTTTCACGAGCAATATGCATTGCTTTTCAACAAAACAAGATTGGAGCATTGAAGGTATATGCTCTCACTTATTTAAAAAAAAAAATCGGTCAAAAAACAGGTCAAGCTTTTTAAAGATTAGTGATTGGTCATAAAATTGTAATCGGCCTACTCCTGAAAATATGAAGTTGCTGCAACTTTTTCAGTTATGACAGCTTCCACTCCTCTTGTAAACTCTAAGATTTTGCATATGTAAGAATTCTGAGTGACAGACTTGATTATTTTCTTTTCTGAAGTGAGAATTCACTGATGTTGCACCTGAGACGTCGGTTGTCTGTGGTAGTTCATCAAAAAAACCTCACACCTTTTAGGAAGAAAAGGGTCTTCCCTCAACTGTTCTCACAAAGTTGGTAGCACAGAATTGTGATCAGGAAGTTCAGTAATTAAGATTCTAGGTGGGAGCTGAGTGCTTTAGCACAGCCCCTGATTGATAAGTAATGGATGAAGAGCTGTGTCCTAGAGTTACTTTGCATGTGCACTTTCCTAAATCCTTAACTGAACTATGAGAGAGTATTTGCAAGAGCTTGTGCATTGAGTTGAGGCTGAGAGTTAAGTCGCACACATCACAGGTGCGTGAGCAGCCTGGTACTGAATGCATGCGTGCGGGACTATGTTGACTACATCGCAATGTGTTAGCGGAAGGAGGGGGCTTTAATTGTACCCCATCCTGCTACAGAGGCAGCAGGGATGGATGCAGCGTGACTGCACAGCCTACCCTGCCCACAAGTGATAAGGCAGCAAGACTTGGGCACTAACTAATCCCTTTGCTGTTTGAATTGCTTAGAGGAGACGAGATGCCAGAGGGGGTTATGATAAGGCCAGCGGCAGAAGCAGAATACACTCAGTGGATGAATGCAGAAAGCTTGGAAATGTGCAGGAAAACTGCATTTAAGTTCAAAGGCTAGTAAACACTTTGCCTTTGTCTGAGTGACACTTGAACATTCTACAGCCAACTTCTGGTGTGGCAGAAATGTACTTGAACCCCATAATCCAAAACTGTGGAGGGAGGTTGCAGATGCTGCGCGGTTGGGCAGCTAACTAGTTGGGTCAGAGTTGTTCCCCAGGTAGGCGCTTACTGGTGGCGCTTACTGGTGGCGGCCTGATTTGAGGAGGGGAAGCTTTTTTTTCCGGCCTACATCCTACATCATAAATGTGTTTATTTATTTACAGTATACTTAATTCTACCCTCCAATTCTAGTGTTTTTTTTATACCAAAGACCAAGTTGCTGGGGATTGGTATAGTCTCCGGATCAGTTCAGAACAACAGAACAAAAAACCTGGAAAATTAATGGTGAAGGGAGGTTTATACTTCAAGATTGCTAATTTGCTGTGAATTAAAAAGGGATTCCGCCTCAGACCGATCATCCAATCATCATGCAGATGCCGAACGTCCGGGCCAGCCCACTGCCCCATAAACTCCCAGAGACGCTCAGCGTCCGATGGGCAGGAAAAGCCCAGCATTTAACCAATGACCGTCCAGTTTTGCGCAGTGGAACAACCCACTCTACGCTTCCCCATCTGTGCTCAGCTGTGGCGGAGTGGGGATTAATGATAAGGTATCCGTGTCAGTTACCTGTGATAAGCAGCTGATTCTGAGCAAAAGATGAAGGTATTCTAGCACATATTTATGGTTGTGGTTTGATTTATTTCTAACATGTATACATTGTACAATGAATGATTTATGTTACATTGCACATTTAGTCAATGAAATGTACACACAGCAGTACACATTTCACCACTTTTTTGGGGACATTTTAGGAGAAGCTGAGCTCTCCTTGCAGCCATAGAACAATCGCCGCTGGTGCTGACACAGCAAAATATGCAATGTCTTCATTGCACACATACAGTTTACAGTGTATGTGGATTTACAACAAACTTGCATGAAAGAAAGTATGAGATAAAACTCCTTATTAAATGTGATCTTGAATTCTTGAATCACACTTGCAAAGCAGCAACAACTTAAAGTGTTATCGTGTCAAATGGTGAGCAATAACAACTGAAGAGTGAACGACAATCGCAGAATAGCGGCGATAGACTAGAGTATTTTCTAAAACGACCTCATCATAGCTTCCTTTCTCTGTCACACTAGAGTGACCCTGAGCGGTGTCAGAGTGCTAACTGGTACGCTAGCTGAGGTCAACGGAGAGCACTCAGAAAAAGTAGATGAGCATTGCTGGAAGGGGGTTTTCTCACAGTTCTTGTCTATCTGCATTGAGTCAAGCCCTGTCCTGTGGCAATTTGCATCATTGCCATTTGAGCACATAAAAACATTGCGTATCACATAATGAGGCCTAATGTGCTCATTTCACGCCTTTATTTTGATGCTGAGATTTAGCTCTGCATGATACTTTTTGCAAAAAGAAAATACTCTTCTTTATGGGCAACGTCTTTGTTTTATGTAGATAGTAGGGGTGTATGAACACTTGTATTTGTATTCAGATTGAATCGATATGTAGCTGTACCGAACTGAAAGCTACCAATTTAGTAAGTAAATGGAAGAGTACCAATTTCCCATTTTGTGCACATATTAAGTGAGGGACAGGAAGTGCACAATGGGCTTTGTGATTGACTTCCACAAGCCCAGACTGTGTGACTCAAGGTGGACTACCATTTGGACTATACAGTAGAACCTTGGTTAGCGTCATAAATATGGTCCAGGAGGTCCAACTACAACAAAAATGGATAAGAAACTACTATATGTAAATGCATTTAATCCATTTGAGAGAGACAAAACACATTTACCATAAAACACATTTGTAATAGTTTTAAATGCATAAAATAATTCAAATTGTATATAAATACATAGATATCATGAACAAAAGGGAAAAATGAACATTTACTTTAATCTTTACTGAAAATGTGATTCTTGACATGATTGAAAATAGATAGTGGTGGTTGACTGTCACACCATGTGTTTGGTAACAGTCACGTCTTCACTGAAGGCAAAAATAATTCTAAATGATCAGTTATCGCTTTCATTCGTCATTGATATGTATTTCAAATTGTTTTATGCATCCATCCATCTATTTTCTATGCTGCTTATCCTCATTAGGGTTGCAGGGGTATGCTGGAGCCTATCCCAGATGACTTTGGGCAAGAGGCGGGGCACACCCTGGACTGGCATGTTTTATGCATGTAAAACATTAATTTCAACACTCTAAAAACACATTTTATGTTAACATTTTTAAGAGTCTACCGCTGATCATCACAGATAACGTAAGCTGGATGTGCTGCTCGGTTGTGTCATTAATAATCATGTACACTTAGTGCTCAATTTATTAGGGAGCCTGAACAAAGCTTGAGTCCTGGCTGAACATAAACATAAAGGGATGAATGATCAGCTGGGTGTGTCTTTGTGTGTAAAGGCACTGTCCACTGTCACGGTCGTTGTCATAGTGTTTGTGTTTCCCTCAGCCCACGAGTGAGTGGATTACTGCCACTAAATCTCTGGATGCTCTGAGTGCTATAATCACTGAGCAAACTCGGGCCTAGGGAGCAGATGTCACATGGTCTGCAGGGTAAAGGCTGGGGAATTATGTGGGACAATTGCTGGATTGCCCTGCCATCAGGAAACCAGTGTAGAGGGAGGAGGAGAGAGAGGACTAAGCGGACAATGGGGGAGGTTTCTGAGCCACGGCAGTTGTGGGAAGAGTTAAGGGCAGATATAGCAGAGATTGAGATGAGGGATGTCGGACCACATGCAGAAGGCCCATTGACCCTGCGGCAAATGTATTTCAAGAAAAATTTTTGCACTAGCCAACTATCTATCATTTTAATGTCCATAATTAATGCAAATAAATATTTAAAACTCCCTCTATGTAGTCTGCATCAAGAGCACAACACGTCTGGAAATTAAGAAAAGCAAGCAAATTCCCTACTGTCTGTTTTCCCGGGTGTTCCTGCATGATTTAAAAGATATTAAAATTGCATTGAAAGACCAGTTGTATTTATTATTTTTTCAAGTGAACCACGTCTTAATACAGCCCCGTACAGTATGACCACAAGGCACTCCAAATAAACATGCTTCCCTGCTCTTCTTAATGTTTTGGACATCCTCCAAGGCTCTTAGCTCCATGTTATTTTCTTAATGGCTTTGCACCAAAAGGAATGCCAAGAGAAGTTTTTGTAAGTGACACCCTAAATAAACTCATTGAATTTTTATGAAGAATGTGAAGAGCGATGCAATAGAGCCAAGCCAAAAAAAGATGCCAAAGCAGCTGCAGCATGTATTGTATAGTGTAAAAGCTGAATGAGAGGAGCTAGAGGTCACGGTTCACTGTAATATTCCTTCCTCTCTGTCGTGAAAATTACTTTACATTTGAAAGAAGGTAATGTAAAATACTGGCTTTTGCAATGCATCATAACCATGAAGCCGAGAGTGAAAAGAATTGGCAAAATATTCTTAAAACTAATCTGTATTCTGGCATTATGCAAATGCACACGTGCCAAATCCAACGTGCAAATACCTCTGTACCTTGATATGTTTGACTCCACAGCTTACAAGCTTGCTCGGCTGGTACAAATCCCACGATATGTCAAATATCTGTGGGAAGAAGAGAATATATCAGATATTTGGCTTTAGCACACCACATCACACTTATACTCAGTGCGGATTCTTTTGCTCATACTTGTCAGATTTGTGGCTGATAAATGAAAAGAGACAACTGTGTATGTTTGAAATGACTGTGTTACAGAGTGTGGGGGCTGTATTGGAAAACAACAGCTGTCTGTATCATCATCATTTGAAAATCCCTTTTGATTAGCTGTGTGGTGTCCCAAATACTCTCTATAAACCTCACAATCAATGGGGGGGTGGCTGATTTGTTTACGTCTTCTTTGAACAGGCCCTCATTTTTGCAAACACGAGTGGTCGTGCTCGCCATGGATACAGATATAGAAAAAGACGTTCACCCTGTCTGTATGGCCTGGTGCTGCTGCCAGAACCTTCCCTCTCCTCCAGTCCCACACACAGATTGTGTTTTTAGAGTCCAAACCCACGGACACTAAGCACTGCAGACAGAAACACACATCACACAAAACAGCATTATAGAGTGACCAGACTTTGTTGTACTAATTACCAGTAAAAGCGGCTCCACTACCACACGCTGTGGTATGGCAGGCCACAATGAAAAGGCTAATAATAATGTCTGGAGAACAGTTGTCCAGCCCCTGGCACTTCCGGTGAGCTTATTGAAGTGTTTTTGCTGGAGGAGCCTCCTATAGCTGACTGAGTGAGTAGGCAGAAGCAGCCGAGCAGAAGTGAACGTAGCCGCTCTTATGGAAATGCAGTTCCACTCTGCAGCCTGCTTTGCATGGCAGGAGATGCCCTCTTTGATGCGCTGACTAAATCAGTCTTTGGATGTCTCCTTCTTCACTCGTTTTAGGATGTGTGCAGATTGTTAAGCAGCATGAGGAAGTCTCAGCTAAAATGTTCACACATGGGGGCTGAAGAGGCATTCCCATTTTAAAAACTGGAAAGTCATTTTTTAAAAACATGTTTGAGGGGCAAAACTAGGTTGCTGGTCGGTCCAAAAATATTACACCAACTATTTTATGTTTCCTCTGTTTAGTACCACACTGAGAGAATGTCAGTGCTCATTTTTAAAATGCTTTTATATTTGGGCTGGCTAATTGTACCAGAGGTCCCTTTGGTTTGTCCTGTGAAAAGAAGCAACAACTGGAACTACCTCCCTAGGAAGCAACACAGCCACCTCATGCTTTAAATACTGTCACTTTGCATCTAAATCCCCAGCTAGTTAGCCATGCAGGAATAGAGCATTGGGTTATTTCTTACGGCAAAATGCAGGAGGTATAACCACAGCACATGATGTCCTGTGAGAGACATGAAAAGGTAAAAACCAGGAAATGGTTCCTGCATCAAATTGGTCTTTAGATCTTTAGGAGCCAAACCACTTGTGTGTGTTGGTGGTTTTGTTTTTTGGATTAAAATGAAAAGTAACTACTCAGACCCTTCCACAATAACACTGAAGATGTTGCCATTCCCACCCAATAAGGTAAAAACACAGCTGTGCCTATCACCCATACACATCAAACGATTTTATTATCATATGCATGGCGAGTGAGTATTTATTTTGTGCTTGAGAAGTCGTGCTCTCTTTTGTTTTATACATCATTCAATGACAATAGCAAGGGCTCAGAACATTTGGGCACCGCTGTTCAAAAAAGCTCATTTTTTTCCAGCCTACAACATAGATATGTTCCTTCTGCAATGAACAGCACACAGCAGTACATCTATCACCACTTTTTTTGGAAGTTGAGCCTCCCTTGCAGTCTTAGAGCAATCACCACTGATAGACAAAGAGATAAAAAGATTGACAAACAGACAGACAGTTAGTTAGATGACTGACTTTCATGTGACTGACTTGGGATCAATTTTCCACCCATTCACAATTGACCTACAACTGACTAGCACCCTGTTCGGGGTGTAATCCTTCTTTCACTTGAAACAATAACTTTCCTTCAAACCATAAGACATATCCTAAAAAAAACTCTAGCTAGACATAAAAAATGAAAAACATCTTTGTTAAATGTATACATTATTATTGTGTGACTATACCTGTCCTTCAAGGTCAAAGGCAAGGCAGGCAATGCCGTGAGTGTGCACGTCCTTGAGGATTGACACAGTCTGCACAGTGTAGGAGTCCCACACACAGATGTAAGGCTCCTTGCCTACCTGTCCTGTAGCTACCAACACACGCTCAGGATGCAGAGCTAAACTGTAGAGAGAGGAGAAGAGAGGGAAAAAACATCCTATTAACATAGACATTTTTGCATGCCCTCTGTTTGCACTGTGAGTGCTGCAAGCAAGAGAAGGATTCACCCTTCCAGGGTAAACCACTGGGACGAGATAAACACATTAAGTCTGTGCTGGGACTGAATGGCAAAGGAGAGGGGCATCTTGACATGGTGACATGGTTGACTTAACTCAGTCATGCTCATACACACGAACATGCATGCACGCGCGCACACGCACATAACATGGCCTAATGGGTTGCTGATGAATGTTCAAAGTCTAAAAAAAGCATTGTGTCTGAGTCATATGCATTAAATTGTCTTAATTGGTTAACACAGTACTGCTAAATATTTATGGGCATCATTACATCAAATGAGAATCATGGGGCCCGGTCGGGCACAGCCCGAAAAGGTAACATGGGTCCACCCTCCCATGAGCTCACCACTTGTGGGAGGGGCCAAAGGGGTCGGGTGCAAAGAGAGCGGGGTGGCGGCCGGAGGCAGAGGCCTTGGCGGTCCGATCCTCGGCTACAGAAGATAGTTGTCGGTACGTGGAATGTCACCTCTCTGGCGGGGAAGGAGCCTGAGCAGGTGCGTGAGGTGGAGAAATTCTGGCTAGATATAGTCGGACTCACCTCAACGCACGGCAAGGGCTCTGGAATGTGTCCTCTCGAGAGGGGCTGGGCTTCATTCCACTCTGGTGTTGCCAGCAATGAGAGGCGACGAGCAGGGGTGGCAATTCTTGTTGCCCCCCGGCTCCAAGCCTGAATTTTGGAGTTTAACCCAGTAAACGAGAGGGTAGTTTACATACGCCTAAGGGTGGGGGGACGGGTCCTGACTGTTGTTTGCGCTTATGCGCCAAACGGCAGTTCAGAATACCTGCCCTTTTTGGAGTCCTTAGAGGAAGTACTAGAGAGTGCTCCCTCGGGGGATTCCATTGTTCTGCTGGGTGACTTCAATGCTCATGTTGGCAACAACAGTGAGACCTGGAGAGGTGTGATTGGGAGGAACAGCCCCCCTGATCTTAACCCGAGCGGTGTTTTGTTATTGGACTTCTGTGCTCGTCACGGATTGTCTATAACGAACACCATGTTCAAGCATAAGAGTGTCCACATGTGCACCTGGCACCAGGACACCCTGGGCCGCAGTTCCATGATTGACTTTGTGGTTGTGTCGGACTTGCGACCACATGTTTTGAACACTCGGGTGAGGAGAGGGGCAGAGCTGTCAACTGATCACCACCTGGTGGTGAGTTGGTTGCGATGGTGGGGGAACTGGCCGTCTTGGCCCATGGGACTCTGGAGGAAGCTGACAGGTACCGGAAGGCCAAGCGGTCTGCAGCTCTGGCGGTCGCTGAGGCAAAAACCCGGACATGGGAGGAGTTTGGAGAGGCCATGGAAAACAACTTCCGGATGGCTTCAAAGAGATTCTGGACCACCATCCGCCGTCTCCGGCGGGGGAAGCAGTGCACAGTCTACACCGTGTATGGTGGGGACGGTGTGCTGCTGAACTCGACTCGAGATGTTGTGGACCGGTGGAGGGAATACTTTGAAGACCTCCTCAATCCCACTGACGCGCCATCCAACATGGAAGCAGTGCCTGGGGACTCTGAGTCGGGTTCGCATATCTCTGGGGCTGAGGTCACCGACGTGGTCAAAAAGCTCCTTGGTGGCAAGGCCCCGGGGGAGGATGAGTTCCTTAAGGCCCTGGATGCTGTGGGCGTGTCTTGGTTGACACGACTCTGGAGCATTGCGTGGACGTCGGGATCGGTGCCCCTGGACTGGCAGACTGGGGTGGTGGTCCCGCTTTTCAAGAAGGCGGACCGGAGGGTGTGTTCTAACTATCGTGGGATCACACTCCTCAGCCTTCCCGGTAAGGTCCATTCAGGGGTTCTGGAGAGGAGGATCCGCCAGATAGTCGAATCTCGGGTTCAGGAGGAGCAGTGTGGTTTTCCTGGTCATGGAACTGTGGACCAACTCTATACTCTCGGCAGGGTCCTTGAGGGTGCATGGGAGTTTGCCCAACCAGTCTACATGTGTTTTGTGGACTTGGAGAAAGCATTCGACCATGTTCCTCTGGGAATACTGTGGGGAGTGGGGAGTGGAATATGGGGTATCGGACCACCTATTCCAGGCGGTTCGTTCCTTGTATGACCGGTGTCAGAGTTTGGTTCGCATTGCCGGAAATAAGTGGGACCCGTTTCCAGTGAGGGTTGGACTCCACCAGGGCTGCCCTTTGTCACCGATTCTGTTCACTACTTTCATGGACAGAAATTCTAGGCGCAGCCAGGGCGTTGAGGGGTTTCAGTTTGTTTGCCGCAGGATTCGATCTCTGCTTTTTGCAGATGATGTGGTCCTGTTGGCTTCATCGAGCAGTGACCTTCAACTCTCACTGGATCGGTTCGCAGCTGAGTGTGAAGCGGCTGGAATGAGAATCAGCACCTCCAAGTCCGAGTCCATGGTTCTCGCTCGGGAAAGGGTGGAGTGCCATCTCCGGGTCGGGGATGAGGTCCTGCCTCAAGTGGAGGAGTTTAAGTACCTCGGGGTCTTGTTTACGAGTGATGGAAGGATAGAACGCAAGATGGACAGGCGGATTGGTGCGGCGTTTGCAGTGATGCGGACTAGATGCACCGATCTGTCGTGGTGAAAAGAGAGCTGAGCCAAAAGGCAAACCTTTCGATTTACCGGTCCATCTACGTTCCTACCCTCACCTATGGTCATGAGCTTTGGGTAGTGACCAAAAGGACAAGATCGTGGGTACAAGCGGCCGAAGTGAGTTTTTTCCGCAGGGTGGCTGGGCTCTCCCTTAGAGATAGGGTGAGAAGCACTGTCATCCGGGAGAGACTCGGATGAACGCCTCGGTATCCGCTGGGAAGAGCTAGACGAAGTGGCCGGGGAGAGGGACCTCTGGGGTTCCCTGCTTAGGTTGCTGCGGCCCCGCGACCCAACCTCGGATAAGCCGAAGAAAATGGATGGATGGATGGAGAATCAGCACCTCCAAGTCCGAGTCAATGTTCTCGCCCGGAAAAGGGTGAAGTGCCATCTCGGAGCACTCGGGGATGAGATCCTGCCACAAGCGAAGGAGTTTAAATACCTAGGAGTCTTCACGAGCAAGACGAGGATAGAACGCGAGCTCAACAGGAGGATTGGTGCAGCGTCTGCTGTCATGCGGACTCTGCATTGGAAGGTTGCGGGTGCTGAGCCTAAAGGCAAAGCTCTGAAAACACTGTTTGATGTACGTTCCTACCCTCACATATGGTCATGAGCTAAAGATCTAATTGTTTTGTACACAAAAGGCCTATGTCTCAAATATTGTTCGCAAATCAGTCTAAACCTGTGTTAGTGGGCATTCATCATTGATCTACATTACAAGTGACTATGCTGATTAGACAGCATGGTTATTGCAGAGGTGTGCCACAAAGAAGGGTCACTCCAAAATGTGTATCGATCCATTTTCTATGCCTCTCATACTGACTACGGTTGCGGGTCTGGAGCCTATCCCAGCTGACTTCGGGTGAGTGGCGGGGTACACCCTGGACTCGTCGCCACATTCACATTCATACCCATTGACAATGTAGAGTCGCCAATTAACCTAACATGCATGTTTTTGGAAAGCGGGGGAAACCGGAGTACCCGGAAAAAAACCACGCACACGCAGGGAGGACATGCAAACTTCGCACTGAGATGCCCACCTGAGATTTGAACTCAGGTTTACAAATCTCCTGATTGCGTGACTGACCACTCGCCCACCGAAAAAACTCTCTTGGGGGATCCAAAAATCCCTCGGTACCTGACATGATCACCATTTGCCTGAAATGTCATATATGCCGATCCTGTGTTTTGGGCCAAGTGGGCCCACACATGTTAGAGTTATGTTATGGACAGGTGTATGTGAAGGACAACAAACACAGGTGCATTTTATTAATGACATTTCGAATGCACAGAGGTTTCATGATGACACCCACTGTTGTATAGAATGACAAAAGTGCAGACTAGTGCTCTACCATGGCCAAAAGTGAAAAGTGTTGTATCTGCGTTTGTCCATCTGTTTGTATGTTAGCAGGCTACTTCTTGGTTCATAGAGGATAATAAAAAGACGACTGATGCCATTATGATTCTGTGAGACAGATGATTTCACTGTTGTCATAGTGACAGTGCAACTAAATTCTTCTGCACTTTTATCCACATTCTCACTACCAGTAATGAGTTCTCCACTGGCCCATGGGCCACCTCTGTACAAAGGTCTGTAGAAACCTACAGACTATGTATACTATTTCCGGTCAAAATGACTGTACAGCAAAAGGTTGTCCAAACAACAAAGCCAGTGTTGTACATGTATATTGTACATTCCATCATCCAAAACGATTCTTTGGCCGATTCACCTTGCCTAATTTATCTGGGGGTTTCCTCATATAACCAGACATATGTTTGTAACACTCTTACATAATCCCCACCCCCTCCGCCAACTTAAAACACTCCTGCTCTGCAGCTGAGTAACAGTTTCCTGTATAAAGCTCTCTCTCCCACTCTCTCACACTCTCCTGTCACGCCAGTCACGTTCCAAATTCATAGGACAATCCTTCCTCTTGCTTTTTCGCTCCTGGCCTATACAATTTATTTTATGCAGAGCTCCCTCCATCAGTTGTGGGCAATAATGCAAATTTTGTTATCAATCCAGTACCAAATAAATGCAGAATCAGTATTGCAGATATTGTGCCATTTGCTATATTTTGCTTTTTTGCTGTTTCGTTGTTGTATAATTTGACTTCTATAATCTGGCGTGTATCATGAAAAACAAGAACCCCGCATTTTGGAAACTGTTGCTTTTTTAGCTATTTGTCTGAGCTGAGCATATGATGTGACAACAACTCAGCAAACAACCACAACTCTCAATGACCATTTAGCTTCCTTTGTTGCGAGTGAAAAATGGTAATTGAAGGGAAATGGAAAGTTTTATTATAGCAGTGGTTCTCAAATGTACTGTCTTGCCCACCCAGGGGACAGAGATGTTTTCCATTTTGAAATACTATTGAAAAACTGTGTATTTATTTAGTTGTACTGAACTCAAAACTGAAGCCAGGAAAATGCAACAAACTGGAGAGCTGTGAAGCATACAAGCATATTCAAGAGTCAAATCGTATGTTGCGTACAAGAAATTTTCACATGCTGGTAGATCTGCAGTAACATTGAAAATACTCCCTGCCTCTCATGCCTTCCGTAACAATTCACTGCATCACCCCAGGGCGGCCCCGCCCACTATTTTAGAAGCACTGTATTAGAGCAACAACAAACGACTGATATTTGTGAAAATAAACAGACAAGAACTGAAAAATATCAATCTTATCATGCTAGTATCAATCCAATACTGTTATTACCCTTTTATTCTTTGTATTAATAAATCCAAATTTGGATTGAGCCACCCATGCCTACCCTCCATTGTATTTAGACTGCTTTGCAGAATGTTATAAAGCATGTTCCTCGAGTAAGCAGCATCAACCTAGTCAATCAAACCAGCTCATGAAGATAAACAGATATTGAACATTTCAATTCTGATTTCTTTCATTCAGAAACATTACAGGAGGCACAACTTCCTAAAAAAAAGCTGCTGGCTGGGTGCCAAATGTGACTTGAGTCTTCACCATCACTCCTTGTTCTTCACTTCCCCGTGGAACCTTTCACTCACCTGGCACAGTTTCTCAGCTCACATTTGAACGAATTATATAATCAGAGCAAGGGTGCTAAAAATAACAATCAGACTAGGAGACAAATAACTGGAACACTTGGAAATTCAGACAAAGCGGCAAAAGGCTAGCACTAAACTCACTTTACTGCCATTATTCGCTGCAAATACAATGTGTAAAACTTTAATGCAGTATCATACAACAGCTCTGGGGTTTATCATCACTATATGAGAAATTCAATGTCAGTTTTTACAGAGAGAAGTGGTTGTTGGTGCCCCTAGTGCCAGGCTTTTGTATGCTACTTTTGTGGTCCACGCTGGGGACGGCATTCAAAAATGTGCATACATAGACAGGAGGTACCGTATGTGTTAGTAGAAAAAGCAGCGAGTGAAGATGTCAAGGCTCACACATGACACGAGGGATTACACTGGCTGCTAGCACAAGTCTCTAACTAGTTACAGTAGCAAGTGGCCAAGTAGTTTGTTTATTTTCAAAGTGTACTAACATTCTATAGATTGCCAATTTCAAATGTGGCCATTTGACATTGACAATTATTTTCAGTGGATTCATTTCAAACTACTGCAGTTTATACTTAAGATAAATAACATTTACAAATGGGGATAAATATAGCGGATCCTCACACATTCGCCATTCAGCATTCATGGCCCTACAAAGTGGTGGATTTCTGGTCCAAAAAACTATTGTATATATTTATTTATCCCCATAAGTAGTCATTTATTTCCACAGAAAACACATCTCCTTCATCCTAAGTTGTTATAAGTAATTTACAAGTACGTGATGCAGGTAAAATATCCCAGCATACATGTACCTCTGTTAAACAAGGCCACAATTTTTACAGGTTCATGTTTTTACACTGCACTGATGTCTTTTTTATTCAGCATTGAAATTTTGCACTTTGTTTGCCCTTGAACACATCACAGTTGCTGCGAGATGCAAGATTGAAACCTATACAGTCTATAACTTCTACACAGTGACTGCAAATGTTAATCAAAAAATGGAGGAGAAAGTCAATCTAGCTGGAAGGATTGGAGGAGTGGGGCCAAGATGTATGTTTATGGACGTATTAATTACTTAAGGATTTTGTTTCTTGGTTTCCTGTACAGTTAATCGGGGAGTTATGATTGCAAGTATGATGCTGGAAATTGGTTACGTCTTACCAAAAATTCTAAAAAACAAATCAGAGGTTGACCAGCGTTTCAGAAGAGATTGCGTTTGACCTCGGTGGAGAACCAAAACTTACAATAAAACACGTTTTTGCATCAGGAAAGAAACATTTTTGCACGAGTCTTTTCCCCACCACCTGCTTGTCCATGTAACAGCTTGCAGAAGCAAACACTATCTGAGCCATGCGCCCAATAAAGCTCTTGTTTCATGTACCTTCTTTGAGCTAAAACTCCCAGTAAACACAGCCTGCGGCGTAGCGCCACTGTCCTCCTGTTTGATAACGACTGTTTATTGAAGCTGTCTCGCATATGCAGTGCAACACTCGCTAAATACAGCATATCAAAAATGTGTCAATAATTGAGACGCTTTTATAGCTGTTATGGGTGTTAAATTATGTGCATGGGTAGCTGATTGCAGATAGCATTGTGATGAAAACGTGGCACAGTCAAACACACATAGAAGTGCATTCACACTTATTGATCCACTCTGGCACAACACTCAGTTTGTGACTCCCAGCAACGACTGAGGGCAAAACAGTGAGTCACATTCTACAGCGGTGTTGGTCTGGTTTTTGCCTACATGTAATTTAAAAGAAGGACAGGATTAGACTGTTCCTGGGGGTATGAACGGCATTTTTCCTGAGGGAGTTTTGACATTTTTAATCCACTGCCCACCAAACATTGTCTGAAACACCTGCCCATGCAATGGCTGCTTAAAACTAAAAATAGAAAAGTGAGCTTGGAGGAAAGAATTATGCATACAGTAGTTTGTGTAGAATTGCGCTCTACTTTGTTCGGGGAAGATGTGACTTAACCTGACACAAGGTTAATATTCTATAGCCGGTTAGCCGGTTAACTCAGAGACACATATAATCCATAAATCGGGTTGTGGTTCTCCATAAATTTCACAGCGCTTAATCCAGTGAACACACACTATACTTACGTACAGCTTGGCCGTGACATGGAAGAAAGCAGGTTTGTTATGTTACAGTGCAGCACATTTGAGATTCAGCACTCATGCAGCACCAAACCAAGGCAGACAGAAACTTCAACAAACCATAGTAACATTGTTACTATGGTTTGTTGAAGGCCACATATTTCTGAATGCAACCAAAATTATTATAAAATATGACTGTGCTTTTTCTTTGGCTTTCTGTTGATGAACAATGATAAGAGAGAAAGCAACATGATACACGTTTGTGTTTCAGTGTTTGCACGTTGCAGTGGTTTACTTATTTTTAAAACTTGTGTCACCGTGAGGAATGTTAACATGTTACATAAAAATTCCCTGTAGAGTTAGTGGTAGGTTGGTTGATGTTGGGGACAATTTGACTGTGATTATTTCTATTTCCAATTAATCCGATGGGAACATTTGTTTCTCATCCTAATTAACTGGATAACAACACATTGTATTCAACCACTGGAACATCGGAGTGAATAGAAGACTACTGACCACACACTGACAGTATATACTGTAGTACTACTGGCACCATAGGCACAAACAAGCAACACGAGGTTTAGAGTATGTGCAGGGAAACAGATATAAGATCAGGACAGGGACAACTTCTTGTTTTAATAAATGTGATGACAAAGGCAAAGGACATGATACCCTGTACTTGATACCAGGTGACCAAGGGCCACATGCAAAAAAAAAAATGTTATGAGGGGCCCTTTTGATAGATTTTGTACTTTTAAGTTGCTAAAACCAATCAAATACAGGCAAAATATGATATGCTATGTGAACAAAACACCAAGATCTGAGCAGATTGGTGTAATATCCAATCATATATTTCATTAATAATGAATTCGTTTTTGGATTGCACAGTGGCCTAGTGCGTAGTATGTTGGCCACACAGTCAGAGGAACTGGGTTGGGCATCTCCCAGTGAGGATAAGCGGCGAAGAAGATGGATGGATGAATTAATTAATTTTAGTTTTACAATAAGGAAGTGCCCCAACACTGCACTTCAGCCACCCCTGCTTCACACCATCTGTTTTAAAGCAACCTTGATACAGAAATGGAACCGTCAGGTACAACATTTATTTTTCCAATTCACCATACTTTCCTCTTTCCTCCATGCTTCTGAAAATTCACACGTTTCAGGCAGTCAGCACCCGTGTGAGGCGCTTCGCCCACAAGGCTGCGAGCGTGTGGTATCACTATAGTTCAATGAATAATGGAGGAGGAGCCCAGCTGAGCATCGACACAGTATATAAAGCTAGTTATTTCCAGGCCAACACATGCACACATGTCAACACAAACACTGGGGCATTGGACACTTGTCATTGTCATGTGGCATGCTGGGGAACTCTGCATCATCAATATCACCGGCATCATCATATCCTATAGTCTTCATTTGGTCATAACACAGGTGCCTCATGTTAGATGAGCTTCCAAGACCCACACAAAGCTTTACAAGCGCTTGTACGCTCAATTTAAAAAAAGGTAATTTAGGTTTGTTTAAAAGTCTTTTCTCTTTGTCTTGGAGAACAGAACAATGGTGCTTCCGAGGGCCAACAAACAAAGTGGGAATAAACACTTGACGAAGCATATTGAAACAAAACAACGGGTTTTTGTTTATTTTATTTCTGCAATGAGCCACATTCCACAGAGCCAGGAAGGCGGGGTGCTGGCAGGCGACGGAGGAGTGTGTCTAAGCTCTGTTTTCTTGGCTCTGTCACTGGTCAGGGGTTGGGTTTTTCCTTTATTATTTGCTTAAATTAAGCATTTTCAACCATAACAATGGCTAAATGAACTAAAATACATATATAAGGCCTTCAGAAGACGCATTCAAATACACTGTGAATGATATGTAGTATTCTACACTGGTCACTAGGTGTCAGTAATGTTACATGTTTAGTGACATACACACACTCCAGACTTGATTACCAGAACAGTAGATTTTTATCGCAGGTATGAATGATCAAACAACAAAATCCCTAATTAAAAGACAGGCTACTGTTGCTGCAGAAACCCATGCAAACAAAAACTCAACTATTAACCTCTGATGTCACTTTGTGTCCGCTCATTTATAGCAACACATACAAGCACAAGTCTTATTTATGTCTTAAATGGCTTATTTACTCCTCTACACACATTAAGGTTAGTATAGGGGTGTTAATTCATTGTCCAGTGGTCTCCAATAATGTTAAAAAACATATTTAGAAACAGCTTGACAGCTATGCTCAATAGAAAATATTCTATTTATGAATAAGGAACACTACTACTTTGCAGAAATTTACTTCTCACAATAAGATCTGGAACCAATTAACCGTGATAAACAAGGAATTACTGTATTGTTTTTCCAATAAAATAATAACCTAAATTGATATGCTTTTACACCGCTGAGTGGGTAGCATGTTGGCCTCACAGTCAGGAGGTTCAGAGTTCGAATATTCCTTGGGCATCTCTGTGTGGAGTTTGCAAGTTCTACCCGTGCACGCATGCATGTGTGGGTTTTCTCCGGGTTTCCTCCCACATTTCAAAAACATGCATGTTAGGTTAATTGGCGACTCTAAGTTGTCCATAGGTATGAATGTGAGTGTGAATGGTTGTATGTCTGCCCTGCGATTGACTGGCGACCAGTCCAGGGTGTCCAAGTCAGCTGGGATAGGCTCCAGCATACCTGCGACCCTAATGAGGATAAGGAGTATGGAAAATGGATGGATGGATATGCTTTTACACCAAATTCAATCTACAGTATCCATCTAATGCCATACAGACACCCACCGTGTTTGATAAAAGTAGACTGAAAATGAAAATTTGATTAAAATGTTTATGTCCCTCATGGTCTTAATCAAAGCCATTCATCTTTATATCTATCAATCTGACTATTGTATCAGTTTTATCATGTAATGAAATTTTATGTGAAATACTAACTTAACAGTTTTAACATTTGTATGTAACAATGTTAAACCACTATAATTATGTCATGCTATTAATACCGTTCAGATCAACTACATTTTTTTTATTAAAGGAATATTTATGCATTCAAAAAGCAAATACAATCAAATGGAATGAACTGAATATAGCAGATTAATGTGAATTGCAATGTTTTACTAAAAATACAGATTTTGCCAGCTTTTGACATATATATCTAACAATGTTAAATCAGTACTGTGGTGGATATCTATCTATTGCCGTACCTTGTTTTTTTCGTCAATCCATTACACCTCCCAGAAAAAGAGTTGTGGGTTTATTGATCATTATAGATTCAATTAAAGCTGATGGACTAATCTATCTCTCTAGATCGTGAATGTGTGCGCTGTGATGAAGTGTTCTTGAGCAAAAATCCCTGGACGTTCCCTTTGGAGGACTCCGACCAACAGTATCACATTACGCAAAGTGACGCTGTCCAAGGTGCTCAAAGCAACTCTTGTGTGGACTCTTACAATAAGCGCTATACCTGATGATGTCATCGTTGTGGCCCAGGTAGAATTTCTGCTTGTGCTCTCGGGTGTTGTACACCACTCCCACGCCGGCCACGAAGTAGACGATCTCCTTGGCGGCGGTGTAGTAGAGGTTGTTGCGGCATTGGTGTCCCCGGTATCCATACACCCACTCCAGTCTCAGGTGGCAGTTGGGAGCAGTTCTGTCAGCCATGTCTCACAGTCGCTGTCACGTAGAGTCTCTTCAACAATGTCATTCACCGACGAGGATCTAATCTAACACCGTGGGTCCCATCACTTCCGCGGCGTTTTCACCAGCGTACAAATTAGGCATGTTTTTGAGGTTGCTGCGAACTAAGAAGCTATCAATCTGAGTGAAAGCACTCTTTCTCTACGCTGAAAGCAGTTTCGGAAGCCGAGGCGTTGGTCGCGGGAGCGGGCTCATAATTGTTCAGCTCCGTCCGGGTCCTCTCCGACACAGGTCAAAGCTCCTGTCAAATCCTACAACCAAGATGGAGCTGCGCTGTTATTCACAAGCTCCACCCACACGGATGACGGACAAACTACTTGTCCAATCGGAGCGTGATTACGGGGATCATACAGTAAATACGTAGGTATCAGTGTTGCTAACTTCGCGATTTTGTCGCTAGATCTGGCGACATTCCAACCCCCCTTGACGAAATATTTTCTCACAAGCGTCGTTGGGGAGCTTTCTAGTATTTGGGGACTGGAGCTGTTGACAGGTCGGCCCCGCCCAAAGAGCATGATGTGGAGCTCTATGTATCGAAAGTGCAAAAGAATCACGCATGCGCGAGCCGCGATGCCGCGGCTTCTTTTTCTGATTAATGCACGATAATGCAAATCGAGTACGGCAAAAAATAATAATAATGGCAAAAAACGTTTAAACGCGTACTAAAACGTCTTCGTGGATTTACAAACTATTGCTGAAATAATAATGTCGAGTTTTTCTCAATATGTAGCGTATTGACCTTAAGCCGGAAGTTGTGTCCGTATTGGCCCGCCCTCGTCGTCATTGCGTAGCAACAGTGGAAGCTTCGGATCCGCCATAATCCCATCTCGTCTCTAAACTCTTGCTAGCTGCTTCGCCGCTCATTGCCCCGCGAACGACGCAATGGAGGTGACAATGGACCCTCTTTTCCTGGCGTGGAGCTATTTCAGGAGACGGAAACTGCAACAATGTTCAGATGTTTGTTCAAAAATATTGCATGACAGCCCCTATGACCAGGTAATGTGTAGCATTTAGCGGACTAGCACTAGCTTGGCTAGCCGGTCATCGTATGCTGCTAAATCCTATTGTGTCCTTGTGAAGGTTGAATGTATTGCCTTGTGTACAAGGTGCTTTCCTTCTCCACATTTCATCGTTTTGTTTTGTTTTTTGCGTGAGTCCGTGTGTTTTTCTCCGCCGAAAATCTGTATGTTAAGTAAATCGCCCATAGGTTTTAATGGGAGTGTGAATGGTTGTTTGCCAGTGTGCCCTGCAATTGGCTCTTGACCAGTCCAGGGTGTACGCCGCCTCTCACCTAAAAGTAAGGTGGGGTAGGCTCCAGCACACTCCTTCGAGGACAAGCGGCCTTGAAAATGAAAGGGTGGTGATTGTTTGCTATTATCTCTTGTCTGCTTTATTTATGTCTGTCGGGAATTTTCCTGTTTCATACCTTTTTGCATGCCGTCTTAGGATTCCTCCCTGTCTATTTCTGAGGTAACATTGACAGTCTTTCATCACTTTTTTGTTCATTTTATAATTCATCAACAGTCCTCCCAATGTTTGCAAGAGTGAGTATTCAATGTAGATTACCTGATTTCTCCCAGGCTGCCTGGAGCCTTAAAACACGGGCTCTTACAGAGATGGTATACATTGATGAAGTTGAGGTTGATCAAGAAGGGATTGCTGAGATGATGCTGGATGAGAACACCATTGCTCAGGTTGCACGTAAGTATTCAATTTTTAGTTGCCCTGAATTAAAGTGAATGCATATAATTAATTAATGCGACTCTCCCTCAGGCCCTGGAACATCTCTGAGACTGCCTGGAACAAGTCATGGCGGAGGTCCGACACCTGCTGTCAGGTACAGACAATGCAGTTTATAATAGAGCTCTTACAATCAAATGGTTTGGGTTTGATGAGAGGTTTCCCCACAAACTAGGCCTATGACTCAGTCTGGACGTCCCATCACAGGATTTGTGAGGCCAAGCACCCAATCCGGGCGTCCGGGGACAATGGAGCAGGCCATCAGAACCCCACGCACTGCAAGTACGGCTCGACCTGTCACCAGTGCTTCAGGTCGATTCATTCGTCTGGGAACGGTGCGAAAATGTGACTGGATGTGACACGTGGCAGAAAGGCAGGTTCACTAAATAAAATCTTTTTGACTTTTCACTTTTTCCTTCAGGCTTCAATGTTAACCAATCCAGAGGGACCATTTATAAACTTGTCAAGGCTAAACCTATCAAAATATTCTCAAAAGCCCAATATGTCTAGGGTAAGACATGTCGTATGTACAACTTTTTCTACAATTGCATAGCAGCATCATTTTGAATTGTAATTTTGGAGTAATTAAAATTTTCTTTCTTAGACGCTTTTTGAGTACATCTTTCATCATGAAAATGATGTAAAAAACGTAAGTGGTGTGCATTAACAGCGTTGATGGAACTGCTCAGGATCCAAATTTTTCATGTCCGTTTTTTCCCTCCCAGGCTTTAGACTTGGCTGCTCAAGCAACTGAGCATGCTCAGTTCAAAGATTGGTGGTGGAAGGTACAGCTAGGAAAATGCTACTACAGGCCAGTGGCACATAAATATGCACACACATCCACACACACAGGCCACATCCAGTGGAAACTCTAAGGTCAAACAAACATCAACCATTCATTTGTTTTTTTTTTACAATTAGAAATAGTCTGTTTTTGTGTCAAACTCCCACCGTCGTAAAACTTTTTATTAACTGTACAGGAATATTTTATGTAACAATTTTAATATCCTTAACTGGCGGTTGAAGTTCTGTGAAACTTGGATTTTAGAGGTTCCACCGTAGCCTTTTGTTTGTTTCTTATACATTTACTAAAGGATGAATACTCTGGCTTTTGCAGGCTTGGTTTGTATCGAGAGGCTGAAAAGCAGTTTCGATCAGCTCTAAACCACCAGCAGATGGTGGATACTTTCCTCTATTTGGCTAAGGTAGTGATAAAGACATCAATGAGAAAGTGTAACTAATAAGGCTAAAACAGCATGTTTTCCATCAGCTGTATCAGCGCCTGGATCAACCAATAACAGCTCTCAACCTCTTCAAACAAGGGCTAGACAAGTTTCCCGGTGAGGTTACCCTCCTGACGGGAATAGCACGCATACACGAGGTATAGTATGTGACCATTGAATGGTCCACTCTGCTACATGACCTGCAAACACCAGGTCCATCCTCATGTCCATGTCGCAGGAGATGAACAACATTGCATCAGCCACAGAGTACTACAAAGATGTCTTGAAGCAGGACAACACACACGTGGAGGCCATAGCTTGTATAGGCAGCAATCATTTCTACTCGGATCAACCTGAGATCGCACTGCGCTTTTACAGGTCGGACAAAACATCTCTGCGTCATATTGTGGGCAATGCATGTTGATGGTGATGATGACCCACTTCTTTTTTTGCTAGGCGGCTCCTCCAGATGGGGGTGTATAATTGCCAACTATACAACAACCTGGGCCTGTGCTGCTTTTACGCACAGCAGTACGACATGACTCTGTCTTCTTTTGAAAGAGCCTTGGCCCTGGCGACCAATGATGAAGAGCAGGCTGATGTTTGGTACAATGTCGGACACGTCGCTGTGGTGAGTTGACCATTTAAAAAAAACCTTGAATTGAAATCATACAAACACCATTTGTTATGGGTCCCATCCAATTCAATTTTGTAACAATTGTAAGTAGGCTTCAGAGGTCCCACAGTAGTGTATTTAAAATCTAGCCCAGATGCTGGAATTTCTTTAAGTAAGCCCTGCTGGAAACTGTAGCTTTAATGCTAATGAGATGTGTTCGTGAGTGGCTCGGAAAGGTTTTATTGTGCACTTTATCCACTTTTTAAACAGCAACTCTGCACTCGTCCAAAGTAATAGATGCCATATATCACATAGAAAAACATAACATTAAGGACTGAGACAGGAGGACACAAACTTTAGCAACACTACCATAGCTATGTGAGCTACAGTGCTAACATTTTAACAGGCTCTGAACATAGCTTAGTCTATTTGCTGCAGATAAAAAAAATCAATATTTACAGCTCCCACGCCAGTAGCTGACTGGTGGATAGTTGGCAGAAATCCAGGCTTTATTTTATGTGTAGCAATCAGGGTTTTTTGCGCTGTTCACCCAACCGGTGTCCTCTGAAGTGGTGGGTGTAGACATGCATATAGCTACAGGTGGCAGAGAGGTGGTATCATAACCATGAGAAAGGTTTTTCCCGTCATGACTTCATGAAAATTCAGAACTTCAATACTGATCATCTTCTCTCAAAAGTGGAACAAACAAGCGTGGGAGATGATAGATTTCTGTCACGTTTATTGCTCATAAACTCTCTATGGTCACATTTAATGTTAGAACATAATCAAAAAATTAAGTTTGCATATAACAGGAGACTTTTAACATCTTGTCATTTGTAGCAAAGATGAAAACACAAAGTTCACATACATTATTCTGTGTTTGCAGGGTATAGGAGACCTGACTTTGGCCTACCAGTCTTTTAAACTGACTTTGGCTTTTAATAACGACCATGCCGAGGCCTACAACAACCTTGCAGTGCTGGAGCTCCGCAAAGGCCGTGTTGAACAGGTACACACATCGTCTGGATGCACTGAGGTTTGCAGTTTTTAGACCTTCCGACGTGATGTGACATAGCCATTCAAAAATAATGCCTAACAAACTTCAGTGAAACCTATTTTTCTATACAGTCTCCCTATGTGGTTATCGCTATATATTAACAGCAGTTTAGTACAGTTCCACTCTGCCAGAATAGTTTGGACATCTATCTTTCACACAGTGAAATGAGGCATTAATAACCCCCCACCCCCACCCCCAATCCTCTTGGTTCCAGTCCAAAGCCTTCTTGCAGACGGCCGCCACATTGTGCCCTCACATGTATGAGCCACACTACAATCTATCCATTCTTTCTGAAAAGGTAATTGATGTCCTTCCACTGTAGTTTAGCATGTCATTATTGAACTCAGTATATGTTCGTCTGATTTCCAGATCGGTGACCTTCAAAGCAGCTACATGGCTGCCCAAAAATCAGAAGACGCCTTCCCAGAGCATGTTGACACTCAGCAGGTCTTGATGCAACTTCGCCAGCATTTTGCAGAGTTGTGAACTCTTGAGTGTAGTAGTTTGAATAACATGCGTATCATTTGAATTGAATTACCTTGGAAAAGATTCAGGCATTTCTCACAGGCATTGCTTACAGAATGTACACTAGCAATAATTACTCATATTTAGCTCAGCCGAATGGTGGTCTACATGATCAGCGTATGAGTCGGACAACTGATATGTACATATGTGCTGTATCTAGTAAAGAAAAAAATATTTTTTTGATTTATTTAAAGCAATTCACTTAAACTTTTGTAGTTAATTATTTGTAACCATTCTTGGTGTTCTGTATTCTGACAAATAGTGATGTGTCAATAAAAAGTCAGACATGAAAAAACTACAGTGACACTAATTAGCTGGCATTTCACAAATCCATTTGAGATTGTAGCTGCATGGTGCATCATTCCAGCCCTTAAAGGGGTTGTCTCGGGGGTACGTGGCTGCACAGTCCTCATTGCCAGAGTTATTGGGCTCGCCATCATTCCAGTAACTGAAACAAATCACGTGTCATATTGTTCAATGTTCAAACCCACTGTATAATAGCTAATTATTCTTCATTTTGCACATAAAATTCTATGGATAAATTGGTATTACAGTAGGCGGGAAAGTGTGAATAAAACATGCCTTTTTTAATTTGACCAGCCATTTGAATGAATGGCTTTGCACTTAGTCGCTGATAGATGCAATATTGAATTTTTAGCACTCTCTTAATTCGTAAATGGATGGTGGTTATGCCACACTTCTACATTTTATGTATTCAAAACACACGACACGCTACTTTCTTCACTCATTCACACACACACACATCTTTTTACCTGGAAAAGGTTAATTCACATATTTACATGAATATGCAACAAAAGATGCACAGAGATAATGTTTTCAGTGCAGCATGCCAACAGTATGTGTACCATGATGGTGGAGTACAAAATTAGTGGTGATCAATATCATCACATACAGTATCTCACAAAAGTGGGTACACTCCTTACATTTCAGCAACCATTATATATTTTCAAAGTTATGGACATTAAACTTGGATGTAGCGTAGAGAAGTCAGTGTATAGTTTGTGTAGACGTATATACTTAGTGTTTTCTGAAAATACTGTAAGTCAACACACAACAATTATTGTCTAACTACCTGACAACACCAGTGACTAAACCTCACAGTGAACATTTCCACGTTGTGTAATTCAAGATTTAGCGTGAGCACTATTATCTAGCACTGCCTTAATCCTCTTTGGCATGGAATTGACCAAATCTGCACAGGTTGTTACTGGAATCCTCTTCCACTCCTCCACGGTGCAGCCTATGTATGTTAGGCGTCTTGTGATGCTCCATTATCCTTTTAAAAATGTTCGGGTGCTCAGTGGGGTCAGGTGTTGGGCATACTTGGCCAAGCCAATACCTTCACCTTCAGCTTCTTCAGCAAAGCACTTATCATCTTTCAAGCTTGTTCTCATGTTGGAAAACTGCCATGTTTCCAAAGGAGGGCATCATGCTCTGCTTCAGAATGTGAATTCATGTTGCCCTCAATGAACTCTCCAGAGTTGGCAGCACTCATGTAGCCCTTAATTACTGTAATATTGTTCCTTGATAACGTATATCATAATAAAAAGGATTTCTGAAAAGTGAGGGGTTTACTCCTGTTTGTGAGGTACTGTTAATGATGCCATAGTACCGTTGCTAAGTTACTTTTCTGTCAATTATCTCAGTCTTGATAATAAAAAAAAAAACCTTTTGCAACCAATGTGTAACGTGAACTCAAAATGAAATGGTCATATTTTGTGTCTTTCTTGGAAAAATGAGTAGAAGAACGATGAACGTTTTAATAGCGGTGAATGGAGTGTTACCCTTCAATTAGTCTTGTTCCTTCCAACCACCTCCAAACTCCTTCCTCGTCCACATCTCTCAGTCCAATCCAGAAGCCACTCTGGCTGAGGGATCTCGATGTGTCTTGATGATGATTTATCAGCTGGTTTATTATCATCTGACAGAAGATGGCATGTAAAAACGCACACGTATGTCTTTATCCACCGCATATTGTAGTGGTGTTTGATAAAGCTGCTGCAGATTAGTCTCACCTGCTTTTCCAAGGTATCTACCACCACGAGGTCGCCGCCATGCTTCTTGCAGAATTGCTGGGCTTCTTGCCAGGACCTGCGAGAGTATGTGTCAGAGAAGCTGAAGAAGTAACACGCAGAGTTGATGAAAGTCCATCCTGGTGAACAGCGTCTGCAGCCCTCCTCTACAGCAAAGCACATGTGCGTTATTGTTGCTATGATGCTTTCAATGTCTCACACTGCAGTTTAAAAGCCTTACTTATCATTGGTATGTGGGATTTTAAGACTGCAATATCGAGTTGGATTTTGTCTGCCTGCTTTTTGTAGTCCTTGCTCCTTATAGTCTGATGTTCAAGCTGCCACTTGGTTACTTGCTGCTGTCTGGTCTCTTCTGCCAACCGTTTCTGGAATTCATCTCGTCTTTGTGTGGCAGCGTTGTAAGTCTTGTGCAGTGTGGCCAACTCGCGGTTGATGCTTGCCACCATTCCAGGCTCATCTGTGAGGTTGTTGTCTGTGGTCATGGAAAAAGGTATGGTAATGCAACACAGTGCAATCAAACAAACAATCCAGAAGTAGAAGAATAGCCGTGCCAAAACCCTAACATAATACCTAAATATTGTCATATTAGAAAATATTCCAATGCAAATGTTATTTATCTTCTTTTGGGATGCATAATTCAAATAAATCTTAATAGTACAGACAGACCCAACGTGGTGCCCTAGTGCAATTTCATGCAGCTTCTTGAACGCTACTGAATGTATAACAGGTTCATTGCGACTCACAATAAACTCCCAGGCCAATATCCACAGCCAGTAGGACAGCAGCAAGCCCAGCCAAGGTGATTTCAAGCACTCTTTTAGGGTCCCATGTAGAGGCAGGCCTCACCATTGACAGAGACACTTCAGAGCGACAGTTAAAAAAAAACGGTAAAAAAAGCTTTGAGTTGCAAGTCTGAAACAAATATGGACACTTCAGTGTCTTAGTATACCTTGTTGTTTCTCCTGGTTTGAGTGTAGTGGAGGCTCATCCACGCTCAAGTCCTCTTGAGATATCAGCTTGTTGTAGACGCTGTCACATACGCTCGCCTCCATGTTGTTCACATGAGTCGTCTAGTGGGATTATTTGGGAGGACATTGCCCCATGGATGTGTGTGCAACATTACAAACAGAAACAGTTCATTTGTTAAACATTGACATCGGACACATGGGGGCGAGGATTTTGACTGGGTGATCCACAGGCGATTTTGCTAATGTTTTATGTCTTTGGGACATGCTCATTTCTGTACATTAAGGCACATCACTTGTTCACTCTTTGCACTTACAACTCATTCATTCATTCATTTTCTGTACCGCTTATCCTCATTAGGGTCACGGGTATGCTGGAGCCTATCCCAGCTGACTTTGGGCGAGAGGCGGGGTCACCCTGGACTGGTCGCCAGTCAATTGCAGGGCACATATAGACAAACAAACATTCACACTCACCACTTACAATTCAACATGTCTGAAAAAAAGAATGAAGAAGAGTTTGTGTGATTCTACCCCTTCTACGGGTCTCAGCAAATACCGGTCGTTTGTTCACCTCCTGTGTTCAGGTGATGATGTTACCAAGTGTTTTGATCAGGAAAGACAATAATAAAGAATGTGTGATAATAGATTGACAGCTTATTTAGTGTTGGAAGTAAAGGGGGAAAAGACTAGAACTAGACTCAACTAGAAAAAGAAATGTAAAAAAATGTGATTAATAAAAAATAACAATATATTAAAATAAAATAAGTTGTAATAAAAAAAGAAATACTGTGTATTAAAAATGAATTGATAAACAATAAAAAGTCATTGCAAATTGTTTCTTGATTACAGTTGTTACTGCTAAGGGTGGCCCAACCAGTTATTAGGTTCAGGCGTGTAGTAACTTATTCACACAGGGTCATGTAGGTTTTCTCCCTTAATAATAAAAATGAATAATAAAAAACTGCATTTTGTGTTGAGTTACGTTATCATTGACTAATATTTACATTTGATTGATGATCTTCAAACACTCACACCACTGTACATAGTATAAAATCTGACAGAAACTGTGTAATATATGAATAAATACAGAACATACACTAAACAATTACTTTAAAAAATTAATCCAGTATAAATGATATCATTCTTCTATTGTTTCTAAAAATAGCTCATATTAGTACATTTTCCAAAGTTTAACTCCACATACAGACATGCTAAAAGTTTTTAAGCAACGTGCAAGCATTCACATAATTAATATGGACTAGCAGGAGTGCCAAAATAAAAGCAAATGGATCTGGAAATACAGTATATACAGAATCAGTAATGTGTAGTGATATTATTTTTCCATTTTGTCATTGCTTTATCTGTTTTGTATTTGTTTTTTCCATTTGTTGTTGATTTTCCTGTTTCATTTTTGTTTTTTCCATTTGCTTTTTTGCATTGCATTTATTGGCTCAAGATAGCTAGTAAAAGCAATGACAATACAATGACCCACCCACAGCAATCCTTCTGCCAGGGTGACAAGTCCAATCCAGCCTGTTAGCCAGCTTCCGTCAGCAACTTTCATATGGACTCCATTGTGTAAGACGTTCACGGAAAGTATGTGCATGGTGGCATGATAGTGACGTTGCTTCCTGTATGTGACATTTCTTGCGGTCACCCGCTCTAAGAGCTACATTTAAGTATAACTGCTGCATAGTCACTGCAAGCAGAAATTGTGTGATCAAGTATGGACTAGTCCCCCTGTCCACAGCAAAGTAATTGTCATTGTATTGTCTTTGCTTTTAGTTAAGCTTGAGGCAATCTGGTAAATGCAATGACAAAAAGCAAATGGAAAAAAGAAAGACAATAAAGAAAACGCAATGACAAAATGGAAAAAGAATATACATTTGTATATATTTTTTTATTATTTATTCATTATATTTCCACGTGTGTTTCCTTTTCATTTTGGCACTCCTGTGATTCCATCAATTAATAGCTAATGGTCAAATAACATTAATAAAGATGATTAAATTCAGATATGTTTATTAGAACATTTTTCATTTTTATACTACTCAAAAGGCTTTGCCGCCATCTCACATATCCAGTTGTACAGGTGCGACTGGCAGTTACCATTGTACCATACTTTCCTGGTATCAGCATAGTAAAAAAAAGCCGCACAGTTCCCACTCTGAGGTCCACTGCTGCTTGGCTGGTCATTTCTCCAGTACCTTGAGTAAATCATCATCATTCATCATGACAAACTGGATTGTTGTACTGAAGAAAAGCAAGCAGTGAGGTGCATACCCTGTTTCAGTCTCAGTCCTGTTGTTAATCCACACCCATGTTTTTTGTGACTCCATGAATCGCAGGCCCATCCAGTATCCGGTCTGCCACCATAAACCCAAACTGGAGCTTGTTTTGGGGGCATTTTCACTAATAAGTGTCTGGAAGAAACAAATACTTTAACTGAGCAGAATTGTGCAGGTAACTGGTTGCCAGGAGTTGACAAAAGTGACTTGGCAGACAGGCCATCAGTAGCCATAACATGAGGCACAACTGCACAATGTATTGACATTATCAGAGCGGTATTAACTTAACCATATGTTTATTATTATGATTGCAGCGGTGTAGTAGTACTACTGTACATTGTAATAATGTATATGTAATGTAAGTAATTAAGGTGAAAAGTACTAATGCTGCAGTGCAGTTTTACACCACCGCAAGCTGCAGCTACAAGGAAGAACATCATCATTTAAAAGTACTGATTTGTCTTTTAACCTGTTCCTGTAAGTTATCGATCACGAGCAGGTCTCCACCTCGACCAAGGCAGTCTGCTCTGCTGTCCGACCAGTTCTTTTTGGAGTCATGCTCAGACAGAGAGAAATAATAACAGGTAGATTTAAGAAGGGTCCATCCTGAAAGGCATCTGCCACAGCTTTGCTCTGTTGCAACAAGAAATAACAAAAGATTGTAGGTCCACAGTTCACCGAGTCCAAACATTACATGATCAAGTCTTACCGAGAGTGGATTTTTTCGACTCGAGATTTGCTTTTTCTGTTTGAAACACTTCAATCTCACTCTGGAGGACATCATTGAGTCTCTTCTGCTGCTTCAGTTGGAGTTTCAGTTGAACGTGCCTTGTCTGCCCCCCGGCTAATGCTGACTGAGCATCCTGCGCTGCTTTGAGAATGTCACTGTGGTTGCGGAGATAATTACGCTCAACGATGAGGGACGAGACGGCTGAATGAGGAGTCTGAAGGTGATCTTCCTTAGCATTGGCACCTGAGGGCCACAAACACATCATAGCATGTGGATGCATTACCAGACTTCCCTCTCCTTGACTACTTTGTCCACAACGGACCTATGCAGAGTCCGCATGACTGCAGGCGCAAACAATGCAAACAATTTAGCAGTTGCACTCAATAAAAAAATCACTCGATTCAGTCGGGCACTCGGTTTTGTAGAACTATACGGTACAAAGCAGGCAGACCTGTTTGTTATGTGCAATATGGTACATAAAACAAGACGGTGTACGAAAACTTATGCAACGTTTTGCTGAATACTTCTGACTAAAAGCAAATCATACAATAACTTTGACTGTATTTATATTTATACTGGATGCTTTTACTGATAGCGGTTTGGAGTTTTGAGACAGTACATACAGTACTGAATATTGATGTCGTGACAATACATTCTAATACGTTAGCCGCATTTCTAATTTGGACCTGTACCTGAAAAAGTGCAGGGAATCAGTGAACTGAAAGACTGTGCGATCACATAAATAATACTATTTAAAAAAAAAACCTTTACAAAGTGTATTGACACGGCCTAAGAAAATTAATTATTCCATAAATTTATTGTAAAAGACACTTTTGCAGTATTGAAAATTGCACCCAACATTTTTAAACCACCATTCCATTCATTTTATAATAAACAAAATAAGGCTTTGTAACAAACCAACCGTCTATACTACAACCACAATATTGCTAAATCATTAACGCTATAAGAACCGAGCGTTATAATTCAGGTAAAGATATACTGTTCAATACAGCTACTGTATTGAATCTGATTGTATGTGTACCTAATATTCTGGCCACTGGGTTTATGTAAGAAAATCAGATTCAAAATGACATCTTCACATCAAAAATTGTGTCAGTCCAAAACGTTATGTTTAAATCTTGAATTGATTGATTTAAATGAGTACAAGACCTTCTGCAACCGACTGGGGACCAGTCCAGGGTGTACCCCATCGCTTGCCCGAATTCAGTTGGGATAGGCTCCAGCATACCTTATGAGGATAAGCAGCATGGAAAATAGTTGAATGGATGGAGTTCAAGACATTTCTCAATTTGTTGACCGTCGATGCAAAATGGTGTCACTGGACCTAAGATTTTGTTTTTTCTGATTATTGACTAAATAATAGATAAATTATTTAATTTTCCTGTCAAATCAATGAATGAGGTTTTATATCAAAGCCAGTAAGTAATTCCTCATAATAGCTTGTCAATTGTAAATCTTACATGCACTTTATTTGTTACGGTACTGTTCACAATTACCCATGTGTGAAGTTTTACTCACAGTAAATGGCGATAACAACAGCAGCTATTAGCAGAACAGCATTGAGCAGGCCCAGAACCAGTACAGTCAAGCGGGGGGGTGGAATCCCACATCCAGGTCCGACTAAGGTGGCAAACAAGGCCACAGATAGACAAAATAAAAAACCCTCACAGGTTGTTCATAAGGTTTATATATCAATGGTGCTATACCTTGTTGAAATTTCGGAGCTTGTGAACGCCGATTTGTGTTGACATTTTTGGAAATGGTTTGCTTCGTTGGCGTTTCCTCACCTTGTCCTGGCTGCGGCTGAATGTTCTCCATTGTACTTTTGCACAAGTGCTGCTTATTGATCTGTGCAGCTCTTGTTTATAACTAGCGATAAGGCCTGTGTGTGTGTGTGCGTGTGTGCGTGCGTGCGTGCGTGCGTGTGTGTGTGTGTTTGCTGTCATAGTTCAAATTAAAGCAATAGCAAAGGCCCTGTCCCATTGCGCCACTCAACAATTTTGTCTGAAAAACAAAGGCAAATGTCATTTGGATGTTTATATTTGTTTTTCAGTTGTTTTTCAGACATATCTATCTATATTTATCTATATATATTCAACATTTCTGATTGCTGGTTTCCATGTGGAATGTCATAAATAATCACTTTAACGGAGGTCCACTGCAATGGCCACCACCAGGGCCAACTATTCACACAGTGGTTATAATTAGTGGCCCGACACCTTTTTAATGGCATTTACTTGACTGTATTACTTTACTTGTGCAGTAATTCCATTACAGTTTTATTTTCTATTCTCACGATATGTTATTCTTGTCTTTATTCCTCATTTTTAACTGTTACACCATACCATCGGCCACACAGACCACTGCAATGGCCACGGCATTGGCCACCACCAGGGGGGGCTTCACCATGGCCAACCATTCAAACAGTGATTAAAATGAGTGGCTGGACACCTTTTTACTGGCATTTACTTGACTGTATTACTTTACTTGGGCAATAATTCCATTATTATTTTATTTTCTATTGATGGGACATTATTCTTGTCTTTATGGTAATGGTAATGGTTTAATTTTGGTGGTGGCCAACGCCGTGGCCATTGCAGTTGTTAACCATTGGCCACAAAATGAGCTCGCCCTCTCTCTGCTTTTTTTTCCATTTTTCTTGTTTTGAAATGTTATTGTTTTATTGTGTTTTAGAACGTGCCAGCAAAAATGCTTGATTAATTGGTGTGTTAATTGGTAAATTAGTGTGTGACTGCGCAGGTTATTATTATGTATTGTGGATTTATGGAAAATGTATCTACTCAGAGCCACATACAGGAAAAATAAAGACTGAGGGGTAGCCACCATGGTATGGCATTATTATGTATTGTTATACTACAAATTTCAAGTGTTCTGTTTTGTATTTATTAGGGGTATTTATACTTATTCTATTTTCTTATTTTTCTTATCTCTCCCATCTTGCTTTGGTTTTTTTATGTTGTCATTAAGTGATTAAGATTATTATGACATTTTTGCAGTATCTATCTATCTATCTAAAACCATTTCAATGTTGGTCAATATACTGTATGCTATATGAACAAAATATCCACATCTTTTGTTTTGCTTTATATATTTCTATGACAGGTGACAAAGCAAATTAGTATAGTAATATCAAGTAATATATCTCATTAATAATTAATTCATTTTACTTTTACAATAAAGCAAAGCAATTTGAATTCATGCAGTAGTGTTTTTTGCTCAAATGATGCCCTGGCCATACTGATGCTGTGGCGCTGATCTTCAAATTAAAGACAAATATAGTATATTGATAGTACTGCATTTGTGCAGTTAAAACGGTCAATTGTGATGCTTTAGTTTTTGAGTTGTTGAAGATATAGTCATATGAAAGTTAAGAATGTTTAAAGTGACGCCTCTGTCATGCATCAAAGATATAGTAGTTTTATTTTATTTTAGCTTTCCATGGATTTAATATTATACAGCGGGTAACTTATTTTTAGTGGCAACCATTATAACAATTCAGTTTCCTTTTTTTTTTTAAAATCTAAATTTTAAGTAATTAGAAGTTAACTAGTGTTGCCCCATTGGTGGGGCTTCCACTGCATTTAACATTTCATAAATACTATTAAAAACAAAATCTTAAAAAGGAAATCGGGTAATTATTTTCTTATTGTTAAGTTTCTACAGGTTCTAGAAAAGGCTTGAATTCAGTCTCAGTCATGTCACAGTTAGTCTGGTAACAGTCTAAAGCCACAGAATCTCCATCAAAACGTCAAAAATCCTTTATCCCGATTTTATGCAACCGGATCATGGATAAGTTGAGCCAGGATCACCAAGATATCCTGGTTTTATCCCTTATTCCAGTTTTGTGCAGCCGGCACCGGGTGGTTTAATTGTAATTTGTTTTGCTTTTTGTTAATGTGTTTTGCACTTCTTGGACACTGTATGTGTCTGCATCATGGGGTCATCGCCACACCATATATATAACTTATTGGGTTTCTTACTATTTGAATTGTTCACTGAATCTTGTTGTTTTTATAGTATTGTGGCGTCGTATGGACGCAATGAATTAAGGAAGATGTATCTCGTCAACAAGCTTTTTATTGCAATAGAAATAATGGCTACTGTCCGCCACACAGGACATGAACAGTGGCTCACTAACTCCTCTCTCTCTCCACGACACGCCCCCTTTCTTTGGTGCGTTCAAGGCAACTCAGACCAGTCAGACAAGCCGAACACAACCACGCACAACAGCGCAACTTATGGTTGCTACAGGATGTACTTATTTAATGTATATAAGTATTCCCTGTGAGAAATTAAGGTTTGCTTATCTCCTCAAACAAAACAACAATAATAATAATTTATATGTTGCTGTCTCTTAGAAAGAATCCAAACGTAATAGCTATATTTAGTACATTTGTTTACACTAATAGCGGAAGTCTTCTAAAATCCACTTCCGCGTTTCGGAGTAAAGTTGAGTTGATTATCAGTCTGACACAAACGTCCGTCATTTTAGATAAAGGTGACTTTGTGTGTTTGCTAGACTGTTACATTGCTCCTTTTTAAAAAAAAGTTAACACACGTTTACAGGGTTTAGAATAAGCAAGTCAGAGCTGTCAAGTAAAAAAAACAGGTGCCGCCTTTACAGGAAATGTCTATCTTGCTTTCGTCATAAAAGACAGCAAACGCAGGTTGAGGAAGTGTCTTTTATTTTGAAAGCCGAAATAAGTTGGTCGAACTTACTGTTTCGTGTGTCACGCTTGACGCTTGCACAACTTCAACGAATTTTTCTACGTCCCTTTCCACCTTCACTATTGTGAATTCTGCAAGTATTGTAACTACGAGGTAGCCTTCGTTACACTTAGTGATTTACAGTAGCCGTCGAAGCGGATGACATGTCCGGCTAGCGTCTCGGTAGGAGGCTTTTCGTCAAGAGTTTTCAAGTCAGGCCTGTGCGTGTTGTACCCCATCAGTGCAGCTGGTGGCTAACAAGGCGCCAAACAGAAATGTCACTGGCAGAATATGAGAGACACTTCGACTCGCTAAATTCAGACTTGGCCAGCGGCTCCGCGCTGAGCGAGCGAACGGCGTCGGCCACGTTTAATGGCGAAGAGGAGAAGTTACACTACATCCCCATCCGGATCCTCGGGAGGGGGGCGTTCGGTGAAGCGACGCTGTACCGAAGGACCGAGGTGAGCTGGGTCCAGTCCGGGGAGACTTTACACGTTAAAAAGACACGTAGCCATTACGTTGCCAGGCAACGATCACGCGCGCTGCGAAAGAGCCACTGAAACATCCTTAGGGCAGGAAGAACCCCGGTGAGACTTTCTTGACATTATATTCTTACAGATAAGAGGAAAATGCCCACTTTGACACTGCCGGGGAGGTAGTCATTTCACTCACGTTAATGTACATTGGTTCCCCGTGTCCCTAATTTTGTGGCAAGTGAGGGCTTGTGGGTGTTTCTACTGTTGTGCCTCAGGAATGTAAACAAAGCACATAAAACAGCAGCAACATTCTTGTCATCCATATTTCGAATGGGATTAAGCCTCAATGTCCAGCTAGATTCCACATACCAAAAGCATCCAGGTCAGGCTGCTTACTGAAGAGTAATTGTCCATGTGTGAATGGTTATTTGTCTTTGTGTGCCTGGTGATTGGCTGGAAACCAGTCCAGTGTGTACACTGCTTCACTCCCAAAAATGAGCAGGAATAGGCTTCAGCTTATCTGTGACACCACTGAGGACAAGCAGTATTGAAAATGGAATAAGTTGCAGCTAACGCATGTTTTCTTTGTTTTGTTTCCCCAGGACAACTCCCTAGTAGTGTGGAAGGAGGTGGACCTGAACTCGCTGTCTGAACGTGAGCGCAGGGATGTCATGAATGAAATAAGCATCCTCTCTATCCTGGAGCACAACAACATCATTGCCTACTTCAATCACTTCATGGATAAAAACACTCTGCTCATTGAGCTGGAATACTGTAATGGTAAGAGAAAAAGTGTGTAGATGTGTTTGACTTTGGGCTATGTTTGGTTGTGACGGTACACTGAACGACATTGTTACCACAGGGGGCAATCTATATGACAAAATCGTCCAACAGAAGGGAAAACTTTTTACCCAGGAGGTAAGAGTGGAACAAATGCAAATAATTCATGGAAATCACAATGTTGTCATATATTCTGTTTTATATTCACCCTTGATTGTTTTCTGCAGGTGGTTATTTGGTATCTGTACCAGATTGCTTCAGCTGTGGCCCACATTCATAAGGCTGGCGTCTTACACAGGTGAGTGAGATCGCATGAGGATATTTCAGTGATGTCCAAGTTGGGTCGTCACCATTCCGTTTCCCAATAGGGATATCAAAACACTCAACATTTTCTTGACCAAGACTGACCTCATCAAGCTCGGTGACTATGGCCTTGCTAAGAAACTCGGCTCAGAGTTCTCCATGGCGGAGACGGTATGTGTTTATTTGTGTCAATACTGGCAGGATACATTAGGATTATCTGTGCTAAACAAAGGTTACAGCTTTATTTGGAACATGCTGACATTTGAAGTGTTTATAACAGTATTTTACACAACAGCTTGGACCATAAATGCTATATTCTTAATTCTCCTGTCATACAACATAGTTTGTATTCCCTTTTTATTTGATTTTTTATTTATTTATTTATTTATTTAAAAAGGGACCACGCATATTCATGAACACTTGCATGTACAGTAGTGTTCAAAATAATAGCAGTCCAATGTGACTAACCATAATAATCACTGTTATTAGTATATTTTTATTGCTACATGGCAAACAAGTTACCAGTAGGTGCAGTAGATTCTCAGAAAACAAAGAAGACCCAGCATTCACGATATGCACGCTTATAAGGCTGTGCAATTAGGCAGTTAGTTGAATGCAGTGTTTAAAAAAAAAAATAGCAGTGTGGCATTCAATCTGTCATCAGTGATCAATTTGGTGAAAAAATAGGTGTCAATCAGGTGGCCCCTATTTAAGATGAAACCAGCACTTGTTGAACATGCATTTCTCTTCGAAAGCCTGAGGAAAATGGTTTGTTAAAGACATTGTTTAGAAGAACAGCTTTTGATTAAAAAGTTGATTGGAGAGGAGCAAACTTATGAAGAGGTGCAAAAAATGTTTGGCTGTACAGCTAACAATGATCTCCAATACCTTTAAAATGGAGTGCAAAACCAGAGACATTTTGTGTAAAACTGTTCTTTTTGGGTCCAAGGACCACAGATAGTTTGTAAGCTAACCCTCAAACTCTGAATTGATGGTACAGTATAGGGTGAAGACAGTGAAGCATGGTGGTGAAAGCATCATGATATGGGCATGTTTCTCCTACTATGGTGTTGGGCCTATTTATCCCATACCGGGGATCATGGATCAGTTTGCGTATGTCAAAATATTTGAAGAGGTCATGTTGCCTTAAGCTCAAGAGGACATGCACTTGAAATGGGTGAGACAATGGCCTCAAACACAATAGTAAATGAGCAAAGTTCATGTTGTGTTGTTATGTTATGTATTGGCCAGCCTAACACCCATACATTATTCTAATGCAGGATTTGTGGTGTGACATCAAAAATGCTGTTTCTGAAGCAAAACCAAGAAATGTTAATGAATTGTGGAATAATGGCCACTGGGCCACACTTTAGACACCCCTTAAGGGTTACTCCACTGTAACCTTAAAAGATCCAAGTCATAATAATAAATAATAACAATAACATTAGGTTAACCTGTTGCTGTGCTTTAGCTTTGGATGCTGCATTGTTGTACTCCACAGTCTCCACTTAGCTGCACCGGTCTACTTTCTCGCATCCTTTAGTCTACTAATGAATAAAATGTGTCATACATAATAATAAATATGTCAATAGAATTGACATAAATAATAATAATAGTTAAGTAAAAGAACCTGTGATCAGTACACCAGTCCAGGGTGTACATCGCCTCTTGCCCAATGTCAGCTGGGATAGGCTCCAGCATACCCCCACAACCCTAACCAGGATAAGCGACATAGAAAATGGATGGATGGAAGTAAAACAATAAAATGAATACAGGAACTCCTTGTTTTCCATTGTTACTGTTTGTAGTCTCATGCCAAGTGATGCTTTCATCTGCGTGTGGCTTACTTTAAGGTGGAGCCAAAGGGCAGTAGAACTGAACAAAACCAGGCCGATACTGTGCAGAGCATATTCATTCTAACAAAGTGGCTACAAATACTGATACTGATTAGCATAATCATCATCAAAGGCAGTCATAAAAATGCATGCATTGGTGTAGCCAGCTTGGATGCAGCTGCTTGATAAAAAGTTGACTGTCTGAATGTGTTAGCCTGACATGTATATGATTGTAATTCACCTCTCCCTTTTCCTTAATTCATCCAGTGTGTAGGAACTCCATATTATATGTCGCCCGAGCTGTGCCAAGGAGCAAAGTACAACTTCAAATCGGACATCTGGGCCATGGGCTGCGTGCTTTATGAAGTCTTAACCCTAACAAGAACATTTGATGCAACGGTAGCACTCAATCTTTGTTTTAATGTGTTCTCAAAATCAGAATGATTATAGTTTTTAACAGATGCAGTTTGTGTTTTTACAGAACCCTTTGAACCTGTGTGTGAAAATAGTCCAGGGAAACTGGACTATGGATGTGAACCCTGATGTTTATTCCTCCGGGTTGATCAAGCTGGTCTACGAGTGTCTCGATCAAGTAAGTTGTCCTTGCTTCAGAAACAATTCTAGGGAAAGCAAGTGTTTCATTAAAGATTCCGTGATTATTTTGTGTGGCAGGATCCAGCAAAGAGGCCAACGGCGGACCAAATTCTTGACCAGCCAGTCATCTCCTCCAGCCGACAGTAAGTCAGTCATGTTTGACTTATGCATTATGTAAAAAGAATGACCAATTATTATAACAACATTTTCATTTGGCAGTGAGCTGGAAGAACGAGTTGCATTGCTGAATTCCGCAATGAAGAAACCAAAGTAGGTTTTTTTGTTGTTTTGTGCTGTACAGGCCTTATTGTCATCCTGCCAAATAGTGTCCAACTGATGGTTTTATATCAAAGGTTGAGTACAGCGACGGAGACGCCAGTTGCCGTGGTAACCACACGCTCTAGGGAGGTGTATTTCTGGGGTGGAGGAAAGTTCACTCCCCAAAAACTGGACACCTTTAAAGGTGGCAGCAGTGCCCAACATGTGTGTGCCGGAGAGAGTCACTTTGCGGTGGTGACGGTGGAAAAAGAACTCTACACTTGGGCTGTGAGTGTTCTGAATTAAATACAGATCCACTTGTTTTTCTGTCGTCGCTATAAAGAATCTTTTCAGAATGTTCAAGGCGGAGCTAAGATGGTGGGTCAACTTGGTCATGGAGACCAGGCTTACTACAGGCAGCCCAAGAAGGTGGAAAAGCTTCAGGGGAAAGCCATCAGGCAGGTTGCATGCGGTGCTGACTTTACCGCCTGTGTTACTGGTGAGTACACTACCACCTTACAAAAAAGGCAACATGAGAATTAAACCGTCTCACCTAATTATAATGGGCTCTCTTTACTGTAGATGAGGACCAAATGTACATGTTTGGGTCAGACTATTACGGCTGCATTGGTGTGGAGGGCGTGATGGGCGTGGAGATCTTGGAGCCGGTGCTTCTTGTGTTTTTCGAGGAGCGGCCAGTCCATCAGGTTTCTTGCGGAGACAACCACGTGGTGGTCCTTACCCACAGTGGGGACATCTTCTCATGGGGCTGTGGAGAGTATGGTATGGACTACTGATGCCATTAGGTGGCAGCTAGAATTTGTTTTGCAGCTACAAATGTTGCCAGCAGGTGGCAACAGAAGCTCATATTATTCCAAAAAGCTCTTTCCTGTATATCTGTAGGGCGTCTGGGTTTGGAATGTGAAGACGATTTTTCTTCTCCGATGCAAGTAAGATTTTAGTACAAGTACTACATACCTGACTGATTTACATACTTTACATTTAATACTGTATATATTCCCCAGGTGGAGCTCCCCAAAGGTGCTACCATCGCCACTGTGTCATGCAGCAGTGATGGAACCTTCTTTTTGACAGACACTGGCAAAGTCCTTGCATGTGGAAACAACGAATTCAACAAGCTAGGTCTGAACCTGGAATTCTCTGGTCTCAAAAACCACACTGGAGAGGTATTGCACTGTCTTGCATGTACAGAAAGTGAAAACACTATGGTTAAAACGCCAGCTTTTTCGTATAAGTTAATTGCTTATCATTTTTTTCAACATGAATGTGACCGACGTGTTCTGTTCTGTCATTGCACACCTTTTTGCCTTGTCTTTTGAATAGTCTACCCACATAGTACAGCTTGACTTTTCTTTCAGAAGTGCTCCAAATCTGTCAGATTGTGAGGTCATGTTTAATGCACCTCCTTCAGGTCACACCACAGATTTTCAAAGTAATTTAGGCCTGGACTCTGATAGTGCCATCCCAAAATGTGAACTGTCTTCTTGTGAATCGATGATTTTGTTGAGTTTGGGCTGGTGTATTATTTTATATGAATATTATTTTTTTACATTTTATATAGGCACTATACATTGATATCCTATCAAGTGGTGCAAGTGTATCCTTTCCTTCTGTCACACATCAGGGTTACCAGGGCATCCCATATATCACCACACTGACTTTGGCAAAGCAGCTATCGCACTTCAAGATTCAGACCATAGCTCCAGGGAAGTCCCACACTGCTGCCATTGATGGTACTGCAAAAAAAGAGGAACACTCATTGGTAACTGAAAATTGTTACCAGGTTGTTATATCACCATCTAAATCAACTTTACAGAACGTGGTCGCCTCATCACCTTTGGCTGCAACAAATACGGGCAGCTTGGTGTTAAGGATTTTAAGAAACACCAAGGTGTGCAAGTCCTGGTTGGCCCTTTTGGGGGAAAGATAGTCACCAAAGTGTCTTGTGGGGATGGCTTCACCATAGCAGCTACAGAGGGTAAGTGCACATGCTATTACCTTTACATGATGTGCTTGTGTAAACAATGTCCATTTCTTTTCTTGCAGATAATCAGATCTTTGCATGGGGGAATGCTGGAAATGGACGACTTGGAATGCCTGCTGATAAAGGATTTGGTTCAGAGGTTTGTCCTGCCATGCCAAGGCCAATCTTTGGCTCTCTCCACCATGTACCAGACCTTTCTTGTTGTGGCTGGCACACCATCATCATCATGGGTCAGTCACTGCAACCAGTCACCTCTATAATACACAGGTGGTCCACGAATGAGTTATGTTCCTAAAACTTATAAGCTGTGTTTTAGGGTAAGACCTTTACCTAAATCATACCCACATTAGGAGGAAGTCTCAAGAGAGAGACCGCTACGCTACATGAGCTATGTTGACACAAATGTGGATGTTTTCTATAACACACATTTCCCCCACTCAAGTGTTAAACAGAAACTCCATCAAGACGGACAGAGCTAAAACAAATCTTTGTCCACATAAAACATATTTACTGGCTGTCATGCGCATTGTGCCTAATCAGAAGCTTGAAAAAGCAACCAGAGCTGACTTGTTCGTGTGATATAAGGTCTATGATAATCAATATATTCAGATATTTGATGTATGACATTATATAATATACATGATCTATGCCTGTGCTCACACACACTGAGCCAGTAAACATGGATGCGTTTTTAATCGCCCTTATCCCTGAAGTTATTAACTTTCTGTTGTTACATGAGCTTTAAAACATGGGATAATGTTACACATTTTTGATGACACAAACCAAAAAGCTAAGTTTTACTCTGTCCACACACATGTTGAAGCCAAAGTTTTTGAAAATCTCCACTCTGGCTGTAGTTGTCCGAAAACGTTATTAAGGACACGGAAATGGGGTGTGGATAAGAGGCCATAAGACAGTAAAATATGCCTTTTTAAAAGTAACTTTTTTATTTTTATTTTATTTATTTATTTTGTTTTAAGTATGTTAATCTAATTTTCAAAAAGCCAAAACACAATCTAAATAAGTTGTTTACATGGGTGTTTAAAACTGGTTTTACACAAATTCGTGCATTTTTTTAGTATATGTAAACATATTCACTGTCCAAGAAGATAATACTTTCATATGCCATTGGCATTCTTTCTCGGTGCAGACGTTTTGTGGTTACGAACGCACTCCCATCAATCTTAAATATTTTACAAAAAGATAAAACTAGCTACAGGCGCGGCGGAATAATACGTACGTGGAGTAACATGCAATAAAACGAGGACCACCTGTACTGGCTTTAGTAGCTGTCTCATGTGCTTGTGTATGTTCAACAGAGACAGTGCTCAACTCCAAGACCATTCGCTCCAACAGTAGTGGACTGTCAGTTGGTAGTGGTAAATACTTCTTTTATTCACTGAAAATATCCCTGTTTTTCTTGGTGAGGTGGTAAATATGTTTGTGTATAAATGTAGGAATTGGACAGGATGGTTCCATATCTACTGTGGATCTGGAAATGGATCCAGGTTCAGAGACAGAGTGCCGTGACAGAGGCCTCGGGGGTACAGTGGAGGTTGATCTTGACGCTTGCAACTTGGAGACACCAATGGTGTCAATGGCAAATCAGACTGGAGACAGTTCATGTCCTCTGTGGCTGAGAAAGGTAAGCTTACGATCCAAAACTTCGTGTTTTGTGTGATCAACACCTTTTGGACACTGCCAAATCAAATCAGAACTGAAACCCTTCTTGTTGATTTTATTCCAACAGGAGCTGGAGAATGCAGAGTTCATCCCTATGCCAGAGGACTCAGAGTCTTCTCCTGACCAACTGCCGTCTTTTTCAGAGAGTACCACTTTGCCGTATGAGAACCTGAAGGAGCTAACGGCTGTGGCAGCAGCTGTGAGCAGTCAACATGACTTATCGGTAATGTCATTGTTGATGTTTTTTTATTCTCCTCCTGATTGTTGAATTCTGCTTTTTAGTGGTGGTGAAAAATGGGATTCGACAAAAGTGTCCATTTGATTAGCAAGTAGACACTTTTTTTGCTGAAGTCATTTGAATGACTGCTTGTCCTTGTGATGTTTTTTTAGCTTGCATGGCTATCATTTTTTTAATCCCTTGTTAATGCCCTTGTAAAGTGTACATGTGAATGGACAAATAGGTGTGGCAAACTAACAATATGGATCTACAAGTCCCAAAAAAAGACTTTAAACTCAACAATGGACCTTCTAAAGTCAAGCACAATCTTTTCTGCGATGCTCGTTGACCTCTAAGTTGTAATTTTACAATGTTGTTTTCCTCATAGGAAATAATAGAATTTGTTGCCATCCTAAAACATTTAAAGGTTAACCCAAACAGGATTTTTTTGGGGTGTCTAGAATACGTCCCCACATGTAGTGTTCAAAATAATAGTGCAATGTGACTAACCAGATTAATCACTGTTATTAGTATATTTGTATTGCTACACGGCAAACAAGGTACCAGTAGGTGCAGTAGATTCTCAGAACAAACAAGACCCAGCATTTATGATATGCATGCTCTTAAGGCTGCAATTGGGCAATTAGTTGAAAGGGGTGTGTTAAAAAAAACAACAAAAACAAGCAGTATCATATCTATAACTGCTTCATATCTGTGTAGCATGGAGTCAACCAACTTGTGGCCCCCTTTAGCTGTTATTATTCCAAGATTATTTAACAACACTCCACAATTCATTAACATTTTTATGTTTTGCTTCAGAAACAGCAAATTCTCGGTTGGATTAAAGTCCAGGGATTGGGCTGACTACTCCATAGCTTGAGCTAACAAGATTTTGCTAGTTTACTAGTGTGTTTGGGGTAATTGCCTTATTGAAACACCCATTTCAAGGGTATGTCCTCTTCAGCACAGGGCAACATGACTTCTTCAAATATTTTGACATATGCAAACTGAGCCATGATGTGGGACTCATGACTAAAGAGCCCTGGTGTGGGATAAATAGACCCAACACCATAGTAGGAGAAACATGCCCATATCATGCTTCACTGTCTTCACTGTGTGCTGTGACTTAAATTTAGAGTTTGGGGGTCATCTCACAAACTGTCTGCGGCCCTTGCACCCAAAAAGAACAATTTCTCTCATCAGTCCACAAAATTTTCCTCCATTTCTCTTTAGGCCAGTTGATGTGTTTTTTTTGGCAAATTGTAAACTTTTTTTTTTTAAACAAAGGGGCTTTGCGAGGGATTCTTGTAACTAGATTAGCTTCACACAGACGTCTTCTAACTGTCAGAGCACTTACAGGTAACTCCAGACTGTCTTTGATCATCCTGGAGCTGATCGGTGTTGAGCCTTTGCCATTCTGGTTATTCTTTGATCCATTTTGATAGTTGTTTTCTGCCAAGTGTCTCCGGTTTAGCTCTCCATTTTAATGCATTGGAGATCTTTTTAGCTGAACAGCCAAACATTTTTTGCGCCTCTTGATGAATTTTCCCTCTCCAATCAACTTTTTAATCAAAGTACGCTGTTCTGCTTAACAATGTCTTGAACAACCCATTTTCCTCAGGCTTTCAAAGAGAAATGCACGTTCAACAAGTGCTGGTTTCGTCCTTAAATAGGGGCCACCTGATTCACACCTATTTTTTGACAAAATTGATCACTGATTGAATGCCACACTGCTATTTTGTTGACCACCCCCTATTCAGCTAATTGCCCAATTGCCCAGCCTTAAGAGTGTGCATAGCATGAATGCTGGGGATTGTCTTCTGAGAATCTACTGCACCTACTGGTAACTTGTTTGCCTTGTAGCAATAGAAATATACTAATAACCGTGATTAATCTGGTTAGTTGCATTGGACTGCTATTATTTTGAACACTACTGTATGTAAACCGGTTACGAAATGGTGTATGCCAAAGTTGGTGAATTTTATCAGTTTGGTGTAGAGCTGTGTCATACTAGGAGCTATTCAATTTAAAAAATGGTGGATCACATTGACACAACGTAGACAACGAGTTCCAAAACAAACTGTGATAATAGCGAGGATAGTTTTTCTTGGTTTTTTTTTTAGAACTACGAAGAAGAAAAAGCAATAGAAGTTTACAGGTAATTACACAGAAAACAATATTGTGACAGGCAATCTTTTAGTCTTACTAATATGATGTCACAGCTCAAAGGCATGCAGAGCACAGGGGCTGTCTTTAAAGTTCATTCATTCATTCTATCCCGCTTACCCTCATTAGGGTCGCGGGTCTGCTGGAGCCTATCCCAGCTGGCTTTGGGCGAGAGGCGGGGTACACCTTGGACTGGTCGCCAGTCAATCACAAGGCACATGTCTTTAAAGTTTATTATCTTAAATTAATGGACTTACATCTATGGTATATGTATTTTATGGCAAAAATTATTATTTAATTATATAAATGATTATATAAATTACATATATGATTATATAAATGACTATTTCCTCACTTTATCCAAGTTTAACATTTTTAATTGTGCAGGTGATTTTTTTTAAGTAAATGTTTAACATTTCTAACGTAACAAGTTGACCAGTGTTTAGTAAAACAAAAATGAAGTAATTTCTTTACAAAGACCTGATTAATGGTAATGGAAGAAGAAGGTGTCTGCAAAATTTTACTGGCATCTAGGGGCCTTTAATTGGGGGCTGCTGGAATAGTATAGCATAATAACCCATTTTAATTATTGGGGGTTATCGTCACAGACTACACGAACAAGTGACGACAATCTAAACGGACTGGAGGGGGCAGAGCTGTACAGAAAAGGAGAATCAATCACATGCTGCACAGCAAGTGTGGAGGTAGCACAGGTAAGCCCTCAGCCTGCTCTACAGTGTTTGTACAAGGTTGCCAGTTAACACGTGTTTATTTCACAGCTGCGAGAGATGGTAACTCAGCAAGAGATGAGGATCCAGATATTGGAGAAGCAGGTGAGAACTGAGATGCCTCTCCTATACCTCAAAGCAAATTTGGTTCCTTGTGAGTTAGTCCATGTTTGCGTTTAGGTCACTGATCAGCAAATTGCGCACGAGAGGTTGCTGGCGGCATTCAACCAGCTGATGGAAGCAAGATGTGACAGTAATGGCAACCATTGTGCCTCTCACGTGTCTGGGAATGGTGGGGGATTCACGCAGCATGGGGGCAGACCAGCGGGGGCCAGTTTGTGAGGCCCTGCCTATTGTTGCCCTGTGTGTTGGAGAGGTGACAAAACAACATTTTGTGAATTCAAAAGGTTTGTAAGGTGTGAATAGACTTGCAATTGAGGTCGCTGTCTCACATTAAATGTCATTACATACAGTAGTGTTCAAAATAATAATAAAAATAACAATAAAATGTAACAATAGTAAAGGACTCAAAGCCATGCTCATCAGAGAAGATCGTGTTCCTCATACAGAGAATTGTGTCAGGAAGGGCATTCGACGTAAAACTTTTGCCAAATCAAAACATGCGAATTAAACTGTGGTGACCCCTGAAAGGATGAACAGGGATAAGCCGAAGGAAACGAGGCAGTCCAATGTCACTAACCAGACCAATCACTGTTATTAGTATATTTATATTGCTACATGGTAAACAAGTTACCCGTAGGTGCAGTAGATTCTCAGAAAACACTGCAATGCAAAGCAGTCCAATGTGACTAACCAGATTAACTGTTATTTGTATATTTTTGTGGCTAAATGGAAAACAAGTCATCGGTAGATGCAGTTGATTCTTAGGAAATAAAAAACCCAGCATTCATGATATGCACGCACTTGAGGCTGTGCAATTGGGCAATTAATTGAAAGGGGTGTGTTAAAGAAAATAGCAGTGTGGCATTCAAATAAGTGATCTTTTTTTTTTTTTAAACAGGTGTGAATCAGGTGACCCCTATTTAAGGACTACAAAGGCATTTGTTGAACATGCAATTCTCTGAGTCGATCAAGACATTGTTCAGAAGAAGAGCGTACTTTGATTAAAAAGCTGAGTGGAGGGGGAAACTTATGAAGGGGTGCAAAAAATGTTTGGCTGTTCAGCTAAAATGATTTCCAATGCCTAGTAAAATTGTTCTTTTTTGGTCCAAGGGCCGCAGAGAGTTTGATACGACCCCCAAACTCTGAATTCAAGCCACAGTACACGTTGACAGTGAAGCATGGTGGTGCAAGCATTATGATATGGGCATGTTTCTCCTGCTAGGGTGTTGGGCCTATTTATCCCATACCAGGGATCATGGATTACTTTGAATTTGTCAAAAGGTCATGTTGCCTTATTCTGAAGAGGACATGCCCTTGAACACACCACTAGATGAGCAAAATCTTGGTTCCAAACCAACAAAATGAATGTTAGGAGGTGGACAGCCACTAAAACATTTGTACAAAATAATTTTGAGTTTGTAAAGTCATCGGCAGACACTTGCTATTTTTCTAACACCCCCCTTTTCAACTAATTGCCCAATTGCACAGCCAAGAGTGTGCATATCATGAACGCTGGGTCGTTTGTTTTCTGAGAATCTACTGCACCTACTGATGACTTGTTTTGCCATGTAGCCATAAAAATATAGAAAGAACAGTGAGTAATCTAGTTAGTTGCATTGTACTGCTATTATTTTGAACACTACTGTACATACAGTATTCATCAATACGATTTTGCATATGCACACTTGTTGCCATGCAAATGTTGCTTGCAGGTTTTTTACAGACTGAAATGTTGGCTGGTTTCAACATGAGACGTAGCACAGCCAGACAATCTTAGTGTTATTCCACAATGTGAACATGAAGTCCTTATAGTAGGAATGCCATGGCGATGTCATCATCAGCTTGTATCATAAAACAGGTCAAACCGTCCCTTTCCACATATCTTTGGCCTTCAAACTGATGTGTTGTGCAAGACTACACAAAATGACTAAACCACTTTGTGTGCATTTACAGGATAGATACAGGAAGTTGGCAGAGGTCTGCTCTCTCGCCCACTGGAGTGCTTTCCTCAAATGTTCATTTAGCGTGGCGCTATCTACGATATTGGCCGTAATTTCTAAATGGTTTTACAGTACATCATTTTGTTCAAAAACTTGTCACCGTCCCAATATTTCAAAGTGGCCTTTTAAAATTTTTTTTATAATACTTTCACATTTTTAAGGCTTTACCGAAATGGCTTAAGAGTCACATATGTTATATCCTCATTATGTGGGATATTTGAACTTAACTCTAATGCAAATACATGGTTTTAAAATGTGCATGTATTATTTTTTGTATATTCTCTGCTGAGACTACTGACCGTTTCTCAAAAGGTTTCTCTTCTTGCCTTTGTACAGCATGTGTAAGTCTGTCATGTTAAGGAGATACCATAACACTTGAATCTTTCTTTGTTTTTTTTTTGTTTTTTTGCCATTTTATCTCTTTGTTACTTTGATTTATTTTTCAATCTTTGGAAAGGAAACTATAGTTTATATTGTCTGTTTTGTGTGTCGCAGCAAAATTGCATAATGTATGTCTAAACTCGATATTTTCAGTGTATCAACTGTCAAATATGTAACATTTGGTAACCCAACAAATGTAAAAAATAAAATAAAAGTTTCAAGTACTGTCTTAGCATGAAACAGTACTCATCAGAATGATGTAAATATGTGGCTATTGTGCCTTTGTACTATGTATTTTATGAACACCTGTAATCCCTGATGCATGTAAAATACTTAACATACTTGCAAACTAAACATTTGTCCTTTGTGTTGGTAGACAATAAATACGGCTTATGCTGGTCTTCACTTTGAAATTGTCGGGTGTTTCTTTTTTTTGGACCAAGGAAGCTTTTACGCTACGTCCTGCCGCCCACGTCTGTTGCTAGGAAACCTTTCGGCGCGTTTATATGACGTCATCAGCCGTCACTTCCGGGAGTCAGAAAAAAAATCGTCAACTCGCTGAAATTCAGGTAAATGTCAGCTACCGGCTTAGATTTCGCCCCATATATTAAGTCACATTATGTTAAGACATTTCTGCAGCGTATGTTTGATTGTACATGACAAACATGTGCACATGCTAGCCTACCGTGTAGCTACAAACGTGTTTTTCATGTCACATTCTACGTTTCGCTACATGTTTGTTTTCATTTCCTGTGCTCAGCATGTCTGATGCAGACTTAATTTCCGTCGATTATGAAGTATTTGGAAAAGTGCAAGGTGTCTTTTTCCGGAAATACACACAGGTAAGATGCTGTGACTTGTACGGGCGGGGGATGGGAGCTTGGAGGGGCAGTGGCAGAATCGCATCGATACTGGTGTGATTAGATCGATATATTTCAACCTTTATCTGTGTTTTTGTTGTGTTGGTAATATTATACCAGAACATATTGTATACACACAATAAGTCACCTTGGATTGGAACGAGTCAGGGAGTTTTTACTTTTTTAATGTTTTTTGGCACTATTCAATTTAGTTTGCTCAAACCAATGTATGTACTAAAATGAATGATTTTATGCTGTTGATATTACATTGTATTATGTTAGTCAACTGTTCACAGATGTGTTTTTTGCCTAAATGTTTTTGTCCTGTGTTTTATTGTGATATTAGTTTGATTATTCATTATTTCTTGTCTTTTCATATGTTTCTTTTCTTATCTCCTGTCTTGCCTTGGTTCGGTTGTTTTGTGATTAAGTTTATTATGACATTTTTGGAGATCTGCTGGAAACATGATTTTTATCCTGGAGATTTATAAAGTATCTATCTATTCAAAGATCTTGGAGAAAAAAGTCAAGTAAAGAGTGTCTGATTGGCATCCGCAATACTGGCCTTGTATTTACTTGCTATCGAATTAATATCAAAATTTGTGTCACCCAACTCCACTTTGTTGGTTATGTGTGGCCCGGAAGACTTTTTTTTGACACAGTTAGTTTGTATTGGCCCACTGCATATTGTAAAAACATAAATTATTAAAATATTAAGTGTGTATTTTTAGACATCACACAAATTTGAATTGTCACCTATAACACAAAGCTTGTTTTGTTGGACTTTAGAGTCAAAGTGGTTCTGTTGTATATTAATGAAGTGTGTGTTTGACTTTGCAGGCTGAGGGAAAGAAGCTTGGCCTTGTAGGTTGGGTCCAAAACACAGGTGCAGGAACTGTGCAAGGTCAGCTCCAGGGTCAACGTAAGAAAGTGAAAGAAATGCAAGAATGGCTTAAGTCAACTGGGAGCCCCAAGTCACACATAATCAAGGCAGAGTTCAAGAACGAGAAAGCGGTTTCCAGCCTAGAACACTCAACTTTTAACATTGTGAAATAACACAATGTTAACCTACACCCACATATTTATTTTGTCTGTCTGTCTTACATGTTCAAAAGTAGGCATGTAAATACTCCTGAACATCTAGAAAGGTTTGAATAAACAAGAAAGCACAGTGATGGATTTCAAACTCCTAGCAAGAATGTGTTTATTGTTGACGGAAGTCGCAAAAACTTATACTTTTGCGGTTTACATACACATCATGGGCATGAATGTCAGACATTTTGGGCCCCTAATGGTGTATTTTTATCAACTTCTTAAAGAAGAATTAAGTGGACAATTCAGAATTTTCTTGGTCAGAATAATATACACATAGCCTAAATGTACATTCCTGACAATGTTTGGTAAAATGTCCCTTAGCTTGTTTCACCTGTTACGCTTTCTAGAGCCATCAAAAAGAATCAGAATTGGTAAAGTCCATTTCAATTGGTTTCATGGCATGGATTTTCTATAAAGTTGGGGACTAATGAGGGCAAGTGGTATAGAAAATGGATGGATGGATATTTATGTCAACAATGTATCCATCCATCCATTTTCTATCCCGCTTATCCTCATAAGGGTTGCGGGGGTATGCTGGAGCCTATCCCAGCGAGAGGCAGGATATACCCTGGGCTGGTTGCCAATCAATCGCAGAGCACATAGATGGATGATTCACACTCATACCTACAGACAATTTAGACTCACCAGTTAACCTAACATGCACGTTTTTGCGATGTGGGAGGAAACCAGTGTACTCACACCCACACACAGGTAGAACATTCAAACCCAGATCTTCCAGCTCTCTTGACTGTGTGGCCAACCTGCTAACCACTTGGCCTAGTGCAGTGATTCTCAGTAATTTTCTGTCATACCCTCCAGGGGACAGAAATATTTTGCGCCCCCAAACTGAAACCAGGTAAATGCAACAAAATGGAGAGCTGTGACGTGTATTCAAGAATCAAATTGCATGTTGACTATAAATAGACTATTAATGTTGGTAGGTTTACAATAACATTAAAAAAAAAACTCCCTGCATCTCACGCCCCCTCTGACAGTACATCTTGCCACCTTAAATATACATGGTAACATCCATTTTCTATACCGCTTATCCTCATTAGGGTATGCTGGAGCCTATCCCAGCTGACATTGGGCAGGAGGAGGGTGCACACAGGACTGGTCGCCAGTCAATTGCAGGGCAGACAAACAATCACTCACACTCACACTTACATTGTAATGGTCAATTTAGAGTTGCCAATTAACCTAACATGCATGTTTTTGAAATGTGGGAGGAAAACAGAATACCCGGAAAAAACAAACAGAACATGCAAACTCCACACAGAGAAGCCCAACGGAGATTCGAACCCTGAACCTCCTGACTGCGAGGCCAACGTGCCACCCAGTCATGCACCGTGCGGCTCACATGGGAACAAATAGGTGTAAAAACACTTGTTTTCATTGTGGCCCAACATAACATACAAATTATTGTTTACTGTACATCGTAGACACTGAATGTCATTATAAAATGTGCACAATCTGTAGGCTACCAAATTCTCACTAAAATTACGAGACTTGATTAAAAAGGTGACCAAATGATATGATCATAAAGTACAATTGAGCATAAAATGACAAGTAACGGGTAAACAATATCAACATGCAATGTTACCTCCCGTGCAGTAGATGGCGCCACTGTGGCAGTAGCTTCAGCTGATGGCCGACAGTGAAACCCGCCTTCCGTTGACATTGACGCCAATCATCACCCGGCGGTTTTTGCGTTTGGGGTTGAAGGGAAATATGCAACTGAATTGTGGGGGGGAGAATGTATCCCGGTCGGACTACAACTAGTCAAGAATGTGCCCCTTAACTGAAAATGTGCAAGCGCCATGATTGGACGTCTACCCGAAGAGGTGCGGGTGAAACTTCGCTCCGGGGTCGCCATCCCTTCACTCCAACAATGCGTCGAGGAGCTCGTCCTCAACAGTATCGACGCCGGGGCGACATGTGTGGGCGTCCGGATGGACCTGGAAGCATTGAAAGTCCAGGTCGTCGACAACGGCGTAGGCATGGACGCACGAGACATGGCGTGTGTAGGAAACAGATACTACACCAGCAAATGTACCTCACTGGGCGACCTCGACAACCTCCGCTCTTATGGCTTCAGGGGTGAGGCCATTGCCAGTATTGTCTCTTTAGCCACCCTTGTTGAGGTTTCATCCCGGGCTAGAAACACAGGCAGGACCCTCGTAAGAATATTCAAGGAAGGGACAGCGATGGAGGTTTTTGAGAGAGACACATGTCGACCCACTGCTGGTACCACAGTTGTCATTTGCAACTTCTTCCACAACATGCCAGTCCGCAGGAAGAGGATGGATCCCATCCTGGAGGGTGAGAGGATCAGACACAGGGTGGAGGCCATCTCTTTAATGCACCCCTCTGTGTCCTTCACCCTGAAGAATGACTGCACGGGAGTCATGCTGGTGCAGCTTGCTAAAGCCAGAGATACATACCACAGGTTCATCCAGATACACACCTTGGCCCGGGCTCAAAAACTGGTAGAAATCCAATACAGTCATGCTCAGTTTGAGGTGATTGGTTACCTTGGAAGGGAGGGCCACTACAACAACAGCTTGCAGTTCTTGTACGTAAACGACAGGCTGCTTTTAAAGACACGTATACACAAGTTGCTAAACTCCCTTCTGCGCAGGCTCGGCAGCCCACATCAGAAGAATGATAGCCCAGAGAAACTGTCAGCCACCAGGAGCCCAAAGCAGAAACGCAGCCAAGATCTGCACGGAATATACGTCATTAATATTAAATGTTCCTATTCAGACTATGATATTAGTCTAGAACCTGCCAAAACTCTAATCGAGTTCAAAGACTGGGAAGGTGTTTTACTGTGCATAGAGGAGGCCGTAAAAGTGTTTCTACGCAGGGAGAACTTAGTGCTCTCCCAAGATGACTTGCACTATGCATCACCAAGATTGTTTAATGCTGACAGTGCGGAGCAACACGACTACACGAGGCACCGAAGCGTCCATGCGGCATCTAGTTGTACAGCTGGGATGGCACTGGCCTCGGGATCTGTTCATCGTAAACCAAAAGTGGGTGTTTGTCTGGAGTCAGCTCAGGTAGATGTAGAGGAGCTTGTTGAAAGTGAAAGATGCATGGATGATCATACTACAGTGGACCCTGGTAAGGACATAACGGGAGAAGACACTGAAAAAGAAGTGAAATCATCACACAGTTCCTCACCTACACATGCAAATTCATGTGCCAGCATCAGTCAAACAACTGTTGATTCCAACCAAGAAGACTGTGAGGATGCAGCCAAACAAGAATGGACACTCACTCCTAACAAAAAAATACGCCTGTCCTGTCCGTTTATTCACAAATGTCTGCAGGAGCCCCCCCTGAGCACAAGGAAGGTGCAGCCGCATTCAAAACGCAAGATCTTACTCAATGCGGGCAATAATGGATCCTTGGAGGAAACCCACAGAACTTCTGCTCCCGCTGTCTGCTTGGAGATTTCCAAGTTGGTATCTAAAGAGTGTGGATCCCTCGACAAGTTCAGAAGAATTTATGGAAAATCTGCAGAACCAATTGTCCCGTCAGTGGACACTTCAACCCACACTGGACTACTTCAGACGAACTTGATACTGCATCACCACAAGGAGCGTCTTCAGAATGATGTTAAAGACTCACAGGAGGAAGAAGATGGAAGCGCAACAACACACTCTAGATTCACCAAGCTAAAAAACCTCTCAGGTCAAACTAAAGTCAAGCAATCTTTAGCAGGTAAACTCAGCTATCTAAAACAACACAGGCAAGAAGATACCAAAGTACCACCTAGTTGTGTTTCTCAGGACAATTCCAGTCTCATTAGTAATGAGGGCTTACAAGACCGCAATAACAATGTCTGTGTGAATGCATCTGTTGAGCCCAGCAAGAATTGTCCGACCACGACATCTCCAGACTGGCTCCATCACTATGATGCGGGCACAGGAAAAACTGTGTACGTCAACAAAGTGACTGGGCTCAGCAGATACGATGAACCACCAACGGAGGAAGCGCAGGCCCGTTGCACATCTGATCTCACCAACATGGCCATCAGTGTTGTCTCTGTAACAGGTGAGTTGTAAACCGTCAGGGCGGTCAAACTTCAAATGGTAAATGTGAATATGTTAAACAAATACAACACAGAATGAGTTTACAGTCTAGTTTTCTGGAGGTGAATAATGAAGTTCTGTAAAATATAATTAGTTTGGGGGTTTCCAAAGTGACCCATTTTGTCAGGTGGAAAGGGAGACACGCTAAAGGCAAGGTGACTTCATGCATCACAAAATTCTCGTCATGGAGAAATTGTAAAGTTTATTACATTGCTGCTTGGTCGGAAAGCCAATCTCCTAATTTTTGCAACATACACTCTGGTTTCTCATTTGCTACACTTTAGGCATATTGTAATGATCAGCCAGGAGAGAGAGCTTTGTATTGCCAATCCTGTATTGGTATTGGGTTCCAATGCCAGCGTAATTGATGTATCAGAAACGGCCAATGCCAGTGTAAGTTGTGTATTGGAAATTTAAGGTTGTCTGCTTGTAGTCAGCAAACGTACCCAAAAGAATATCAGCAAGTTGAGAGGTCTCCACACATGCACTGCACAGCCGCCGTCCTCTCTCACGCCACACAAACTCTTAACACTGCACGGTAACAATATCATACTTGCCAGCAGAGAGACATTTTTTACAGTCTCGCATAAAATCAACAATAATAGTAATGTAGCGGCCCGGAAGGTATGCGCAATATTAAGTTCTGTATTGTCCAAATTTCTGTGAAGCCGTGAATGTGGCAGGCTGAGCGTTGGTGTGTTTGTGCGTGGCGCTACATGCACTGAGACAGATATTTTACCTGATATTCTTCTAGCTATATTTGCTTATATTCTTCTAGTGTGGTTGCGACTGACAGTAACCTGTATGGTTTTAGAAAGCGATTGTTGATCGACCACAAACCCATGGATGTTTTAGCATCTGTAAAAACTACAATAATAATAATAAAGCAAACAAAGCTCTGGTATCGGAAAAGTATTGGTATCTGCAGATTTCCAAATTCGAGTATCGGGATCTGATTAGGAGTTTAAAAATGTGGATCACTTCATCCTTAGTCACAATAAGTTCCATTTCCAATTTTGTGGCTATCATCTCACATTTTCACCATCTGTGGTGGTATCAGTTTTTTTAGGCCAAAGAAAAAGCAAAACACATCATGGAAGCTGAAGTGTCATGATACTTGCTGACATCTTGCAACATATGTTGAAGTTTCAACATATCTTGCACGGTATTACTGCAATACCGTGTTTCAGTGTATCCCTGCATTACTGTGTGATGCTACAGGGATGGAGTACAAGTGTTACCCCTTTCAGCCGGAGCTCGTGCTGCCCTTCCTGCCTAAAGCCAAAGGTGAAAGAGTGCTAAGTTCAGGGACAGATGATACAGGTACTGCACTAACAGATGTGAACAAGGGAGGGCCCAGTGCTTGTATATTGTCTGACATGTTTTTTAAAAACGTTTTTATTTTTAGTCCCAGCTGACAATGTCGACACCTGTGACTCACTCTCATCTTTGTACTCAAACTGGAACAACCCCGTGTTTGTGCGTCCTCCGGAGGTAAACAAACTCTTGTTTTTTCAGGATTGTCTGTAGCATGTACAGATTATATTTTTAATGTTGTGTCTTATGGTAAAAGGTGGGCGTGGACATCTCAAGTGGACAAGCTGGCGGGCTGGCTGTAAAGATCCACAACATCCTCTTTCCGTATCGTTTCTCTAAGACCATGATACACTCAATGAAGGTAACGTAACCATCATTCAGCTGCCCAAAGTGATGCAGCACAAAATGCATTCAACTTTATTTACATTTGCAGGTGATGAACCAAGTTGATAACAAGTTTCTTGCGTGCATCATCAATACAAGGAATGACACTAACAGTGGAGGTAGATGGGAAGCAATTGTTTCTTTGTTGTGGTTCTGTGTCTCACTCTTACATGGTGGAAATCTCAGGGAATCTTTTGGTGATGTTGGACCAACATGCTGCACACGAGAGAGTGCGTCTTGAAAACCTAATAGCTGGTAAACATAAATCCAAAAAATACAAGTATACGGTTCATATACAGTGAGAGGAAAAAACTATTTGAACCCCAGCTGATTTTGTAAGTTTGCCCATTAACAAAGAAATGATCAGTCTATAATTTCAATGGTAGGTTTTTTTGAACACTGAGAGACAACACTGACAAAAAAAATGCGTTTCAAAAAGAGTTATAAATTAATTTGCATCTTATACAGGTGGATCTTATACAGGTAACGAGCTGACATTGGCAGCCCTCTCAGCTCATTACCTGTATAAAAGAGACCTGTCCACAGAAGCAATCAATCAATCCAGATGCCAAACTCTGCACCATGGCCAACGCCAAAAAGCTTTCCAAGGATGTCAGGGACAAGATTGGGGACCTACACAAGGCAGTAATGGGCTACAAGACCATCGCCAAGCACCTGGGTGAGAAGGTGACAACAATTGGTGCAATTATTCACAAAAGGAAGAAACATAAATTAACTGCCCATCTTCCTCGAACTGGAGCTCCATGCAAGATCTCACCTTATGGAGTTTCAATGATAATGAGAACGGTGAAGAATCAGCCCAGAACCACTCGGGAGGAACTTGTCAATGATCTCAAGGTAGCTGGGAACATAGTCACCACAAAAACAGTTGGTAACACACTACACCGTGAAGGACTGAAATCCTGCTGTGCCTGCAAAGTCCCCCTGCTCAAGAAAGTCCATCTACAGGCCCGTTTGAAGTTTGCCACTGAACACCTGACTGATTCAGAGGAAGACTGGGTGAAAGTGTTGTGGTCAGATGAGACCAAAATTGAGCTCTTTGGCATCAACTCAACTCGCCGTGTTTGGAGGAGGAGGAATGCTACCTATGACTCCAAAAACTCCGTCCCCACTGTCAAATATGGAGCTGGAAACATTATGCTTTGGGAGTGTTTTTCTGCCAAGGGGACAGGACAATTGCACCGCATCAAAGGGAGGATGAATGGGGCCATGTACCGTCAAGTGTTGGGTGAGAACCTCTTTCCCTCAGTCAGGGCATTGAAAATGGGTCGTGGTTGGGTATTCCAGCATGACAATGATCCAAAACACACGGCCAAGGCAACAAAAGATTGTCTCAAGAAGAAGCATATTAAGGTCATTGAGTGGCCTAGTCAGTCTCCAGACCTTAATCCCATAGAAAATCTGTGGAGGGAGCTGAAGGTTCGAGTTGCCGAACATCAGCCACGAAACATTAATGACTTGGAGAGGGTCTGCAAAGAGGAGTGGGCCAAAATCCCCCCTGAGATGTGTGCAAACCTTGTGGCCAACTACAAGAAACGGCTGACCTCTGTGATTGCCAACAAAGGTTTTGCCACCAAGTACTGAAGCATGTGTTTCAAAGGGTATCAAATACTTATTTCCTTCATGGAAATGCAAATTAATGTATAACTCTTTTTGAAACGCATTATTCTGTCATTGTTGTCTCTTAGTGTTCAAATAAACCTACCATTGAAATTATAGACTGATAATTTCTTTGTTAGTGAACAAACTTACAAAATCAGCTGGGGTTGAAATAGTTTTTTCCCTCACTGTACTTTGGTAATGCTGAACTGTGTACCATAACAGATTCCTTTGAAGAAGATCCAAACGCACCTGGTGAGAGACGTCTGTGTTCTTCCACTATATTACCACCTCTTCACATCTGTGTGACAGAAGAGGAACAAAGGCTGCTGAGGTACTACAGTATATACAGTGTACAAAACAACATAGAACACTGAACAGTTCATTAGGCACACTTGAACAAGGTTGCTCTCAGGAGGCCAGACAAATTACTGTATGGACCCCAATATAAGACTACCATTCTTTTTTTAAGCCTCGCTTTTGGGGGGAAAAAAAACACAAATAGCTTTTGGAGTGCGAGTGATGGCATGAAAACCTCTCACTCGCTGGGGGTGCGGTCCAATAATTGGTTTGCTTATATCGGTATACATTTCTACACCTCAATTATGAGGCATTTCTTTGGGTCAATATGCATTATTCTAAACTCCTTATCTGAGCGTATTATGTATGCGTCAATAAAAAAAAAAATAGCCGAAGCAGATAATGATATGATTTAACATCAATTAAAATGCAATGTAACAAGCAAGCTGATGCTTGTCTCCACTTCTTCTATCAAAAACAGGTCTTGTCAGGCTCATTTGCGGCGCTTGGGCCTGGAAGTGACTTTTTCACAAACAGAGGATTCCCAAGTGCTCGTAGGCAAAGTGCCCGTGTGTTTCTTGGAAAAAGAAAATAACGAGCTACGACGGAAGAGGCCATCTGTTATCAAACGTGTCATTGAGGTAAAAGTCTTGTTTAACGTTGATGATAGTCATTCTAGATGAGCTCATTCTCATAGATGAGCGTGAGTATCTCACCTTTTGTTTGTTTTTGTTTTTTTCCTTTTTCCATCTGAAATCTTACACCAGGATTATCTAGAAGAGCAGATTGAGGTAAGGTTGGAACCACTCCAAGTCGACCGTTTCATAGCGTGGCACGTCTAACGGTGCACATTCCATTGTGGGACATTTCTAATTGTAGTCACAAACTGTTTTCCTGAAGCCAATAATGAAATAAAAATAGCAATAACTTAAATTTTATTGCACAGTTTTACAAAACTTGATGAAGTTGCTGAAACAACAATGAAGACCTTGCTTTTTAGCTCGTTTGAACGCACTGATTGCAAAAATGACATTGGCTTTGTCGTATAGAGTTCACTTTTTTAAAATTATTTTACTGCTGCATGCCAAAATGCATAAAAGAATGTAAAGCAGTGAAGACCTAAGCAGGTACAAAGTGATGGATATGGCATAAATTAAAAGAAATAAAATTACTCTACAACATAATTTTATGACAACAGCTTCCATCTTTTAGATTGACGGGAGCGTTCAGCATCCGAAGATTCACGTATAGAACTCCAGCAGTAGTCAGTTTTCATTCTGACATTCCATCTTCCCTGATGTCTTTTCACATCACTTTTATGTCTTGGTGACATCTTGCTATATGACAACTGCATTAAGACTGCCAAGAAAAATGAAGCTCAGCAAGATAGAACACCACTCCTGCTTCTAGTGAAATGAACCAGTGAACCGATGCAAAAAAGCAGATTAGAAATTGGGTTTTTATGTATGCTATGTGGTGTTTTTAAGCATTTTAGGGGGAATGAGCATAACATTGCCAAAATTGAAGGCTGATTTAAAAAAACTGTCATCAGATTCGAAATTAGCGCCCCGAAAATAGCCAAGGAGAAAGAGTTTCTTCTTTGTTTTATAAATTGTGTAGACCAGTGTTATTGGTCATAGAAGTGTAAAAGGAAATCAATCACTGTTTGCAAATGTAAAAACAAGAAAACATTTTATACACTACACAGGGTGACTGAAAAGTAACTTCCTATTGTTTAATAATTTTATTTCTGATGTTTAATTCTTACAAAACATGAACATGAGGAGAGAGTGCATTGCATGGAGTTTTATTTACAATTCAATATGGGCGCCAGCATTCTCCACCAGTTCCTCAAGCTGCCTGAGAAGATGCATGTTTTTGGAATGTGGGAGGAAACCGGAGTAGCCGGAGGAAACCCACGCACGCACGGGGAGAACATGCAAACTCCACACAAAGATGCCCAACGGAGATTCGCACCCAGAGATTCCAGATCTCCTAACTGTGTGGCCAACATGCTTGGATGGAAGACATAACTTACCGTATTCGCCCTTCAAGTTCTTCCAAAGTTGTCGGTTTGGCAGAAAACAATTGCTCCTTTAAATAACCCCAAGGGACTTCTGTAAAGTCAGGACTTCCATGCGGACCACAACGATCCATCCATCTCGCAGGGAAGTGGGCATTCAGTCATTCACTGACAACAACAGCAAAATGTGGAGGAGCGCTATAATGCATGAAAATGAAATTGTCAATATTTTCCCATGTGCTGCTAACTGGCCAGAAAAATTAAGAAAAATATTACAACCTTTGAATAAATTGTAAGTATTCTAAAATAAGGAGTTACTTTTCAGTCACCCTGTATTATCATTTTTGGTTGTTGTTGAGGCTGCTCCTTCTTTTGTAATAAGTAAACAAAAAGCAAAACACAAGCACAGAGCTAATCTTCTGTCGGAGAGGTCTCACGGTGTACCCAGAAATCTTGCACCTTATACAGTACTACCCAAAAAATTAGAATATCCTGAAAAGGTTGTTGTATTTCTGCAATTCAACTTAAAAGGTGAATTTGACATTTGATATAATTAAATCATATGCAAATCAATATATTTCACATTTTTTTCCTTTGGATATTGCTGATCAGGCCTTGCAGCTTTAAAATTGTTTTTTTTTTGTTTTGAGTTTGTGGTTTTTATAAGATGAAAATCCTAAAAAGTTGAAAAGTTACAAGGAACTGCTTGATATGTCAATTTGTGTGTAATGGCTCAGAATAATTTTTTGGTTTCATCTTTAATGTTAAATTGCCAAAATAAAACAACTTTTACTTGACATTCACAATTTTTGGGTAGTACTGTACATACACAACCGTCAAAAGTTTTAGAATTTCTCTGGAGGAAAAAGCCGACATTAAGATGGACTGTTTCTCTTCCATTGTTAATTGTCTTTTTTAATGCCATTTTTGTAGCAACAAATTACTTTCTTCAGTGCAATGCTGTTCAACTGATGCTCACAAGGGTGTAGTACCACAGTGTGTTCCGAACATTGTTTTTATGCAGAGGAGGTAGTAAGTACTCCAGAACTTGGAGTACCTTTAGGAATTAGTTGCATCAACTGGCGTTATCAAGGCGCCAGTCAACCTCTATTCATTTAGCATCTTTAAATTGTTGACCCATTTTGTGGTCTGTGAAAGAGACCATTTTGTATTATTTTGAATCATACATTATTTTTCAGTTTTGGGTAACCTTGCCTTTTTGAATTTCTGGCACTTTTCACTTACAATTCATTGGAATTTAAATGACTTTAATTTTAATAAATAACTGGAAAAATTGGGGTATTTTAAAAGTTTTGACCAGTAGTGTACATCAGGGGTGCTCAATACGTCGATCGCGATCTCCCAGTCGATCGCAAGGACATTGTGGGTAGATCGCGTGACATTCACGGCGTCCATGCGCTGAACCAAAACACGGCTGCATGCCCCGTCCCCACCTCTGCTTTGCAAAGTCTGATATCAATCTAAATAAGGAAAATGATAGAAGACCGCTGATTATAAGAAATTACTGGTCTGATAAAAAAAATAATTATTATACATAAAAAAAGAAAAATACGTCCACTTGATTGACAGTCACTGCGCATGCGGAAACACCGGCGCTATGTGCCGCAAAACTAACACGCTAGCAGCGAGTTACCTCCGTTTTTTCCTCTTAAACTTAAGAAAGGGAATAACAGTGAGTGGAGGAGCTAAACCAAGTAGGAAGAAGAAAAACGTATCACTTTCGTTTAGATTGAGAGGAGGACTTGAGATAAGCGGCATCGAAGGTGGATGGATGGGGTTTGGAAGTGCTTTTACCTCATCTGCTACACTGCAATCGCAACACCAAATAAGGGAAATATGGAGCAGCATTTTTGGACATTTCATGGCAAATACGACACCGACTAAAACCCAGGTAATGAGAAAAAATGAACATAGTTGTGTTGTGTTTTGAAATATGGTCTCACGCGATTATGTATACTACAAAAACTTATATTGTACATATCAATATATTGCGATTTCTTTATAATTAAAGAAGGTGGTAGATCTTTTTGAGTTGATCATTTTGTAAGTAGCTCGCAGGTTAAAAAAGTGTGAGCACCCCTGGTGTACATTTTGCGTGATGTGTGATTTTTGGTAGAATTGCAAACAGTGCAATCAAGGGATGTTTGACTTTAAAGGTCCCACTGTACTCTATGCCTCAGCTACTCCGCTCCACTGGCAGAGTGAGAGGAACTCTACCGCTCACTGTGCTGAAAGTCCTTGCCTCTCTAGCATGCCACGGTAGGGGCTACCTCCTCTTCATCTTAACATCAAGTGTCAGTTTGAAAAAGCTGCACGTGTCCCAACAGGCGCCATCAAATTCAACAACCGCCTGAACCGAGAGGAGTGCCACAGCTTGATAGCGTCCTTGTCTTCCTGCCAGCTGCCCTTCCAGTGTGCCCATGGCCGTCCATCCATCGCTCCCCTCGTAGACATCCTCCATTTGGACCCGGACCAGAATGTACCAAAATGCAGTACTGCTCTTAACATCACAACACTGACTTGATGGTGACTAAACATTCTTGTCTCTGCAGGACCTTGGGAAACCCAACCTGGGAAAGTTAAGAAGGATGTACAAAGCATGGGAACTTTATGGGAAGAGATAACTCCAGTTTTTTTTCATAAAAAAACTTCATGAAATATATTTATTTAGTTACCTTTAATAAATTGATTAAGTTGTAAAATGCCCTTTTACATCCTATGGCTGAAAAAGGTATAACATCAAAATATACTTGACATGGTGTGATCCAGCAACTTGAATGACCACAATTGTCATGAGATCCAATGCTTGATCAATATTGTTTACCTAGAGCTTATTATGATCCATTGTTATATACGTCACACTTTCACAAACGTGCAGTTTCAATTTGAAATAAATATGTGTACAATGAATAACTAATGTACACTATGTCAGAGGTTTATTTACACATGTGGCTTATTCATGTGGTTTATTTATGTGGCCTATTATACCCAGTATGGAACAGAGCAAGTGTATTTTTCTTCTTAAAAAAGCGATGATGGATGTACACTTCTAATGTGCTTGTGCAGTATTGAGCGATAAGACATTTACATCCAGCATGTTCTACACCCGTCCTCTTGTCTTATCAATGGAATTTAAATGCCTCCAAATTGTACTGCATTACCTGTGGTCACTCATTTTTTTTTTCTCTATTCATATTGTGCATTTTAGTCAAATTTAAGCAACAATTTTTGACAAAAAAGTGTGGTTTGACTGCATATTGAGGAACCAACCAATTGTTAACATTCAAAATCAAGCACACATAATGTGTTTTTTTGGCCCTTTTACAAAATATGAATTTTCTTACTGGCCCCTTGCATGCATCCTTGTTGAGTTTTGAGTGTGTCCCCCCATGGAAAAAGTTTGGACACCACTGACGTACACAATTATAGCTACTCCCACTACAGAAACCACAACAAAAATGTCAGGCTGTTGTATTTAAGGACTTAGTGTTGTATTTCATGCTCACAAACAGCATGTCAAACACACACTTTGCCTTAAAAAAAACATTTCATGTCTGCTCGAGTCGACAAGGCAAGTAATGCGGGAGGAGGATGCTCGTCTCCTGTGGTCCAAGTCACGTGACTTGGCCGTCACGTCCATCGGTGACGTGTTCGTCGACGTTAGGAAAGGACGTGTGACGTATGTGCGTCGTTCGAATAAACACACATGCACCCAATGACACGGCGAGTATGGTCACGTGTGTTTTTGATGCACTCGTTTTAGAAATGCACGAATTAAATGCCTTCAATGTGACCTTGCGGAGCGACAGCAACACGCACGGACGCATGGGAAACCATGGAAAATAAAGATGCGAGGCTTTGGTGCCGTCAGTCGGACTCCCCCTCCCTCGGAGGGGGGATGGTACAGTCCTGGTTCATTCATAAAATTGTAGCAGGGCTCAAAAGGAGGGGCTTGCATCCAGCTTGTGCAGTTACCAGGTAGACTTTATACCTGGACGACCCAACCGCAGCCCCTCTCGGCATATTTTTGTTTAGAATATAAAAGCAACTGTTTTTTTGTGTGTGATGCATCGTAACAAGATGACGCCGGACATGGAGGCTGTGTCCCCCACCTGCCGGCCGGACTCCCCTGCCGGGACGAGGTGCCACCAGACGGCAGAGGAGGCGAGCTCTCCAGCCTCCTCATCCTCTTCCTCCTCGGGGGGAAATGCAAAGGTATGAATGCCCTCCTGTTAAGCAAGCAGACCCCCGAAAACGTTCATGACCTAGGATTTTACATTTCAGATATGTTTAGTTATTATGCATTTTTATCACTGGACAGTGGTGTGTTTTCGAGGGTGCCGATGCAGCGCTTCATTGAAAAAATAAATCCATTCAGGAGACTCCACAGCATCCCTGCGTCAGCGCTGACGTCACCAACAATGATAAAATCAAATATTGATCAGCACAGGGCTATTTATGTTTGTCTACATTTCAGCAAGCCCCTTTTAGTTTTTTTTACTATAATGTAATCACCAAAAAAACTCTTGTAAGCATTCGTTCCAAATGGATTACTTGGCTTTTGACTATAATAAATCTTATTGATTCTCTCTATGTATTTTCCTCAGGACATCTGCCAAGATGCTCAGTTTGTTCCAACAGTCACAGCAATTTCCTCTAGCCCAGATTTCCAATGGATGGTCCAGCCTACAATTATTACATCTGTCTCCCCGTCTCCGGGTAGCAAGCGAGCCAGTGAGCCGCAGAACTCCGACCAGGCGACACCCAAAGAGGGCAGGAATAAGGGGAAAAATGCAACGAGGAAGGCAAAAGCAGAGCAGGTAGGGCTTCTCGGCACCAGAGCTGCTGTGCATGGAATAGAAAAGCATAGCAAACGACAAGAATAACAAGCATGCATGCGGCCCATGCATCTTACATTTACATTCAGGTCACAGCAGGTCTGCAACAATAATCTATTTTTAGACGCATGGAACATGCTTGTGCCGTTCTTCAGACGGCAGCACTGGCAAAAGATGTAGCAGACTCGAGGATGAGAGGGCTGGATTCTTGGAGGTTCTCACTGAATTATTTCTTTGCCGTGCCAGCTGTCTCCAGAGGAGGAGGAGAAGAAGAGGATACGGCGGGAGAGGAATAAAATGGCTGCAGCCAAGTGTCGCAACAGACGGAGGGAACTCACGGACACGCTGCAAGCTGTAAGTAAACACTGATGCATTTGCTCAGCTGTCATTCGCACCGTCTCTTGTGTGTTGATTTTTTGGGGGGGGGTGCGGGGATGTTGCTCTATCCGGAAGGAGACGGACAAGCTGGAGGAGGAAAAAGCATCCTTGGAGACAGAGATAGCTAACCTGCTCAAAGAGAAAGAGCGTCTGGAATTGATCCTTGCCACACATAAACCGGTGTGCCAAATGTCTGAGGAGATGGAGACCATTTTCCAGGAGTCTACCGGATCCCCAGGAATTCCTCCCAGTCCGGAAGAGGACAGGCTTCCAGACGACAGCACTCAGGAAGCTCCTTCGCTCCAAGACATGGACATCCCCAGTGATCCGTCTACAGCCATCTCCGGGAATTCCAACATCCTCTTGTGTTCCAGCGCAGAAATCAACATCTGCGACCTGGAGCCCTCTCTGGACATGAAGGAAGGGCTTCTGGACAACATGCTGCCCACTTTGGAAGTCAAACCCCCTACAGAGACAGCCCGGTCCGTTCCAGACATCGATCTGAGCAGCTCCCTCGGGGTCTCAGACTGGGAGACTCTCTACAAGTCTGTTTCCAATGACCTGGAGCCCCTTAGTACCCCCGTGGTGACCTCCACACCGACCTGCAGCAGCTACCTGTCTGTGTTCACCTTCGCCTGTCCCGAGCTGGACTTGCTCACAGAAGGACTGGACAGCCATAAAGGAGGAGGAGGAGGCAAAGCGGAATCTGTGGATCTCCTCAACTCTCCAACCCTGCTGGCCTTGTAGAGGGAAGGTCTGATCTGTGCCATTTGCTCTTGGGGAAGAAGGCTTTGAACATAAGCCACAGTGTGTTTGGTGTCACACTTTGAGGATGCCACATATCCAACAGAGTGACGTGGCATGGCTTTTACTTTCACACTAACAAGCTCGTCATTCCAAAGCATGCCCATCATTCTCCAAACGTTCATATAATCAATATATGATCTGTTACTACTGCTACTAGTACGTAATGTGGGATTCGATGTGATTGTGTGGTAATGTGGTTTGGTGCCATTAATGTGTTGACTGCTATTAATGTAGTATTCACACACACATTCATGCTTACCTCAATGTCATCGACTGTGGTTTGACCTCGTTGAGAAAGTTTTCCATGAAAACATCTAGTGCTATATACTATATATCTATCAAGATGTAACTTATGGTTTATTTTTATACCTACTGTATTTGTTAACAGATGTGACCACTGAGCATTGAGTGCTTATCTATGCTGCTGAATTATAACAATAAATGGACACTGAGTGGTGTGGTTTGTGCTGCCATTTGTGCTAAATGATTCCACGCAAATGAACGACCAAGGGCTGCACGTGGGTCGAGTGGTTGGCCACACGGTCAGGAGATTTGGAAGACCTGGGTTCGACTCTCGTCGAGCATCTCTGTGTGCGTGCGAGGGTTTTCTCCAGTTTCCCCCCACATTCCAAAAACATGCATGTTAGGTTAATTGGTGAATGTAAATTATCCATAGGTGTCCCCTGCGATTGATTGGCCACCAATCCAGGGTGTACCCCGCCGAAGTCGACCAAAGTCAGGCATACAAAATGAATGAACATCGTGTTTACGTTCATTTGTTTTTTCCTTGGGTGAATGAGAGCCTATCCCAGCTAACAGCCAATCACTGCATAAACAGCCATTCACACGCACTTATGGATAATTTAGTCTCCAATTAGACTATGGGAGGAACCATCACCTGCAAAAACAGGTCAGTAGGATTTGATTGTGCAGCAGACCTAATAACCAGATGACACTATTGTAGACAAGTTTATTTAGTTCAGCAAATCCTGTCAAAAAGTGAAACATTTGAGCATTGTATGATATATCAAGAATGTATGTCTTCATCATTTTTGATGAAAACAGCTTCTAGCGAATGAAAACCCTAGAATGACCATGTCGTAAAGATTGTGAACAAGTTCAGTAATGATGCTAAAATTGTTTTGTGTACCACGATCATCAAATAAACTGCAACGGCTTCCTCAACTATTTGCAGTTTTTCACCATTTGTTTGTGGTGTGAGAATCAACTATTTAAACTGCTAATAGTATGGTATATTTTCATGTTAAATACACAGATCAGCTTTAACATTCAGACCAATTCAATGTCACGGAATAGAACTGAATCATACCTGCAATGATAATAATGATCATTTTTGGATTGACATTGCCTGATCACATTCAATTCATTGAATTGTAGTTTTTGGTGGTATAGAACTACTGATAGATACTGAGAGATAGGTCTGATATTTCCAGTTTTTAGTTGACAAAGTGTTTCCAAACTTTTGACTGGACGTGTAAATGAAGTCCATTGCTGGAACAAACTGTTGCTCCTTTATTTGTATGTATTTACTTTAAAAAAAAATATATTACTGAATAAGCTACAAACCTCTTTCCAACCTTTTCTGGACATGTTAATTGTGCAAGTGTATACATGTGATGTACTTCCATGTATGGTAACTTTGTGTGTTGGAAATAAACTAAACCATAACTATGACCACAGTCTCCAATTAGCCTAATGTGCATGTTTTTGTTTTTTTGGGACTGTGGGTGGTAGCTGAAGTACCACTAGGCCGCCATGTGCCAGATAAATCACATAAACCACAATACTGAAAACAGTGCAGGGGTACGCCATTGCACACTGCTGTAATATCAATGATTATTATTTAGACAGGGTCAATCAAAAATAAGCATAATTCTCATTTCCATGCGTTTCCTTTGCAAAAATGGCAAAAACTTTGAATGCGTCCTCAAGTGAATGAGAAGGTGCGTCCAAATGGTTGGTCTGTACTGTACATTGTGGCCCTCCGCATTCATGTTAGCCATCCATCATTAGGGCACAGTAAATGCAAGAAGTTGATCCAAATAATATTGTTATTGGAGCATTACTAGTTCGGTGACCTCAATATTTTTCAATTTTATGTTTATTTGTCTTTTTATTGTTCATAATGTTGGATTATTTAACTTTGTTTGTAAATATGTTTACCAACTCAGGGAATACGTTCCTGGACATGGGTAGGCTGCGGGACAAAAAAAAAAAGCCAATATTAGTTACTGCATGTGTTTATTTGGCACTGTTGATTTCATTTGAACTTTTTGTACAATCGTATGTATTGAAGAGGAATAAGGGAATAATAAAACCATTTGTTGGTATTGTTACATTGTCTTACGCTGTTGCATTTATTGTTTACAAAAAATGTATTTTATTGTTGTTTGGCTAAAATCTTTGTCCTGTGTTTTATTCAACAAATTAAAGGCAAAACAAAGTCATTGATCTTTTGAGGAATCATTTTGAAGTAGAAAATAATTGGTGTCGGGTTGATACCCGTTTTCTCCGGGTACTCCGGTTTCCTCCCACATTCTAAAAACATGCATGTTAGGTTAATTGGTAAATTGTCCAAAGGTATGAGTGTGAGTGCGAATGGTTGTTTGTCTATATGTGCCCTGTGATTGGCTGGCGACAAGTCAGCGGTGCACCCCGCCTCTCGCCGAGAGTTAGCTGGGATAGGCCCAGCAACCTTCGTGACTCTAGTGAGGAAGTATTTGAAGTATGGCCCAGTCTTAATAAACACATCTACACAAGTATGGTACGATTTATTTGTTTCAAGCATGTTTAAGAAGTTCGATTAAGAACCTACATGAAGTCGCATTAAGGACATTTGCACAATTACATGCTTGAAAAGGAGGAGAAAGAAGCAAATCTTATTTAATTCTACCTTGTGAATATTACTCATCATTCAGCCCTCATTTTTACATGTTCACACTATTTTGTTTGCTTACTTATTGTCAGGTAAATTTTATATACATATACATTTTATATACATATACATATGTATTAGCAAATCAGAGGGTAAAATGATTACCTTGTACATTAGAAATAAAATAATAGCAGTTGAATGTGACTAAGTACTGTTAGTAGTATATTTTTATTGCTGCATGGCAAACAAGTTACCAGTGGGTGCAGCAGACGCTGTTAAGGCGAGGCAATTGGGCAATTACTTGAAAGGGGTGTGTTAAAAAAAATAGCAGTGTCTGCCAGTGATTTACAAACGCCAAACTATTTTGTACAAACTTTTTTGTTTCTATCCTGTGAAACCCTAAATAATATTAAGTTGTATGAGCACAGTTTTTTTATAACTACTTCACATCTGTGTGGCATGGAGTCAACAAAATTGTGGCACCTTTCAGCTCTTATTCCACTCCGAGATTCTTTAACAGCATTCCGCAATTCATTAACTTTTCTTGGTTTTGCTTCAAAAACAACATTTTTTATTTCACCCCACGTTTCTCCATTGGATTAAGGTCCAGGTATTGGGCTGGCCACTCCAGAACATTAATTTTGTGAGTATGGAACCAAGATGTTGCTGGTTTACTAGTGTGTTTGGGGTCATTGTCTTGTTCAAACAGCCATTTCAAGGGCTTGTCCTCTTCAGCATAAGGCAACATGACCTCTTCAAATATTCTGACATATGCAAACTGATCCATGATCCTTGGTATGGGATAAATAGGCCCAACACCATAGTAGGAGAAACATGCCCACATCATGATGCTTGCACCACCATGCTTCACTGACCTTACTGTGTACTGTGGCTTGAATTCAGAGTTTGGGGGTTGTCTCACAAACTGTCTGTGGCCTTTGGACACAAAAAAAAACGATTTTACTCTCATCAGTCCACAAAATGTTCCTCTATTTCTCTTTAGGCCAGTTGATGTGTTCTTTGGGAAAATTGTAAACTCTTTTTTTTAACAAAGGGTCTTTGCGAGGGATTCTTGTAAAAATTTAAGCTTCACGCAGACATCTTCTGTCATAGTACTTATAGGTAACTCCAGACTGTCTTTAATCATCCTGGAGCTGATCATTGGCTAAGCCTTTGCCATTCTGGTTATTCTTTGATCCACTTTGATAGTTATCTTCCATTTTCTGCCACGTGTCTCTAGTTTTGCTCTCCATTTTTTTCACAAAATTGATTAAATGCCACGCTGCTATTTTTTTAACACACCCCTTTCAACTAATTGCCCGATTGCACAGCCTTAAGAGCGTGCATATGAATGCTGGGTCTTGTTTGTTTTCTGAGAATCTACTGCACCTACTGGTAACTTGTTTCCCATGTAGCAATAAAAATATACTAATAACAGTACTTTATCTGGTTAGTCACATTGGACTACTATTATTTTGAACACTACTGTACAGTATAACACGCCGCAGTGCACCAAACGCATTTTGCTGCATCCAAAACATGTACATTGACTAATCAATTGTACAATACATACATCAACACATACAGCACTACATATTTGACCACTTTGTTTTAGACATTTTAAGGGGAAGCAGAGTATCCTTTGCAATCGCCACTGGTTTCAAAGTATGGTAATGGTGTCTTCTCATCGTCTTTTCAACTCATTTTTGCTGGGTGGGTTGAGAAAAAGTTTGAGATAAGGTCCATCCACTAACTCTCTGTTACATTCAAGAAACGCCGGCATTTTGGAGCAGGTTTGTGACAATTTAAGGTACATTTAAAGCATTATTGGTGGTAGTTATAGTTGACATGGTAAAATAGTGTATATTAAAGTCATACTTTATTTGGTCTTACTTTACTGTATGGTACACAAAAATCCAGCAGTTACTGAGGAACTATTGAAGAACTAATGACTAGAGTAGATACTGAGGAACTAAGGCACATAAATAGTTACAGTTAGTTAGTTAAAAAGTAGTTACTACAGAACTAATGAAAAACTAATGAGGGACTAATGAGTAGTGGTTAGGGGGTTAGGTATGCTTCTGGTACCCCGTTCAGGAGACTGATCCAAAAATGCAAATCAAGCATTCATAAAATAAATGAGAGCATTTTTCATGCAAATGTTACAACTGGAATTTCAGTAAACACCGCCCTGCTATTAAATAATATACCAACATGTACACAGAACAAGTCGTAACGTCATTTTAATATGCAAATTAGTTTGAAAAGAGGTTTTTGCTTTTGTTTTCTCTGTTCAAGTCAAGTCCAAAGTTAGTGAGTCCTTACAAGTCATAATCACTGTTTAGTGTCCCTCAAATAAAATGTCATTTAAAAAAATGTAACAGTTTAAATACTAAGTGCACAGAAATGTAATCCACACATTGCCTTGGTTGCTCTTAACGTCAGTGGTGCATTCAAGGAAACCGATGTCAAGGGAATTTGTTTTAGATGAAATGTGTTTTAATAACTTAAAAACTTAGATCAGGTTGAATTCCTTCACTGAAAATCCCAAGTATTTCCAAGTCATCAGACCAAAACAGTCAAGTCAAAAGTCATCACATTTGTGGCGCCCGACTCAAGTCCAAGCCGCATCGGGCGTTTGTTCTGGTCCCGATGAGGTCACGTTCAACATTTGTCAGGTCTCTAAAGACTGCAAGTCGGCGTGATGTTCATTTTGCAGCTGCCTAGAAACTTCTCCTGCCTTTTCCGCCAAGGATTTTAGTATTTATGGGCCGGTTTAACTTTTGCAAGACGCGCGGCACGACTTCCTCTCCATCTGCTTGTTGGTTTTTTTTAACATCCCTACTGGCATCGCCTCATTTCCGCATTCCCAAATCCTCCCAGATGGGGATCACGTTTGGACTCGGGCTGATGCAACGGTTTCCACTCTTTAAAATCTACTCTCGACCCGCGTCCGACCCGAAGAGAGGCCATCTGCTCCACCAAAGCTCCAAGTCAGGTCTGTGGACGCGTTCAGTGAGGTCTGCGTAGTTTGGGTTGGCGGCGGCGGGCTCGTCGGTGTCGTCCCGTCTGCCAGCCTGTCGAGCCCCCGCGTGTTGCCAGCCGGGAACGCGGTGTGCGGCGCTGCACAAACATCGCGCTCCCGTTCCCGCGCGCGCACGCCCGGGGAGGCAACCTCCGTGTTTTTGCGGTGATTTGAAGCCGCTTTCCTGTCGAAATGGCGACTTCAGAAGAAAGTGTGCAGGGGTGGGGAAGGGGGACAACGAGCGCCGCAGCTCTGGGTCCAACAGAGGGGGCTGTCCCACAGCTTGTCCGGCCCAAGTCTGTGCAGCCAAGTCCTTTTTGCAGCCGGGAGATGCTGTGACAGGACGCGTTTTGTAAGTACTGCGCTGCAGGATTGTGGACTTACTGATGCTCATAACTGAGATGCGTATCATGAGCGTGCCTGCCTTCTGAACGGATGCAAGGACCACTTTGAAATAAACATTTAATGTTCAGGCCTACTCAGAATGTTAGAATATCCCGAAAAAGGTTGTTGTTTTTCTGCATTTCAACTTAAAAGGTGAATTGGACATATTTTATAATCGAATAATATGCAAATCAATATATTTCCTGTTTATTTTCGTTGGATTTTTGCTGATCAGCAAAGTTGGAACAAGGAACTGCTTGAGATATGTCAGTTTGCGTGTAACGGCGTAGTCAAATTTGTTGGTTTTAGCTTTTATGTTAAATTGCCAAAATAAAACAACTCCTACTTGATATTCCAATTTTTCGGGTAGTACTGTATACTGTATATATTACACCTAAAAAAGTGCTCCTCAGCCTAGTGGTATACTTTCTGTAAAGTGCGTATTATTAGTATGAACTTTTTTTTTTAATTTCCAAGTATTTCAACTTTCTTTCAAATAAGCTTTTTAATTAATTTTTTTTGCAGTACTTTATTCCCATAATATTATAACTTTTTCCCTAACCTAATTTTCAAAAACTACCACTTTAGTTTGTTGTTTCAATTTTTTTTAAATATGTTTTTTTCTTCAATGTTTCAACATTTTGCATTTGAAATGACATTATTTTTCCCTCATTATGTTATTCTCATAAAATTACCATTGTTTTTTCTCATTATATTACGTTTTCCTCTTAGTAGTTTCACTTTATCCTTGTAAAATTACCGCAGATTTTTCTATTTTTGCTGGTTTTTGTTAGATTTTTAACAGCTAATTTTATTCATTTGTTTAGAACGTGCCACCATGACAAAACAGCTGTGGGCCCCTCTAAAGCAGCGGTGTCCAAAGTTCATCCTGGTTTAGCATGTCGATTCATTCATGTTCATTTTGTTGAACAGGTTTTATAGTACTTGGACAGCACATTGTACAATGTCATAAGCCAGGAGCGTCCCTGTGGTCCAGGGGCTATGTTCCTTTTGGCATATTCTAAAAATTGGTAATTAATTAATAATGATATATTATGACAAGCAAGTCCATGTGTCTCAATGTCACAAGAAAATCATAGCACTTCCTACGCAGTTAACTGAGCAAAGCTGCCATGCTGCCTACAGCCTCTGGGGGGCAATTAAAAATACATCGTTATGTAAACTGGTTATGCTTAGATTTAGTTCTCAGTTAATCACAAAAATGTCAAGTTAATTCAACATTAAAGCATAGGCAAATAAAATTAAATGTAGACAAATTTCCTTAAAGTCCATATTTGAGCAGCCTATGTCGTTTGAGAAGATTAAAATCAGGGAATTGCTGTGGTATGTTGTAAGACAATCAATTATTCATCTTGCTGTGAAGAAACGTCAGCGTTACAGCAGCAAAAGAGGAAATAAGAAGTTACACAATTTGATGAAAAGCTTACAGTGCACCACACAATATAAGGTTTATGGTACAGCTGCCCTAAAGTCACAGCATTTGTGTGATCAAAATCCCCTTTTTCATGTTTCTGTGATGTAGAAGCTCTTTAACCAAGATGTACAGCATTTTGCTGAAATATCATTAATGTTGTAACTGTAAATTGTAGTAAAGCACATTTTCATTTATTGATTTACATTTCTAATTATAGCCCTTTTATTTGCATTCTTGAAGAGAACAATTCATTTCATTGGTTGAATGTTATGCCTGATTGATTTTGATTTGATTTCTGGTCTGATTCATTCATTCAGCCATTTTTTAAGCAGTGCATGGTAGGTAAATAGATATTTTATTCATCGCCAAGAGAAGTTCATGTTTCCAGCAGCTCTGCAAAAATGTCATAACTTAAACGTAAAAACTTCATAACACCATAAAACAAGCACGGCAAGGGAGGATAGATACGAAAATAACAAAATACAACAAGAATCAATAAATACAAAAAATAACACACAAATGCAGTATGTAGCGCCATAATACATAATTAGGTAAAGTCCAGTCCTGTGTGTTTTTATCACTCCCCCCTCTGTTGTGCAAACACACTATAGAATCAGAATTGAGCATTTTGTGATCATATTCTGAAGTTTGATGCATTAAAGAGAAAGAGCTAGCAGATTGTGGCCGAAAGGAATTTTTTTTTGATCAAGGCATTCTCAAATTTCTGTGCGCTATATCATAAATACGTACAAAAAGTCACAAAACTCACTGCAGTTGTAGATAACAAAAATGTATCTTTAAAAAAAAATTTTTTTTGGCTTACAATTGGGATCTTGGCCATTTGTTGTCTTTTTCATGAAGTTACAGTTTGAAATACATTGTGTTGTTTCTGACTTCCAATGGTCTGTCTGCCATTCATTGTGGGAGGTCCCGAAACGACAGCTGTCAAGGGACCTTTTAAACAGAAATGAATAAGCGGCATAGAAAATGAATGAATGAATGAATAGAAAGTCAAAGTCAAGTCAAAGCCTGGCATTCCCTTCACAATACATTCATGCATGTAAGAATGTATTGTGAAGGGAATGCCAGGCTTTGACTTCACAATACATTCATGCATGTAAGAAAGACAAGTCAAAAGATAAGTCTGTGTGAATTAATGCCATTGCTTCTCCCACAAGGCCTCACCAGCCAGGGCAACAGAGCCAACTGGCCCTGCCCAGCGAGTTACTTTTTGTGTTTGAAAGTCATTCAATAAGTGGGACATTTGTATTTGGTAACACACTGACAATTTCTGAAGCTAGAAAAGCTAATACAGAATTGTGTCTGCATTTTTTCTCGGGTGACTGACAGGCGAAGGTGGGGCGGGCGTGACAAATCGGAAGATGGACAAAGAGACAAGAGATTTTAACAGTCATAAAGTATCTTGCAAAAGAAAGGTTGGACCCCAAGAAAATCCATGAGAGCCTGGTACAGACACTTGCTGGGAACTCCCCCTTCTATGCCACTGTGGGCTGCTGAATTCTGTTAGCACAGAAGATGACACCGGGTCAGGTCGTCTACCAAACTCAGCCACTGATGAACAGGCTGATGTCATTCACCGTTTGGTCTTGGTTGACAAACGTCTTACTGTCCAGCAGATAGATAAGTCCGTACGTATCACTTCTGGTTCAGTTCACATTGTTTTAACTGAGATCTTAGGGATGGCTAAGCTGATTGCAAGCTGGATCCCAAGTATGTTGAGGCCAGACCAGAAACGCAACAGGATGGACACTTCCAGAACACTTCTGATTAATTTTCAGGCTGATCCCGAGAACTTACATCACATATTGGTAACTCCAGATAAAACACCACTTTGAACCTGAGTCGAAACTCCAAAGAAACACTTTGATTCTCCACCCCCAAAGAAGTTCAAGTAGACAGCATCTGTTGGCAAGGCCATGGCTTTGGTGTTCTGGAATTCAGATGGCCAAGGTCATGATGGACTAGCTGGAAAAAGGAAAAACTTTGACTGAACAGTAATACGTTTTAGAATGGACGCAGTTGAGGGAAGCAGTCAAGACGAAACGCAGAGGGTTGCTCTTACTTGAGAACATCACACCTGTTCACACGTTGCGGATGCTGAAGCAGCCAGATTTAGCTTTGAATTACTACCTTTTACTCACCAGACTTGGTTCCATCTGACTTCTACCTGTTCTATTTCCTAAAATTACACCAATGCGGGCGCCCTTTTGGAAACAACGAGGAGGGATTATCTTTCATGATGGAATAGCAATGCTTCAGCATCATTGGACCAAGTGCATTCATGTCAAGGGGGACTCCATAGAACAAAAGGGAAAATTGTCTTCTTCCTACGAGTCCTTCATGGTGAGGCTTAAAACCTTTTGAATGGTAAAATTTCAGTGTTTGCAGCTATTTAGAAGTTAGATCACATCATTTGTTTGGGGGGGGTTCGGGGGTTCCCCATTACTTACTTTGAAGCAGCTGACCTTAGATGTCTTAGATGTTTTTTCCGTAGGTTAGTCATTCTCAGTGGCATGATGTCGTTTGTCTTGGAGATCCTTATCGCGGGAATTTCCTGTGCCTTTGCCAGCTTTGTGCTCACACTTGCCTTTCCCATTGTCCGTGGGTATATTTAACGTCCGCTCTCAGCATTTACACATGAGTCTTTGTACTATCAAAAGTTACAAATGAATACTTGGATTCTGTAAACTCGACCACGTTTGCTCAAGGAATAAAATGGTGTCAGTCTCAGAAACAGAGTAGTAATTGATAAAAGTAACATGTTATGTTTTTCTTGTTTTATGTGTTCTTTATCGATTTGAAATAAATGTATGATGTTTGTGTGCCTCTCTAGCTGTGGTCCCGGTGGAGTGCGACGCCATGCCAGGACAAATTCCAGATCCCTCTGTGACTGCAGGATCCCTGCCCAGCCTAGGCCCACTGGCTGGCATCTCTGCCACCACGCTGACTGACACGCTCAAGTTTGGAGACTTTCAAGAGTTTGAGAACACGGTGTCACCTCTGCACTTCATGGGCCGAATGGGAAACGGGCCTCTTGTCATCAAAACAGAGGTGTCGATGAATTTAGTTTCAATGGCCGTGTGCATGATATTATGCTGTATTCGGTGATGAGCTGCCAAGAACTAGCAAAGGTCTTAATAATAATCGATTTGCTGATTGAGTGCTATTAATTGTTGAACAATTGTCTTTTAAACAATTGAGGCAAAATGGTGTGCAGTACTTGGCTGCAACCAGTAGAGGTGCTGTTGTTTAAGTAACTGTATAGCGACACCTCCAGGTAGAGTTATTCTGCTTAGTACAACATAGTTTTTCTCTCATAAGTTCTCCCACCCAGCTTAAAAGAACTACGTAATTTTCTGCATCATCAAGACATTTCAGTTAATGCCTACTAAGAACTGTGATGTCGTGCTGGTAACAACAACAACAATAATAGTTTGTGTGCACACAAACCCGAGTACACCCTTCAAATTTCAGCGCCCACTATATTACATCTTCTCCAGGGACAATACTTTAAAATCCAACTGGAATATACTTAAGAGTAGTCAGTATACAACCTGTGCAGCTGTATAAAATGGCTGTCTTCTGAAAATAAATCAGCACACAACCATTATTGTCTAGATAGCTACAACACAAATGAGTACACATGTCCACCATGTCCAAATAGTGTGTGTGCACTATTGCGGTGCACTGCCTTAATCCTCTTGTGCCTGGAATTCCCCAGAGTTGCATCGGCTGTTACTGGAATTTGCTCAGACTACTCCATGATGACATCACTATTAGAGCTGGTGGATGTTAGACAAACTCCTCTCCAACTCCTCTACAATGTTCTTGAAGACAACCCATAGGTGCTCAATTGGGCTCACATTGAAGTTCCTCAGCAAGGCACTTGTCATCTTGGGGTCCTTATGTCCGTTTCCCAAGGGAGGGCATCTGGTTCCGAATATTTGTGTCACAGGCATGCTGGATTTCATGTTTCCCCTCAATGAACCACAGCTTCCCAGTCCGGCGGCACTCATGCATCCCCAGACGATGATACCACAACCATGCTCAACTGTAGGCAAGATAAAACCATCTTGGTATGCAAGTTGTACACTAAATACCTACTTCAGTTTAGTTTTAATACTAAAAGTAAGCTATACTCTAATATACTGTAAATGATTTGCCCTGCAATTGACTGGCGACCAGTCCAAGGTGTCAGCTGGGATAGGCTCCAGCATACCCCAGCGACCCTAGTGAGGATAAGCAGCGTAGAAAATGGATGCATGGATGGTTTGTGTTTCTACTGTAGATATCCAGCCATAGCGATTTTCAGTGATGCTGATTGTCTCTGGCATATTTGATTTTTTTCCTGTTCCATTTTTAAGAAAGACCAAGAGGAAGAGAGGAGGAAACGAAGACGAGAGAAAAACAAAGTGGCTGCAGCACGGTGTCGAAACAAGAAGAAAGAAAGGACGGATTATCTACAAAAGGTGACGGAAATTGAGTAAAATCTTTTTCCGAACGTCAACCCCAAGACCCTTACTTCATTCGGAGTCCGCCCCACCTTTGTGTTCCCACAGGAGTCTGAAAGATTAGAGATGTTAAACTCAGACCTGAAAGCCCAGATTCAGGAGCTGAAAGTGGAACGGCAGCAGCTGATCCACATGCTCAACCGCCATCGTCCCACGTGTATCGTCAGAACAGACAGCATCCAGACGCCAGAGAGCGAGGTGAACCCGTTGCTGGAGCAGCTGGAGGCCAACTGAGGGTAGCTAGAAGCGCTTTGAGCCTTCTGAAGGTGGAGAGCCCTCTGAGTCATGAGGATGTCACGCCCTAAGACGTGAACTGGATGCTCTTCTGGCACTTAAATCAGACTTTTCGATGTGCTATTTAAGCGCTTGCCTCTTATCACTGACGTCACACCAGCGGCAATCTTGGCAAAACACCCGCGAGCCCTCAGTGAGGTTTAAGCAACACAGATTTCCCAAATTGCTTATGACTGTCCCTTTTTTTTGGGATAAATCCTATATCTGTTGTCGCTTCTTCTCAGTCATTCCTCCTCCTGACGCAGGCGTCATTTATTCACATGCTTTCATATCAAATATACATATGGACAGTGTATGTTGTGTCTTAGGATCGAGTTATTACTGCCAAGTTTTGTATTTTTCTATAAGCCACCATAAAGGGGGATTTGTATACCTCAGACATTTTTTTAATTGTGCATGAAAGTGTGAATGAATGTGTTGTGCTCCATCTCCATCTAGTGGCGCCTACAAATCTTTACAAACCTTTGTACACGGATGTGTTTATTATTATTATTATTATTTTTTAATGTGTTTAGCAAACATACGCAAGTTAACGAAATGAAGATATAGTAAACCGTTATGTCGCTGTGGCAAGAAAGCAAATCCTATTAGTACGGGAAACATTTATCAAATAACTTCCATGTAATGTTTTCTGTCATTATGATTTGATGCATTTTGCTTTTATTTATAGAATATACCGCTGGCCGTTCTTACAATAAAAACTAAGGGCCGACCTCGAACATGCTTGTTTTGGTTCATTCACTTCCTTCTCTGTGTGTGTGAAAACGTGACAAGCAAATGACTCACCCGAAGCATAATAGTGCCCCTTGCATTCATAACTTCAGTCCATTTTCATTCAATTCATAATTTCATTTATGGCACAATATGACCAGAAAATGTATCCCAAACGAATGTATTATATTTAATAACAGGTATAGAGCGAAATGGGGCGTCTCTGGCCAGATTCCCCACCAGGTAGAGCAAACAGGCTCTGATGTTGCAACTCTTGAGAAGATGCCTGGTGGAATACATAGTGGTGGTTCTCCCGGCGCGTCCCAGTCAGCCAGTCGTTGTCGTTCCTTATCTCAGCAGCAGGGTGGAGTAAGAAGTCGGTGGTGTGACTGTGTTGCATATCTGAGCTGCCGAAGGATCTTCTGGAGAACTGGTTTCACAAGTCCACTTTTCGAACTGGGGACAGTTGACTTCCATCACCTCCGGTGACGTTGTCGTTGTTATGTCCAGAAAATGGGAGACAGAAACATAAACGCCGAAGAAAATATTCACCAGGTGGAGACGAAAGCTCAACAGGACCTACTGGAATGCTGCAGCATCCCTAACAATCCTTCTCCCGCGACTGGTGTGTACTGGAAGCGCTGGGTAATCGTGTTTCTGTTCGGTTCCTACTCCCTGAGCAACGCTTACCAATGGATCCAGTACGGCATTATCAGCAACATCGTCATGAAGTTCTACCAAGTGGACACCTTCGCCGTAGATTGGCTGTCCATGCTCTACATGCTCACCTACATCCCCTTCATTTTCCCGGCCACTTGGCTTCTGGACCAGAAGGGGTTGCGCGTCACGGCGCTGCTGGCCAATGCGCTCAACTGCGCAGGGACGTGGACCAAGGTGGCCAGCGCGCAGCCAAGCCTGTTCTGGGTCACCATGCTGGGACAGTTTGCAAGCGCCCTGTCTCAGGTGTTCATCCTCGGGATGCCCTCTCGCCTGGCCTCGGTGTGGTTCGGCGCGGATGAAGTGTCCACCGCCTGCTCCATCGGAGTTCTTGGGAATCAGGTGAGCTCTTGGACCGACACGTTGTTTGCGACCTCTCACCCAGACATCTTATTGATCATTGGGCCAGGTCAAAGATCAAATGCATTGTGGGTTGTTGTGCACAGACAACGCTGTGACATCGATTTCCATTTTTGAAGGTGGTGAGAGTTTAACTGGGCGCGTAAATAACTCAGTCAAATGGAGGCAGTACTTTTTTTCGGTCCACGTATACTGTACTTGTCAGTACAGCGTTTGCTTTATTATTCCGGTCGTTATCAGCCAAAAGTGGCTTTTGGACTTTCCGATTTTGACAATAACATTTTTGGATTTTTCAGTGTTTTTCATTTTTATATATTCACATTCAAGACCACAGCGATGCATTTTGGGTCAAGCTTCTGCTCTTTTTACTTGACAGTACTGATAGGGTGGGCATTGACATCAGACAGGGTCCAGATTCAGTTTCTTCTTTTTTTTTCCCTGCGCTTTTGCCTGGAATACAAAATTGTCAGGATAATATTCATTCATTCATTCATTTTCTGTACCGCTTATCCTCATTAGGGTCACGGGGATGCTGGAGCCTATCCCAGCAGACTTTGGGCAAGAGGCGGGGTACACCCTGGACTGGTTGCCAGTCAATCGCAGGGCACATATAGACAAACAAACATTCACACTCACATTCATACCTATGGACAATTTTAGAGTCGCCAATTAACCTAACATGCATGTTTTTGGAATGTGGGAGGAAACCGGAGTACCCGGTGAAAACCCACACACGCACGGGGAGAACATGCAAACTCCACACAGAGATGCCCAACGGAGATTTGAACCCAGGTCTTCCAGATCTCCTGACTGTGTGGCCAATGTGCTAACCACTCAGCCACCGTGCGGCCCTGTCAGGAGAATATATATTTTTTTATCACTATCAAGTATCCAGAGATCTGTGAGCTTTTTTAATGGCCAAGGTCTGTTTTCTAAGTTTGGAAGTAAAAGTGTTTTTCTACCATTTAAATGTATAAGTCTTTTTATTTAAAGATAGGTGGATCTTAACCTGACTTCTTGAAATGTTTACAAAATGACTGTACACCATTGATGGTTTTACAGTATTAAAGACAAATCATATCTAATGTCACATACTTTCAAATGCCATTGATGAATCCAAGTCTTGTGTAATCTTGGTCTTCATCTTCGTTGAAGATTTTGGACCTTCGTTCTGGATGTCACTGGTGGGGTGGCCAAAGGCTCTGCAATGAGCGACACTTTTACTCTGCGAAGTCATTCATGAAAGCAGACCTGCTGTCGTTGTGTACGAGATATTCACTCACATCAGCCGTGACTTTGTGTTAGACTCGTTTGGATGTGGTCCATCCATGGCCTAAACAACAAGCCTCAGATGAATATGAAAATAGTCGTTACTCGCGGCCCTTTTTAGAGATGTATCAATTAGATCACTTGAGTGATCTAAGCAGGGCTGCACGGTAGACAAATGGTTAGCCCATTGACCAAACAGTCAGGAGATCGGGAAGACCTGGGCTTCGAATCTCCGTTGGGCAGTTTAGTGAGTGAGTCCCAGGACTGCCCAATCCTACAAACAAAAAAGTTTGTAGAAAATAATTAGTGTGTAATGTCAACGGCAGACACGGCTATTTCTTTTTTAACACACCCATGTCAACTAATTGCCAAAATGGTGTCAGGTTTCAGGACAGAGTGGAGCAGCACCATCAAGGAGATGGGGTTGGGGGGTTGGGGAGCAAATAGGACAATCCCAAGGCCCCCAGGAAAAATGTAAATCATTTTGATATCTGGTTGTAATTATTCTTGTGTGAATATAGTCAGAAAACGACCAAAACAATCCCTTGATTCAAGAGACACCTTCGTGTAAGTGTTGTGTTGGTAGCAACGGTTAATATCCACATTAACCAAAGCACATTGACAGGTGACTTTTTTTATTGGGGCTCAGAATTCCAGGCGGTACCCGAGGAGCAACATCACTGAGTAAAAAACTAACTTTGTGCTGTGGTGGATGCAGTGACGTGCGGATTGTCACGGCTAATGAGGCATTGACTCCTTTGGAGTTTTTTAATCTTAATACAGGTTGCTCATTAAAAGGATAACTGTCAGATTCTGGTTGGGGTGGATCCCAGGGTGCAGAGACAGACGCTAGTAAGCACTGCACAAAGCATGTTCTCCCCATGCGTGCATGAGTTTTCTCGGGGTACTCCGGTTTCCTCCCACATTTCAAAAACATGCCTGTTATGTTAACTGGTGACTCTAAATTTTCCATAGCTATGAATGTAAGTGTGAATGTTTGTATGTCTATATGTGCCCTGTGACTGGCTGGCGACCAGTCCAGGGTGTACCCCGCCTCTCCCCCCGTCAGCTTGGATAGGTGGCATAGAAAAGCAGCATAGAAAATGGATGGATGGATGCTTTTGAGACGACGTACTCTCATTATTATGCCATACATAATGGAAAAATTGACAATAATTTGTAGGACAATTATCCTCCAGGAAAATATTTTATTGTCTATTCTATGTGAGACGAGTGTTTGTGGACCGAAATTATGTTTTGAATTTATTTATGGGAGTGTGTTTGCAACCCAGAAACGCTATAACACGGAACACGGTAACCCAAGGACATTGTACATTCCTACTGTTAATATTTAAAACTTCATTAGTGCAAACAAAACTCACCTGTGGTGAATTTGTTCCAGATGCGAAATGAATTTACACGGCATAGGATTTAATGTTAATAAATGTAATATTTTTGGGGTTAGAGCATTGAAAACCTGTTAATGACTTTCCAATACGGTTTTTAACATTATTAGAGCCCCTTAGACATAAAATAACACACCTATAGTCACTTTTACGCTATTTATTGTTTACAACACATTTCACAACTCTTATGCCGTAGGGACCCGAGATGGCTGCTAGCTAGCAAGCTAAGCAGTTAGCCTCAAATATATATTTTCTGAACATAAGAAGCCAAAAACTTACCACTTCCACACGGAATGGTAGGGGAACGACAATCTCACATGGAACTTGTCCTCTCAGGACACCTCATAGCTCTCCCTACTCATGGAGACCAAGTTGTACAAGCGCCATTTTGCATCTGCTCCAATGCCATGACGTGGATGCTGTACGGCATCATAGGCAACATCTTCAAGCACTTTTAGAGAATAGGCACCTTGGCCATTATTTGGCTCTCCATGACTTATTTCATCACCTACATCCCTCTCGTCGTGTACGTCATGTGGATGGTGGACAAGGGAGGCCTCAGGGAAGTCATCATGGTGGGCTCTGCCTTAAGTTGCATCGGTGCTTGGATCAAAAACAGCACAGCTCAACAGGACACCTTCCTCTGCCAGTTTGTGTGTTCAGTGGCCAATGTTTACATCCTTGGCATCCCATCTAGACTTGCTTCTCTGTGGTTTCAGCAGCAGGCGGTTTCCACTGCTTGTTCCATTGATGTTTTAGGAAACCAGGCGTGTCCTACAACATTACTGATAGTGTGTGTATTGTGTTGGTGTGTGTGTAAAAGACATTTTTCATCTAACCAAGACATCATCAACTGTGTGGAAGCAGTTTGGGGAAGGACATGTTCTGCTCCGCACTGCATATTGAAAGGTTCATAAAGGTATGCTTGAATCACTATAAGAAGAAAAACTAGAGAGCCTTGACATCAACCAACATAAAACATTATACAAGGAACTAGGTTGCCCAGAAGCCCGCCCTTGACTGCCGCCCAAATCACACAGCACCAGACCCCTATGCTCGCCCCTCCAGGTGGTGAGTCCGTCCCCGAAGCTGTGACCTTCAGTGTTTACAGTACTGGAGCAGTTTGCAGTGTGAAACTTCTGGGATGAGACTCAGCGCCTCATAAATCCGAGGCCATGGTTCTCAGTCGGAAATGGGTGGATTGTACCCTCCGGGTTGGGAACGAGTTCTTACCCCGATTGGGGGTCTTGTTCACGAGTAACGGAAGGTTGGAGCGTGAGGTCGAAAGACAGATCGGTCCTGTGTCTGCAGTAATGGAGTCGCTGTACCGGACCGTCGTGGTGAAGAGAAAGCTGAGCCGGAAGGCAAAGCTCTCTATTTACCGATCGATCTACGTTCCCACCCTCACTTATGGTCATGAGTTATGGATCATGACCAAAAGAACCAGATTGCGGCAACAAGCAGAGGAAATGAGTTTTCTCCAAAGGGTGGCTGGACTCACCCTAAGAGATAGGGTGAGGAGCTCGGGAGCAGCTCAGAGTAGAGCCGCTGCTCCTTCACAGAGGAGCAGGTTGAAGTGGCCTGAGCATCTAGTCCAGATGCCTCCCGGACGCCTCCCCAGTGAGGTGTTCTGGGCATGCCCAGCCGGGAGAAGTTTACGGGGAAGACCTAGGACACACCAGAAGGATTATGTCTTACAGCTGGCCTAGGAATGCCTCGGTGTCCTCTCGGTGGAGCTGGAAGAGGTGGCCACCTTCGGGACTGGAAAGTTTCATAGTGGAATCTAATTGTTTATTTTTATTTTTTTTTAAATATTTTTTAGCACCGCTAAAGGCTAATGGCTTAAACACTTAAACAAGCATACATGGCAGGTTTGCAACATCAGTTTATTTAGCAGTTCAAATAGATGCACAGTTGCCCGCCTTTTATCTTGCAGGTTTCGGGTGTGTGGCGGTTGGCTAGCTCATTAGCACTGTCCGGTACTCCCCTGTTTAGTCATGTCTTGGTGAAAATTATGACATTGCAGTCCAAAAGTCAGCCAGCGCCTCTCAATGTCTAGACAGAATTAGAATTACCGGACTTGCCTCCAGCTTCCGCCTTTTATCTTGCAGTTAGGACTGCTTGTTTCATTTATCTCCCAGCGTTCTCCCAGCACAAGTTCTGACACTGAGGTAAGTGACTGAGTCCGAATGAGGCGTGAGTGTAATAAGGGTAATTTAATGAGGTTTAAGAAAAATTCTAGTTTTAGATCCCGCTGCATCGCGCCTCGCTAGTCCATGATTTATGGACGCGCCAGAGCTCCACTATGCTCTAAGTGTGCCGGGGAAGCTGACTCCGCTTTGCTTGGGCCTATGACTGCTTTGGGGTGGGGCGGACCTCTCAGCAGCACCCAGAAAACTCTCCAACGACTCCAGACAAAGTTGCCAGCTTTGTCGCTAGTCGCTTTTGAGAGAGAGAGAGTTTGGAATGTTGCCGGATTTAGCGACAGAGAAGCCAAGTAGTCAACACTGTTGAGGAGATGCTGGGCTTTGCAATATGTACGCGCCACCATCATGAGTAAATATAGGTCTTCTGTAAAACACACACATCATTTTCAACTCTCTATTAGCACAAATGATGCTGAAATTGTGTCCAAATATACTATTTCTGTGTGGAAAATGTAAGATCACCAGCAGCCGGTGTGCACCCCTGTAGTCGGAATGGTACGATCTTGATCACATGATGATTTCTTTATATGACTGCCAGACTGATTCGAATCAAATCATTAAATAGTTAACTGTTTTAAGACACCCCTAGTTATAATATACCCTTATAAGTATAACATTGCTATCCAAAGACTCAAGTAAGTCAGTAAGTTTCATTTCAAAAATAAAAAAAACCCCAACCCATTTCTTAATGGTGAATTCAAGATAATATAAAAACATATTTAAGTAGTTATTTTTAAAGTCATTTATGGGAGCGTGTTGGTAACCATAAAACAGAATGTTAATGTGAACGTGATAATCCAAGGACCACGTGTACGGTCCTACTGTTAACATTCAAAGCTTCATTTCAACAGAATTCACCAGTAGGGCATCCGTTCTGGCCTTTGTGAGCTTGCTTTATGAGCTTTATGGCCATCGCGTATTGACTGTGTTCTGCCAACGTGCTAGCAGTTGTCTTTGTTTAAAGTTTGAGGAGACCTGCTCTTCATGTTAAATGCTTTGAGGTAACATTTTGTTGCAAAAAAAAAAAAAAGATTTGACTTAACTAACCAGCAAGGACCGTGAGCGTTGACACAGTCGGCATGAACGCTTCTTCTTAAATTTTAGCAGAGCTTATAAGTAGTCATTGCTTGAGGCCAACTTGTTGGTAGTCTATGAAGTGCCGCACGTGCTGCTTGGGAGAGGCCAGTCAGGTAAAACATGCACGGGAGGCATTGTTTGCTCTTTCTCTTCAGAAGTGGATGGGGCGGGTGGGGGCGATATGAGCAGTCACGAAGAGATTTGTCCTGACTGGATGGATAGATTAAGATTCTCTACGACTAGAAAAGCCAGAACTGGTATGTGAAACCACCTTACTCTGAGAGACGTCTCATATGGAACTCCATTCAGGACACCCCACCGCTTTCCACCACGCATGGAGACCAAGTTGTACAAGCGCAATTGGGTCACGCTACTTCTATTTTGCATCTACTCTAGGAGCAATGCCATAATGTGGACGGCATCATTGGCAACATCTTCAAGCGAGTTTATGGCATAGGAACCTTGACCATGAATTGGCTCCCCACGATTTATTTCCTCACCTACAACCCTCTCATCGTGCCCGTTATGTGGACGCTTGACAACCGAGGCCCCAGGGAAGTCATCATGGTCACCTCCCTCGGACAGTTTTTGTGTTCAGTGGCCAATGTTTACATCCTTGGTATCTAACCTAGACTTGCAGGAGGGTTCCACTGCTTATTGAATTGGCCTTCTAGGAAACCAGGTGTGTCCTACAACATCACCGACAGCGTGTGTTTTGTTTTTATCAATGCGTGTAAAAGTAAGGTTTGTTTTAAATTAGTCTTCAGTGTTATCATGCACTACAGGTATTTTTTTATCCTTACTGTTTAAACATAGGCTACCACATGTAATGGTACTGCTTGTAACATTAGCAATGGCTGCTTGTTCAAACAGACAGGCAGATATAGTATCCCGGTTACAGCTATTAGGCTATTTTTTTATAATCAACAGACCAATTTTGTTAGGTCCACTTGTACACATATTTAGTCCATCACTTAAAAACAAACAAGTACCTTAATGTTCTACATGAATGGAGATGTACTAAGCCACCACCTTCTCCTCTTCTTGTGCCAACTGTGCAAGTTCTCCCACTTAAAAAGATGAGAGACCTGTAATTTTCATCATAGGTACACTTCAATTATGAGGGAGAGAATGAGAACAAAATCCAGATTATCACACTGCCTGATTTTTAAATAATTTATTTGCAAATTATGGTGAAAAATAAGTAAAACGCAAGATTTCCGGCTCTCACATACGTGTGACTTCTTCTCCTCTGTCCTGCACTCGTCACCTGTATTAATGGCACCTGTTTGAGCTCATTGTCAGTATAAAAGACACCTGTCCACAACCTCAAACAGTCAGACTCCAAACTCCACTATGGCCAAGACCAAAGATCTCTCAAAGCACAGCAGAAAAAAAAACCGTAGACCTGCACCAGGCTGGGAAGACTGAATCTGCAAGCTTGGTTTGAAGAAATCCACTGTGGGAGCAATTATTAGAAAATGGGACTGATGATCAGATGAAGCCCCGTGAAGCATCAACACTTTCAGCCAACTGTACCCGCACACATGCCATGCTTCAATATGATTCATTTACTATATGTACTGCTTATTATGACGCCAACTACAGGTCAAAATGTAGAATTGGTTAATTTCAACTACAGCACCATCACATGTGGTAGGACCACCATGAAACAGTATTAGAAATAGGAATGTGCTTGTGTTACTTTGTAGTAGAGCTTGTAAAAAAGAAGCAGAATTAAAACATTGATATTTTTCATTGGTTTTTATTGAAAAAAAAACACGTTTTTTCCCTGCTTTTGAAAAATTCTCTCACAGGGCACAGATGATGCTGGTGTGGAAAGGTAAGTGAGAGCCAGATTGAATAAATTAGGCAAATTACGTTTTTGCCGTTGCCAATACTGCAAGTGGCTCTTCATGTCTGTCGATGTTTGGTTCTGCCAAGTATTTCTAAACTTCAGTGGTAGCATTCACTGTCACAGATGTAGATTGGGTTTTTACGATTTTGTATTGATTTGTTCAAGGGCTGCCAGAGTTTGCTTCCTGAGAGAGGAAAACAGTCTTTAAGCCACTATATAAAAAGAAACATTCACGTACAACATACATTACCTCGTGTTTGTGGCTGTGATGCTTCAGATGATGCTGAAGCAGATGTTGAAGCTGAGGGAGGAGTGTGCCTTATGACTGTAGCACATTCTGATGTTAGTTTTCTCTCTGCCTCTGCTGATCTATTTGGACTGAGGAAACCAAGTTTGTTAAATCTAGAATGGTACTTGGCGACAAGATACTTTTGAGATTGTAAAAACAATAGTTTTTCTCTTGTTTTTGTTTTAGACATCCCACTAATATGAGTCCCTCTGGAGTATACATATTTATCATCTCTTCTTCCTCTAGTGCAGCGTGAAGCATGGTCAGCAGTGCTATGACTTTTGACCCTGACACACACTTTTCCTCCGACAAATCGTTGCATCGATAAATGGTGCCGAAAACCTTCAATGAATCCAAAATAATGTCAAGCTGCTGGGAGGGTAGAGGAGCAATATCTGTACTCAAGCCAGCCAGGTCAGCAGCAACTGGCTCCCTTTCATCAAAAAGTCCCCCCAGCATGTTGTAAAAATTATTCCATCGGGTTTCCACCTCCATTTGAGGTCTACATGGGCCTAAAAACAAGACGAAAATAAAAGAATTAGACCATCCCCACAAGTAATAGAATAACTACTCGTAGTTGGGAAAATTGGGAAAAAACAAAAATAATTACTTGAGGCGTATAGCTAAACTACAGACAGTTCAAATAACTTTATTTCAATTGTGAGATACATATACACATTTCTCAGAGTATTTCTCAAAGTATAATGTGTGTTTTCATTGCACTCAAAATAGCTTGAACTCGCTGGCATGTTGTCCTGATGAAGGGCTCTATGCTGCTTCATTGCTGAGGTGTTCTCCTTATACCCCAGCTCTCTCTCTTCAACACAAGAGACGCTCCCCCTGTGGCAACACACCCACGCAAAAAAGTTTATACTAGCAGACGATGTGTAATTTTGTACCCCATGTGTGACTATACTTTCTCCATTGTGAAATGAATAAAATCTTATTTTTGATTGATTTTTATAAGACAAATCTTGTTACTGATGAAAAAAACTCCCAAACCAGGGAATTCGTCCCCTTTTTGGCTCCATCCATTGTCCTAACTTCCAAACTTGCACAACGCAAGATGCGCAGGGGACTCCATCAGGTTTTGCTGCGCCTTTTATGGTTCAAATGACATGGAGTCTAACCCAAACCAGCGAAACACTTCCTGATTTAGTCACATGGTAAAGTGCTTCAGGAAGGTTCGAACGTAATTGCTTACGTCACCGAACCACGCTCCGAACCACCCTTCGCTTTGGGACTGCACTGATTGCTCGACACACACTTGAAGGAAGACATACAAGACCACTGATAATCTCACTCGATCTGGGGCGCCCCATGGGGTCAAAATGATCACAGGAACGGTGAGTAAAAATCCCAGAGCCACACAGGGGGATGGAGTGAATGACCTGCAGAGAGCTGGGAGCAAAGTAACAAAGGCTACCATCAGTAACACACTACACCGCCAGGGACTCCTGCAGTGCCAGACGTGCCCCCCTGCTTAAGCCAGTACACGTCTGGGCTCCTCTGAAGTTTGCTAGAGAGCATTTGGGTGATCCTTAAGAGGATTGGGAGAATGTCATATGAAACCAAAATAGAACTTGTTAAAAACTCAAACTGTCAAATTGTCAAATTGTCTTTGCTGAGTTGCATCCAAAGAACACCATACCTATTGTGAAGCATGGGGGTGGAAACATCATGCTTTGGGGCTGTTTTTCTGCAAAAGGACCAGGACGACTAATCCGTGTAAAGGAAAGAATAAAGGGGGTCATGTATGGTGAGAGGCTTTGTAAGAAGCATTCCAAGGTTCTGGAGTGTCCTAGCCATTCTCCAGATCTCAACCCCACAGAAAATCTTTGGTGGGAGTTGAAAATCCGAGTTGCTCAAAACATCATTGCTCTAGAGGAGATTTGCATGGAGGAATGGGATAAAATACCAGCAACAGTGTTTATGTCTTGTGGATACTTACAGAAAACATTTGTCCTCAGTCATTGCCAACAAAGGTTATTTAACAAAGTATTGACATTAACTTTAGTTATCGACCAAATACTTTTTTTCCCACTGTAGTTTGAAAATAAATTCTTTAAAAATCAGACAATGTGATTTTCTGGATTTCTTTTTTTCATTCTGTCTCTCATAGTTGAGTGACTTTTATTATGACTTTATTATGACATTTATCGGGTATTTTAGGTATTATTTGACTGTATATTCCAAACGGAATTCCAAGTGAAATATGCAGTACAGTATTTGTTGGGAGGTTGGCGTCCCGATGGGAAATGACGTGTTCATGTTTGCGCAATGTCGCCATCTTGTGCCCACTCGGCGTATTACTCTTCTGTACTTACTCGCGTGCATGGAAGCATGGCAGGACTTCAGGTAGTTCAGCTGTAAAACGTCTCCTAAAGTAACACTTTCTATGTTTTCATCCCAATTTTTCAAACTAAGGGGGGGTTTGGATGTCGATTGTCACATTCCGGCAAAATCTTCACTTTTCAAAATCACTGGGAAGTTTCTCCCCAGCACAGTTAAGCATGCAATCACACACACAGGCTGGTGGAACTGACAAGATGCTAGCCATTTTGCAGCCCTAGTGCAAATGTGTCTGTACAGTTGTAGAAATAAAACGTATCTTGTGTAGATGGCACATTTTTAGGTGTGGGCAAGCATTACATAGATAGAGGGACAAAATAATGGGAAGTACTAATCAAAACTTTGCATAAACTCGCTTGGATGAAAAGTTGTGTCCAAACCTTTGATCGGTACTATATAAAGTATTATTCTATACTGAGCTTGTTTCCGGTGAACGTTGGCCTCCGCCAAGGCTGCCCTTTGTCACCGGTTCTGTTCATAATCTTCATGAACAGAATTTCTAGGCGCAGTCAAGGTGTTGAGGGAGTCCAGCTTGGTGACCTTAGGATCTCGTCTCTGCTATTTGCAGACGATGTGGTCCTTATGGCCGCATCAGGCTGTGACCTTCAGTATTTACTGAAGGCCATGGTTCTCAGTCGGAAACGGGTGGACTGTACCCTTCGGGTTGGGAATGAGGTCTTGCCTCTGGTGGAAGAGTTCAAGTATCTCGGGGTCTTGTTCACGAGTGAGGGAAGGTTGGAGCGTGAGATCGACAGACGGATCGGTGCAGGATCTGCAGTAATGCGGTCACTGTACCGGTCCGTCGTGGTGAAGAGAGAGCTGAGCCGGAAGGCAAAGCTCTCTGTTTACCGATCGATCTACGTTCCCACCCTCACCTATGGTCATGAGTTATGGGTCATGACCGAAAGAATGAGATCGCGGATACAAGCGGCGGAAATTAGTTTCCTTTGTAGGGTGGGTGCACTCACCCTAAGAGATAGGGTGAGGAGCTCGGCCATCCGGGAGGAGCTCAGAGTAGGGCCGCTGCTCCTTCACATCGAGAGGAGCCAGTTGAGGTGGCTTGGGCATCTAGTCCGGATGCCTACCGGGTGAGGTGTTTCGGGCATGCCCAGCTTGGAGAAGACGCCCCGGGAAGACCTAGGACACGCTGGAGAGACTATGTCTCACAGCTGGCCTGGGAACGCCTTGGTGTCCTCCCGGTGGAGCTGGAAGAGGTCGCCGGAGACCGGGAAGCCTAGACTTCCCTACTGAGACTGCTGCCCCCGCGACATGGATAAGCGGAAGAAAATGGAATGGAATGGAATTTGAACAAAATTGAAATATGAGATACCCATTATCATTACTATTTGTTTTAATATTCTTCCAAGAATTATTTTATTTATTTATTCTTTGTTTCATAACTACACTTTGAACTCGTGTTGTTGATACTCAAACAAATATGATTACTATTATAAATGTATGATTGGCAATTGGGGATTAGACATTTTTTTTGGAAAAATGTTTATATTTTTTGTGGCTTTATAAATTACACCTGTAAAAAGTAATCCGTCCATGAAACATTTATCTGTTTTTGCACTAGATGTATGTGAAAATTTGACCAACTTACAATGTTAAAAAACCTCAACATTATAGAGACACCATTAGCCAACATAGTGTATTTTGTCTTTGACCTTTCGTGTAACTTTAGTGGCCGTGTTACAAAGAGGTTTCTTCATTATCAGTCTGTGTGTGTTATGTGCTTTAGCTTCGGCAACTAAATTGAGCTGATCCTCCCAAAGACAGGTCCTAAAGCAAATAGAGCATGTGCTGATGCAGTCTAAAAGGAGGAGTTTGAGCTCTGAAACAAAAATCCCATAAAAACAGTCATGTGACCAAAGTCTCACCAGAGAACTACCTGTACATAATCAGCAAGGTAAATTACTGGTCAAATGTGTTTGAGGACAACTTTTTTATCTTGAGTGGCCAGGATGTGCTGTATCTGCTGTTTGGGAGAAGCTCAATAGGTAAATGGTGACCCACGATTACATGCACAGGAACTGTTTTCTCTTCTCTTTAGCTGATTACAGAAGTCTGAAAGAGGAGGGGAGGAACATGAGCAGTCAGGAGGAGCTCTATCATGACTGGACGGACAGCTGTCCATAACTGTCCATTCAGGACACCTCACAGCTCTTCCCACTCATGGAGACTAAGTTGTACAAGCGCCGTTGGGTCATGGTGTTCCTCTTTTGCATCTACTCCATGAGCAACGCCATGATGTGGCTGCAGTACGGCATCATTGGCAACATTTTCAAGCGCTTTTATCATATAGGCACCTTGGCCCTGGACTGGCTGTCCATGATTTATTTCTTCACCTACGTCCTTCTCATTGTGCCCGTCATGTAGATGCTGGACAACCTAGGCCTCAGGGAATTCATCATAGTGGGCTCTGCTGGCAAATGCATTGGCGTTTGGATCAAATGCAGCACAGCTCACCCCAACTCGTTTGCTGTCACCTTTCTCGGACAGTTTGTGCCCATCTAGACTTGCTTCTCTGTGGTTTGGGCAGTACGAGGTTTCCACTGCCTGATCGATTGGCGTTCTAGGAAAGCAGGTGTGTTTTTGTTTGTCTGTTGGGCTAAAACGTTATTGTCAGTGTGTGCTGCAACTAACGATTATTTTTGTTCTCAATTAATCTGAAGCTTGTGTTGATTAATCGAATGATCGAATGATTAATCGAATGATTAATCGAATGATTAATCGAGGTTAGGCCCTAGGTGGACCAAAATAATATAAACACAAACAGTTTGTGAGGTTTCATGAGGATGGTGTGTTTTTACTTGCTTTTGTTTTTATGCCACTCCTAAATATTGCTTATGAGAAATTCACAAGGTTTCCAATAAATCTTGTGAATTTCTCACATCACAACTTTAGGAAGTCCATTTACGACAACTTGCAGTTTTCACAGTGCTAACCGCTGCTCAGTACATTTTTTCATTTTTTTAAATGGCGGCCAGTAAGCATTTGGTTGATTGCAAGAATTGGGTACCTAAACTAGAGCAAGGCAGTTACTGCTCCTCTGCTTTTAAAGCACAGTTTGACATTGAATCCAATATTCATCCTATTATATATCTTCTTTCCTTTTTATTCTTGTTTGCTTTTTGCTCATACGCATTATCCTGAAATTGACCAATCCCAAGATAACTGGCGTGATCGGGGGAGGAGACTGCAAAATTGGCAAGAAGAGGTGAATGCAGATTTTTTCTGTACAACGTGAGATTTATAGTGAGTTTTTTTTAAAGAACCTTACAAAACAATGAAAACCCATGAGTGAGTAATTTTTATGACACACTTTTTAAAAAATTTTATTTTATTACCGCTATTGGATCATGTCCCTCATATAGAGGGTTGTGTCAGGAAGGGCACCTTACGTACAACTTTTGCCAAATCAAAACATGCGAATCAAAATGAAAATGATTTGCGGTGGCGACACCTGATGGGAAAAGCCCAAAGGAAAAGAAGTAGACTATAGTCTCCCACTGGGATTCATTATCATTTTAAAAGCCCCTGAATTGATCACTTTGATGAATACATTTAGGGGTTGGGCTCAGTGATAGACCCCTGAGCTTTCCCACAATCTTAATTCTCATGATCTACCCCAGTCATTGTGAACAATTTTAGTTTTCAAGTGTTTGGTTGTAGTTCTAGTATTCCAGAATAACTGTGCCCCAGTGCTTGAGTAAGTTTGATGCGGCAGAACATTTTGGGGTTGAACATGAACAGAGGATATTTTTATGTGTATTTATACTCACATCAAATGTTTAACATAGGATGTTAAAAGTCAAAGTGGGCTTTCAGTATTACGCAGCGATTATCATGGAAATATCCAAATAAACCATAATTCTGAGTATAGTCAAGTGTCATTACTTAAAGACGCTCATTCACGACGTGGTCCTGTTTTTATGGAAATTGAATCATTGTGTGCTCCTATTTCCAACCTTGTAAATATGGACCCCCTGTTAAAATAATCGTTAACCATCAAAAGATGTCAAAATAAAATTTTCCTTGAAGTTAAGCCACACACCTGTGTTAGACCAAACACTGCATACCAGTTATTGTCATGCATGTTTTTGTTTTGCGACTTCCGTGTCACAGCCTGCTGTGATGCATGAAAGCCTGTATTGTCATTGACATCCCCATGCCCACCATGACACCACGTTTGGTTCCGTCCTATATACAAAATGAAACCGCCATGTGTTCTACAATAGCGTTCACATCCATTTCAAGTGTTTTGAGAAGGAAAAACACCCAGTATGGAAAAACAGAAAATTTGTTATCCACAAGGGGCTGTAGCGCTTTGATGTTAGCGTGCCAAAAAAAAACTGACCCTCTTTGGATTTTGATGAAAACGAATGAATGAGTGATTATGTTTGACAAGTTATGCCAAATCTATGTCTCAACCAGTTTTTATATTACACTGAAGTTTTATATCAGTCAGTTCACATCTGACTCCCACTAAGTTGCCTCCTGTTGCACTATATTTGATTGGAAGACCACGCTTGAAGAATCCGTTTCATTTAGCTATAAAAATATACAGTATATTGTAGCCATTCATTGATTTTTCATGTGACAAATGCTAAATATTTTTTTTACTATTTGAATGTTTTTGCTTTTTAATGTGCTGCTTCTTTCTTCACTGCAGATGGGCATTGCCATTGGGTTTCTTATCCCGCCCATCCTTGTGCCGAATGTAGATGATATGGATGAACTGGCACACCACATTAAGATCATGTTCTACATCAGTGCTGGAGTGGCCACCATCATCTTCATCCTTGTTATCATTGGTAAGGTAGACTCACAGCCAAGGCTCTTGCTGTGTGTCGGGCGAGGTACGTTTAAAGTCAGTAATTTCCTGAGTCGTATTAGGAAGAACAAGCGAAGGGTTATTTTTAAAATGTATGTATCAACCGGTTCTCTTTCATCCCTCTCTGCGATTTTACAGGTCATTCTTAATCTTATTCAGCATACAGTAGTTATTAACAGTGCAATGTTCTGTGGCGCTCCTCAGGCAACACTGCTCTTCCAGTGTCCAGTCATTGCTGTAATTGTGCACTTATTTGATGGGATATGTTCTGACACATTGCGAAACACAAGCAGGGGCTTGCTCAGCCTCAGAGAGCAGATAAGCCCCGGCCAGTCAGGAAAGAATTGCAGTGACTAACCACAGGTCTTATTTATTTTTTACATGTTTGTTTCCCTGTGACTCGCTGGTGACCAGTCCAGGGTATGGTCACCCTTTTGCCATAAGTCAGCTGGAAAAGGCTCTAGCACCTCCTGTTACCCGCAACTAGGGTAAATGCATCTAAGGCTGCATCAAGTCAAAGATCAATAACATCAAGTTTGTGCATTGAACGTGAGTGGAAAGTCATATCATTAGCACCAAATAAAGGTTTCAGGATGCACAAAAACAAAGATATTTGTAATCTTTGTAAAATAATAAGTATAACCAAAATAATAGGTATCATTTAGTAGAGGAGCAATGATTCATTATAACAATGCTTTGATTTGTGATTGCCGATTCTATTTAGGACAATATTGGTTCGTTTAGAACGATCCGATCCGAAACGATTCAATAACTTTTTGGTAACAGGTAAAGTTTCCAAAATTCACTTTGCTTTTTGTAAGAGACTCAGATATACATTAATTATGGATATAAAAATGCATTCACGTTTTATTTGAATAAACTGCAACCAGCACTTCAGGTTGAATTAAGAATAAATTAACAGGTTGAAGAACAGATGGTGGTCGACTTTGCAAAAAGGATGGAAATGGCTGCAGTGAATACTTCCTTCCAGAAGAGACAGGAACATAGGGTGACCTACAAGAGTGGAGGTAGGAGCACACAGGTAGACTACATCTTGTGTAGAAGGTGTAACCTGAAGGAGGTAGGTGAGAGTGTAGCCAGACAGCATAGGATGGTGGTGTGTAGGATGACTCTAGTGGTGAGAAGGATGAAGAGGGTAAAGGCAGAGCAGAGGACAAAATGGTGGAAGCTGAAAAAGGAGGAGTGTTGTGTGACTTTTAGGAAGGAGTTGAAAAAGGTCATGAGTGGCCAGGAAGTCCTCCCAGATGACTGGACAACTACAGCTACTGTGATCAGGGAGACAGGTAGGAGAGTACTTGGTGTGTCATCTGGAAGCAAAGTAGATAAGGAGACTTGGTGGTGGAATGAGGAGGTGGAGGAGTAAGAGGTTAGCTACGAAGAAGTGGGACACTGAGAGGACTGAAGAGAGTAGACAGGAGTACAGAGAGATGCAGCGTGAGGTGAAAGTAAAGGTGGCAAAGGCCAAACAAGGGGCTTATGATGACTTGTATGCTAGGTTAGACAGCAAGGAGGGAGAGAAAGATCTATACAGGTTGGCAAGTCAAAGAGACAGAGATGGGATGAACGTGCAGCAGGTTAGGGTGATGAAGGATAGGGATGGAAGTGTATTGACAGGTGCCAGTAGTGTCATGGGAAGATGGAAAGAGTACTTTGAAGAGTTGATGAATGAGGAAAACGAGAGACTGCACTACATCGCTAACTAATGTCAACTAATGTTGCAAAGAACACAGTGTTGAGTCTGGCATATTTGTGACAGTTTAAGGTAAGTTTAAAGCATTTAGAAGGATAGCTATAGATGATAAAGCAATACATATTAAAGAGGTACTTTATTTAAGATGCAAATTGGTGAGAAAATAACTTTCAAGTTTGCTTGCCCGGTTGCGCTGTCACACTTGTGGAATCCTTTTCAGGAGACTGAGCAATAAATCTTTTTGTATCTTGAATGAACTTAATGTCTCATTGACCTCAGTATGTTAGGTCCTCGATCATCTGGCTGCCTGAAGCATGGTTTGTTATAACCTCTGTCAACCTATACACATTTTAAACCCATATTGTAAAGAAACTCCTCTATGTCTTCTAGTTTTTCAGGAGAAACCAGAGCTCCCTCCCACACAGGCCCAAGTTCAGGCCAGGTCCATCACTCCAGAGCAGTATTCTTACTTGGCTTCTATTTGGAGGCTGCTGCGCAACAAGGCTTTCATGCTGCTGGTTGTCAGCTATGGTGGGTTTCTTACCTCTACAGTCACCTGTTGACATGATTACTATGGGATTATTGCTCCTCTTTATTTATTATATTTTTGCTTACTTGTTAAATGCCAACAAATGGAGCATCAGCAACAATGCTCAGCACATACATCACATATGTCAGCACTATATTAAATATAAAAAAATCCATCCATCCATTCATTTTTGTTCTGCTTATTTGGGTCCAGGTTGTAGAAATGGTGACATAACACACAATAAGTCTTAGAAAAACCTAACGAAACGCCTAACTGGATGGGGAAAGTCACACACATGCCTACTTTGCTTTGGCTTGAAGGTGATCTTGCGCTCTGTCACCTTACCTTTTCTCCTGTAGATTTAATGGCGCTGTTAAGGCCTCATTATGGACTCTACCAATGTTACAATTGTATTTTATCAGCACCGCTAGGCAAGTCTAGGTTCAATTTGGAGGTTTTTGTGGCAGGCTTCGTGTAGTTGAAAGTCATCATTTTGTTGGTACCAATGTTTATTAGACAAGTATAAACACTCAGCTCACTGGTACATATCAAAGTCTGGTGAAGGCTTGTCATGTTAGGAGTACGCATTATTATGGATGCCACATGCACAATCTACTTTCCTATTTATTTGCAGGACTGAATGTTGGCTGCTTCTACGCTGTGTCCACTCTACTGAATCGAATGGTTATTGAACACTATCCAGTAAGTCTCAATATGACCACTGCTGCAATGTCTTGTCTGAATGCTCATCTTTAGACTCTTGATGTCAGCAAAACTGCCAGGGGAATGACCTTGACACAGCTCACAGTCGTTGAAACATCTCAGAGCCTTCTGGATAAGATAAATGCAAACCGATGTTTTTTACTACTTATAAAACTACAGATGTCAATACATTTTCTTTTAGGGAGAGGAGGTAAATGCAGGCAGGATCGGTCTGACGATTGTCATTGCCGGCATGGTGGGGTCGCTCACATGTGGCATTTGGCTGGACAAGACTAAAAGCTACAAGTAAGATCATATTTCTTTAGACTGATGTTTCTTATTTGAAAAACAGCGCACATTTATTTAAATTTCCAAACTTTACACATTATCATTATTATTCACATCAGCTTATTTTTGGTGTGATGTGATACGTCAAGGTGAAAAGCCCAAGTTGCCCAAGTTGCTCAAATGTCATATGACCCTTCAATCATTGCGATTTCCCCTTATTACCCCTCAGGCAGTTTTGTAAAATGGTAAACGCGATGTGTTGTAAATTGAACAATGGCTGCAGTACGACTAATCTAAACTAAAACAAAACAAAACAAAACAAAACAAAACAAAACAAAACAAAACAAAACAAAACAAAACAAAACAAAACAAAACAAAACAAAACAAAACAAAACAAAACAAAACAAAACAAAACAAAACAAAACAAAACAAAACAAAACAAAACAAAACAAAACAAAAAACTAAGACGTGATTCAACTTTTTATTTATTTGTGTTTATTACACTGACAAAGAGGACTATAATGTGTGCTTACAGTACAACAGCAGCTTGTTTTATCAACAATTACTCTCAAAACATTTAATTGAAAGAAAAAGTATGTGGCACATGAGAAAAATGACCGTGGGTATTGTTGTTTGGAGTTTTTAAATGTTATACAAATCAGACAGCAGGGCTTTTGTCATTAATGATATGGTTTATTCATGTGATGTAAGGTGATCTCTTATAGCAGTAGCACTCAGGGATCCACAGTTGCTGTTATGTACTGTAGCCATGGTTGTATTTCAAACAGTCTCTCAGCGTGGATGTTTAAACATTGGTTCACTGAGAGATGAAAGCCAAGATAGTGTGCAGAGTGGACACCAATGAAAATCTGAAGTGCGGGTCTGAGTTTTTGTTCTGATGGCCCTTTCTGCTTATCTAAACTGACAGGCGAGACTCCAGTAGTCCTCTTGTGTCTTTTTTGGCATGTGCTTATCTGCATTAAACTTGGAATTCTATCTAAAGAGTGCAGTTTTCACCAGTGACAACAAATTAGAAATGAATTGGTCTGTTTTGACTTGCTAAATTGTTTGGATTCCTCAAATGCCAGTTGGACTGTTAAAGAAACCAGGTCCACATTGATTTTGTTCACACTACACACACTCTTCTTTTTTTAAGCATGTCGGAGAGAGTGAAAGGACTTTGTTATTTTAACAAAACCATTTTTTTGCGCATGATTGTACAAGAAAGTGCTGGACCAGAATAAGCCTGTGCAGCTGGCCCGTGCTATGACAAAAGTCATTCTCAAAAAAAGAGTTTTGTCAGTCTTGGTCAGTCTAATTACAGGTAAAGGTAGAGTAAAATTTAGAGGTTGCATAATTCATCACCATTTCTGCTCATTTCTGTGAGATACCTGTTTGTGTTTCTCACTTGTCGTTTTTGAAGACAGTGTATTCACCATTAAAATGTAGAAAAAATACTGGAAAATTAAAACAAAGAGTGGAACCTCCAAATGTCCACAAGTCATACAGTTGAAAATTCAACCAAAAGCCATCGTCTTATGTGACTTCACACAACACAAGACGCTTGAAAATGTGACTCAGCTTACTTTGGATTGAAGCACACTTATGAATTTTAGAAATAATTAAATTGCAATTGGGTGATTTCATCCTATTTATTTATTTTGGTTGTAGTTGTTACTACACTAGTTAGGAGGATTGTAACAATTTTATTTAAGACATTGCCTTTATGGTTTTATGATGATGACCTTGAAACAAATTATTTTCACTACAGTACTGTATTTCCCGAGTGAAAAAAAACTATTTTAAATCAGAGCAACTTAGATGTCAGCTTCAACTAATACATTAACATTCCTGACATTTGGGAAAAAAAGACCTAAGGTCATTAGGCTTCTTATTCTTAATTGGTCTTGTGCGTGGAGGATTGAAGGCCTTTGATTAAGTTTTGCATAACAATTATAAGCCAACTCACAGGACTCTTCAACATTTTTGTTCAAGTCAAATCGGATTAACTGGATTTCTAAAAAAAAAAAAACAGCAACAAAAAACATTAAATTTGTAGCTTTGCTTTTTAACACTTAATAGAAACTCTCTCTTCTCTTCAGACAGACAACACTGGTTGTGTATGTCCTCTCCCTCTTTGGGATGCTGGTGTACACCTTCACCCTCAGCCTGGGTCATCTGTGGGTAGTGTTTATCACAGCTGGAGTTTTAGGGTGGGTAATCATTACAGGTGGGTAATCATTACAGCGTAAAGGCCACTGAGTTGGACAAAAGGCAACCCCATGATCTGGCTCCTTTTTTTAATATCATGAGCACTTCTTAATGACTAGGAAAGGTTTTATAACACAAAGTGTATCCGTGTCACTTGTGGAGAGTTTTTGAGTATGTGTGTGATTCAGCAGCTTCTTCATGACGGGTTACCTTCCTCTGGGCTTTGAGTTTGCAGTAGAACTCACCTACCCAGAATCAGAGGGGACCTCATCTGGACTTCTCAACTGTTCAGCTCAGGTCAATGCAGATTCATTTATCTGCTACAGAGATAATGATACTATTCTTAAAATGTTTGAAAATATACTAATAAAGAATAATTTTTGTGTGACCTTATTCTGTTTCAGATTTTTGGAATCATCTTCACCATTTCCCAGGGAAAAATATTTGACAGTTGGGGTACTTTGGCGGGAAACCTCTTCCTGTGTATCTTTCTGCTGATAGGAACTGTAATGACTGGTAGGATTTTCTTTGATCTCTCAGTTAAAATGCTATCAAGACTGGAAAACCTTGAGAAACAATAGAAGTCCAAAAGAGCACTAACCGGAGTTAGGGTATTAACATATTTCAAGAATAAGGTTGCCATCTAGTGGCATAATGGAAAAGCTTGAATTCTCTCGTTCCCACTTTTTCATGTTATTACTGAGTGAGAAGCTCTTCTTTGCATTTAGACTGAGGTACTTTTAAGGTCGCAAAACATAAATCCTACAACAACTTTATTATGGTTGGATTAAAAAACTCCCTTTTTTGTGTTTTTACAGGCTTGATCAAGTCTGACCTACGGAGGCAGACAGCCAACCTTCAGGCTGAGGGACAAATAATTAGTGCAAGTACATCACAGATTGCATCTTCACACTTCCCTAGAGCACTGTTTCTCAAACTTGTTTTGCTCCAGACCCAAATGAAAAATGGGATTCTTCCATTTTGCCATAAGATAATGTACATAAAGTAATGTTAATACTTGATTTATTACAACAAACATAAATAAAAATGTGATTTTTACGCTGTACAAAAAATTCCTTAATAAAAATGCCCCCCCCCCGTTACTAAAGTTTGGGAAACCCTGCTTTAGAGGGATTCTTTCTTTGCATCCTTGTGCTGAAAGAATGCTAAACAAACACTGCTGGTTGCTTTTGGCTGTGAGCCTCAGATTGCATGGCACTGCTGCAGGGATGCACATGAATGAATGCACGCTCTGCTCTTTCAACTATCAAAATGAGTCCGCTACCTGCTCAGTCTGACAACTCAACACTAAAAGTTAATTTGGTTCAATCCTGGATGAGATTGCTGTTTTTATGTTTTCACATGACCTCAGTATGAGATGAGAGGATGTTAGCGCAGAGGTTAGCTTGTTGGCTTCTGCTACGCAAACATCAAACAAGCTTTTCTTCTTCATGCTTCAGTGTAATATATGAATTAAATAAGTGATTTGATACAGTATGTGCAAAAACAGTCAATGTATTACAGTGAAACAAAAATTTTTTACTTGAGTCCAAATCATTGTCTTGTCTGCACAATGTTAAGAACCAATTCAACTAAGTTTTGAATAAGACATAAAACAGTACAGTAAAGTTTGGACTTATTCAAAACAACTTTGAGGCATGTAACTTCTAACTTCTTAAATGCAACTAAAATATAAGCACAGTGAATTGAAAGCTAGAAATAAGTCCATAATCAGACACTAGTGTTCCAGTGGACATGCAGCAGGCCAGTATTTGGGTGTGCAGGGTTTTCTGCGCTTAAATTGGTGCAGTTGCATGGAAGTTCCATTGGGCCTCCTTAAAGGCGTGACACCCAAGCTATTATTGCAGCCTGCAGGTTCAGTGATTTTGGTGCAGGACTACGGGGGCTCATCTTGTAGCAGACCCTGGCAACGGCAGTCTTAACATAAACCTACAAGCTCGTTAAAAAACAAAACACACACCTGCTGAGGCAGGGACACATACTTTTTAAAGAAAATAATCCCCACAAAAACATATACCCAATACAAAAACATAATACAAGTGGAACCTTGGTTAGTGTACTTTATGTCAATCAGTTCCATAAGGTTGCAACCGAAATGCACTCCAACCAAATCACTTTTTTTTCATAAGAAATAATGTAGATCCAATGAAACAATTCTAAATACTATACATATGAATACAATACACATTGAAGGTTACTTTTACCTTCATTGAAGACTTGCCAAAGATACGATGTGGCTCGTGAGATCAACAAGGACACCACCATTGTTTTGCCATGAGTTATTTCTTGAATTCACTAGTGTTTCTCAACTCAGGTCTATATCTTTCTTTTTACCATGGCTGCAAAATAACCCAAAATGGACCCAAACAAAGTTGCAGCATTTGATTAAGAAAGTGAGAAACACTTTTGAATTTAAGAATACCTCAATATATGAAGATGATCGTGTCTTTGGTGAAGGCAAAAGTATTCTTAAATGTTCATTTATGTCCTCCATTTGTCATTCATATGCAATTGGATTTGTTTTATGCATGTAAAACTGTAATTGTAAAACCATAAATATGCGTTTCGTGTTAATATTTCTTAAGACTCGTGGCGTTTTGTTAGGAAACAACTGCAGAGTCCACCGCTGACGACATCATAGATAGGAGCTGACTTCCGGTTCCGGTTTCACATAGAAGCAAGCTAATAGGATGCTAACAAGGATGCTTAATGATAAAAAATATGTACATTAGGAAAATGTACGCAAACCGGGGCAAAATTCACACTTTTTCAGCCTTTGGGCTACTCTTTAATATCACCATGTCTCCTACTCTAAACATAGATAATATTTAGTATAATTACAAATCAGAGCACACAATCACACAAACAGCAGACAGATGTGCACACAATGAAAATGATTTACGTGTTACTATAAAACATATCAAGCATCTAAAAATGGTAAACTTTGCAACTACTATGCTACTGTAATTACTAATGAGTAGTATTTCACATTCAGATTCAGAAGATTACGGGTCATCAACATTTTTGATATAATTGAGTAATCCACAATTCAAATCCATATGGGAATAAAGATAATTACACATAATTCCTCAATAGTTGTGTACCTAAAATGAGTTGCGTTTCAGTGAAAATAACTTTGCAGCATTCATTATACAGTACATACACTCCATGCATTACCTGCAGTTGGCTTTTGCTATAAAACGCCATGGATTCATATGATGTGGGTGACACGCGATCCTTTGCTATTGCTGTAATGGGCACCCCTGAAATAAGGTACAGCCCTTGATACAGTGTATTACTTAACATTTTTTACACATAAAAAACTCATTTCCAAGGTGTGGCGGCTTTCATTTTACTGTGGCGCTGTGCCACAATCCATTACATGTAGCAGAAAACCTGCAACCCTTCTGGGCCTTTAAAGAATTTCATAGTCTGATGTGAACTTCTGAAATAAACAAATTGATGCATGATATTGTAATTTATTCTCAGGCACTTGAAATTTTATTCTGAACATGTAACCTGAGAGTGGCAATGTGCCGAAGCTTTTTGTTGCTATTTGTAAGATAGCGAAGGTTATAGACCCCCGTGATCAAAATCTTAAGACCAGTTGAAAAATTACTACCTCTTGCACATTTGGATCTTAATGAGGTTTTAAGTAGAGCTACAATATGCATAAGCAAGAAGGCAGAGTGTGACAAAAAAGCACTTTGAAAAGGTTTTGAACTAACCAGCCGCCGTTTACACTTTGCCAGGGAGCATCAAACATGGGACATTGAAAGGTGGAAAAAAGTTTTATTCCCTGATGGGAAAAAAATGTAACCTTGACGGTTCAGATGGCTTCCAACGTTACTGGCATGACAAGAAGATCCCACCTGAGATGTTTTCTACCCGGCACAGTAGAGGGAGGTCCATCATGATCTGGGGTGCTTTTTCATTCAGCCGAACACAGGAGCTTCAGGTGATGCAGGGTCTTCAGATGGCGGCTGGTTACGTGCAGATGTTGCAGCTGGCATCCCTCATGACTGAGGGCCCTCGTCTGTGTGATAACTGCTGGGTTTTTCCAATAGGACAACGCTGCAGTTCACAATGCCCGCTTGACGAAGGACTTGTTCAGGGAAAATAACATCACTCTTTTGGACCATCCTGCATATTTCCTTGATTTAAATCCCATAGAGAACATTTAGGGATGGATGACAAGGGAAATATTTTAAAATGGCTATCAGTTCCAGACAGTTGATGCCCTTCGTGAAGCCATCTTCACCATTTGGAGCAATGTTCCCACCAGCTTCCTGGAAACACTCGCATCAAGCATGCCCAAACCAGTTTTCAACAAGTGATCAACAAGAACGGTGGAGATACTCATTACTGAGTCTTACTTCGAACATATTTTGTTCTGGTTTGGGGAGTTTTTTGTCATTTTTTGAGCGATGGTCTTGAGCTTTTGGTCAGCTGATTAACAGCCTATTTCAGTTTAATTGTTGTTTTCAATAACGTACTTTTTCAAAGTGCTTTTTGTCTTAAAACCTCATTAAGATCCAAATGTGCAAAAGGTCATTTCTAGCAATTTTTCAACTGGTCTTAAGATTTTGATCAGGTCTTTATAACACGTCAAATGCACTAAACTCAATTTGTTTGTCTCAGCAGATTTATTTTTTAATCTGTTGCATTTATGAAAAGGCTGTGCATTTTTCCTGTTCAGTGGAAATTGTGATCATAATCACAATTGTCTTGTCTTGGTATGATGTTTGTGTTTTTCTTGTGCATCTCACTTTTATTATACTTCCTGGTAGTAAATGCCTGCAGAGGAAAATAGGCCTTTTGGCCTATTGACAGGAATGTTTAATATGCACTGTCATTGTATGTCAATAAATGGATTTTTTGTTCTTTTCAGAAAATGTCTGCCGTTCGAGATGAAAACCTCTCTCCCCCTGATAGCTGAAAGAAGAAAAGCTTTAAAAAAGGGTGGAGACGCTGCAGGTTTTCTTTCCACCCCGGTACTAAAGCAGGTGCATTAATTGATGAGCTCCTCCTCTCAAATTAAAGGAGGTGTTGATCATTACAATCACCCGCTGTAGTGAAACCTGCAGGGTCTCGGGCCTCCGAGGCACGGGTTTGAGACCCCTGCTCCAAGTTGTCCATTGATGTGAATTGGGTGACTTCCTTTTTATTTGAAGGTGTCCTGTGTCTGAGTGGCAGCCATTTCAGGGTGTGAACCCTGTCGCCCCAAGTCATGGGCTAGTTCATCCGTGGCCCTAATGGATGGATGAATGAAATAACGATACCGTGTGTCACCAGAGCCAGTTAATCATCACGAAATGTTAAGAATAATGTATCACTTCCCTCACTTGTTTTCTCCACTTTTGAGAGAAGCGGTTTTGAAGTTCCAGGTTGGAAGGAAAAACCTCCTTTCTCACTGATGTAATACGACCACCTAACTAGATGAGACTGCTCCATTTATACGACCGCCACTTTATGGAGGACAGCATTGTGAGAAAGAACAGGCTTTGCTACACATCTGAAAATGAAGCCTGGAGCTTTGCTAACAATCTGTCAGTCAGCTACAGACGTGGGACCTGTCAGTTTTATCATATTTTTTTCATAGCATGATGTTTTTGTTCAAATGTGACTGTAATGTTAGCACTGTAGCTCACATAGCTATGGTAGAGTTTGTGTCCTCCTGCCCCACTCCTTAACGTTGGGTTGTTGTATGATAGGTGTTATATATTATGTGAAGATTAACACAATAGCGCTTACTATAGTCACGCACGCTGTCTACAGCAGTGGACAAACATAGCTCATTAGCATTAAAGCTACAGACACACAAACCCCAGTGGTCCCGGTAGGGATTACTAAAAGCGCCGTTAAACTGTCAAATTACAGCATTTTGGCCAACACTCATGTCTCACTCTGTCATGACAGCTGGAAGGCTTTCTGGCTGCCATGCTGGACCACACAAACATTACCTCAAAATTCTACTGATTGCAATAACTTGATGCTGTGCATCTCGTGTGCACGTTGGAAGGTCAGTTTTATCCTTGCTTTACTGTAAGAGATCTCCTCCAGACTTGGGAGACAGAAAGGAACCTAAGGATTTATATCTGCTTGACTATGCAAGAGGAGGTAAATGGATCATTGTGCACGAGAAAAAATACAAATATTGGATTAGGTCAAGTGTGCTATTCACTCATTAATGAGTAAAGGCGTAGTGTGCATAGATTGATGTTTTATTTGATATGTTGTGGCTTGTTGCCTTGCGATAACTTTTATTCCAAGATGATGTGATTGTTAGGGGTGGTAAAGTATCATTGTGAAATTTAAGGACAAAGCTGTGAAGTTACTTTGACGCTCCTTGTCATTTAAAACACATTCAATAAATTATTATATTTGACTTTTGACTGGAGTGGAATGATTTTCACGACACACAAAGCAAACATAAATGAGTGGGCTCAGTGAACTTTCTTTTCCATTGTTTGAAAAACTAAACCTTTTAAAAATGAATAGAAAATCCATGTGTATTGTTCTGAGAAAGACTGTAGGAGATAGAAATTACATCTGGGAAGCAACACACCACACAATCCATCCAAACACGTTTTGTGGACTCTTAGACACGAGAACATTCAGTTACGTTTCTTCTGCCGTGCTCTCACTTCCTCTTGAGTTTCTGGAAAACACTGGAATCCAATCAGCATGGCTATGACTGAGAAACCTGAAAAACAAAAGTTGCATTTACTCTCTGCAGGGTAATCACTAAAGGTATATTCCATGCTAAGAAATAAAGGTTATTTGGAAATTGTAATTGGGAATACTTACTGGCCACAATAAGAGGTGCCATGACCCCGATGGTGAGAGGTGCAGTTTTGTAGATAAAAGTCTCAGACAGAAAATGACCCAACGCCAACACAAATGTCCACAAGGTGATGTGGTACAACCTGCAAAAGTGGTGCAGTGTAACAGTATATATTGGAGCTTGACCACAAAAACAAGGTACAGGAAATCAATAAGCAAATAAAATGATGTACGTTCTGTTGTGGATATCAATGGCACAGGCACAGCGAATGATGGATGACAGTAACGTCCAAATGCCAAACGTCCGTGCTTGAAGACCATTGACTAAGGAAAGGATACACACACTATTATAGCATTAAACACTACTATTCTACTTGACCTATAGTCATACTGTACTGTATATTAAACACAAGTTTAAAATAAAGTAATCCCTTGGACATCATTTAAAATCACAAATAATCCAGGTGAGGGAATGACACAGTAATCATATCTTTAACAATTGCACATTTCAACCCTGCACATTTACTCTGATTGCACACAACAGACGTATTACATTGTAATACACAATGCACACGGGAGGCTGTGATTCTTCTTGACTTGTACTTTAACAGCAAGTCCATAAAGTATCTACCTACAAATGGAATAACACGCACGGCTATTAATGAATCTGCATTACCAAATTCAGGCGCGCCCGTGTAGAGCTTCTCTGACAGGAAGCTGTGGTCTCTGAAGCTCTGCACGGTGTTTCCCATGGCGATGACAGACACCATCACCAGCCAGCTCCGCAGGACGTTTAGGAAGCGACTCATCTCTTCTGCTGCTCCTTTATTTCAGTCATTTGCATCAACACGCGTCCATTTTCCTGGTTGTGTTCCACGGAGACTGCAGGGCGATAGCAATACCTGGCAATTACCTGAATGGATCGACGACTCCCAGCTAGCAAGTATCGCACCTGACAAGGGGGGCTATTGTTGCCGCAACCTTTGCTTTGAACAAAGTACCAAATGCCATTAAGGTTATATTTTCTTAAAACATTATGTTAAAGAAAAATGGCAACAATGAAGTTATTCAATAAACGTGTTGTTGTCGTCTTTCAATAGAAGGCCGGCCTGCTTGTCCAATGACAAACCCGACTCAGTGGTTCCATCCCGTCGCACCATCGCTTTGATTGGTCCATGTGTCCTTTTTGGTTTCGCCCACTTTTATTTTTAACCAATAGTCTGAGTCTAATCCCGGAATCTAAGGCGTGGTTGGCGGTGTTTCTACAAAGAGTTAACATTAGGAACAAGATAATGCTCTGTCGAGAAATCGGTTTTGGTTGAGTCGACGTCTTTTACCAATAGTCTTCTATTTATATTTAGTTGTTTTAGTATACAATTTGTTTTTAGGCGCAACATTCTAAATGTTATTAAATTCCTATGTTGTCAATGGACAGCTGTACATTGACTGTACAACTCACACAATTGGTCAACTATTAATGTGTTTTCTTCAAGTTTTATTTATTATATGTAATCACTTGTATCACATGTAATTACAATACGTTTTAGCAACAAAAAAATCTGTCGAACGTAAAAAGCGGGAGAAAACCACAGAGGAAACCCCGAAGTGCGCATGCGCTGTTTGCTGTTGCTGCTCGGTTGTTGTAGTAACCAGGAAGATTAGCTGCGATCGTCAACTCTCCTTAAGCTAGTTAGCTTTTAGCAGGCTCGCTGAAACAAGGCAAGTTGAACTTTTTTTCCCTTACCTGTCACCGCAAAACGATTTATTTATTATTTTTCAATAAAGCGGGTTTCTCTGTTTAGCTCGCCACCCACATACACGCACTGTTTTTTTTTATTGCCTACCGATTTTTGTTAGCTAACGTTTGTTGGACTGTTTGAATGTACCGCTTGTAATGTCACGACATGTTTTTTTACTAAGTGTATTTACCACAGCCGTCGGTTAGGTGTGGTTGTTCTAGCATCGAATCCTTTTGTGATTGTAACATACGGTATTGTATTTGTGTTTGTCTCAGGGCGGAGATACAATGGTAGACACTTGACCCCAGGAGGGTTTTAGCTGTTTCTCTGTGGAGATGCCAGCTGTCGCTCGGGATAAGGAGGACCCTGAGTTCTCATCAGAGGACGAGCAAGAGTAAGTGTGAAGCCATCTGTACCTAAGGTCCATATGACTTAATTCATATACAAACACATGCAGTGTAAACATTACACAGGCATTACATAGGCTTGTAGCCGCAACGGGGCACAAGCCAGGGTCTTATTGTGCCGGTCCCAAACCCGGATAAATACAGAGGGTTGTGTCAGGAAGGACAAACATGCAAAACAAACAAATGACTTCCATACCGGATCGGACGTGGCCCGGGTTAACAACGCCCGCCACCGGTGCTGTTCACCGACAGGGTGTCGGTGGAAACTTGATTACTATTGGTCGAAGAAGGAGAGGAGGAAGGTGTGTTCGTAGAAGGAGAGAGAAGAGGAACGCTAAGAGTCTAGAACTAAAAGTTGGGACTTTGAATGTTGGAACTATGACAGGAAAAGGTAGAGAATTAGTTGACATGATGCAGGGGAGGAAGGTAGACATATTGTGTGTCCAGGAGACCAGGTGGAAAGGTAGCAAGGCTAGAAGCTTAGGAGCAGGGTTCAAGCTGTTCTATCATGGTGTAGATAAGAAGAGAAATGGCGTTGGGGTGATTTTGAAGGAGGAGTTTGCTAGAAACGTCCTGGAGGTAAAAAGAGTGTCAAAAAGAGTGATGAGCCCGAAGCTAGAAAACAAAGGTGTGATGTTAAATGTTGTTAGTGGGTATGCTCCACATGTAGGATGTGAGATGAAGGAGAAAGAGAAATTCTGGTCAGACCTGGATGAAGTGATGCAGAACATGCCCAGAAGTGAGAGAATTGTCATTAGTGCGGACTTCAATGGACATGTTGGTGCAGGAAACAGAGATGATGAGGAGGTGATGGGCAAGTGTGGTATCCAGGAGAGGAATGCAGCAGAACAGATGGTGGTCGACTTTGCAAAAAGTGAATACTAGTGAATACTTCCTTCCAGAAGAGACAGGAACATAGGGTGACCTATAAGAGTGGAGGATAAGAGCACACAGGTAGACTACATCTTGTGTAGAAGGTGTAACCTGAAGGAGGTCAGTGACTGCAAAGCAGTGGTAGGTGAGAGTGTAGCCAGACAGCATAGGATTGTGGTGTGTAGGATGACTCTAGTGGTGAAAGGGATGAAGAGGGTAAAAGCAGAGCAGAGGACGAAATGGTGGAAGCTGAAAAAGGAGAAGTGTTGCGTGACTTTTAGGAAGGAGTTGAAAAAGACTATGGGTGGCCAGGAAGTCCTCCCAGATGACTGGACAACTACAGCTACTGTGATCAGGGAGAAAGGTAGGAGAGTACTTGGTGTGTCATCTGGAAGGAAAGTAGATAAGGAGACTTGTTGGTGGAATGAGGAGGTGCAGGAGTAAGAGGTTAGCTAAGAAGAAGTGGGACACTGACAGGACTGAAGACAGTAAACAAGAGTGCAGGGAGATGCAGCGTAAGGTAAAAGTAAAGGTGGCAAAGGCCAAACAAGGGGCTTATGATGACTTGTATGTTAGGCTGGACAGCAAGGAGGGAGAGAAAGATCTATACAGGTTGGCAAGGCAGAGGGACAGAGATGGGAAGGACGTGCAGCAGGTTAGGCTGATGAAGGATAAGGTTGGAAGGGTATTGACAGGTGCCAGTAGTGTCATGGGAAGATGGAAAGAGTACTTTGAAGAGTTGATGAATGAGAAAAATGAGAGAGAACAAAGAGTAGAAGAGGTGACTGTTGTGGACCAGGAAGTAGCAAAGATTAGTAAGGAAGAAGTAAGGAGGACATTGAAGAGGATGAAGAATGGAAAGGCACTCGGTCCTGATGATGTACCTGTGGAGGTATGGAAGTGTCTAGGAGAGGTGGCAGCAGAGTTCCTGTCCGGGTTGTTTAACAAGATCTTAGATAATGAGAAGATGCCTGAGGAATGGAGGAGAAGTGTGCTGGTGCCCATTTTTAAGAACAAGGGAGATGTGCAGAGTTGTGGCAACTACAGAGGAATAAAGCCGATGAGCCATACAATGAAGTTATGGGAAAGAGTAGTTGAAGCTAGACTAACGGCAAACGTGAGCATTTGAACAGCAGCACGGTTTTATGCCAAAAAAGAGTACAACAGATGCAGTATTTGCTTTGAGGATGTTGATTGAGAAGTACAGGGAAGGTCAGAGGGAGCTGCATTGTGTTTTTGTAGATCGGGAGAATGCTTATGACAGGGTGCCCAGAGAGGAACTGTGGTATTGTATGAGGAAGTCAATGCAGATGACATTGTGATATGTAGTGAGAGCAGGGAACAGGTGGAGGAGAAGCTTGAGGGGTGGAGGTTTGCCCTGGAAGGGAGAGGAATGAAGGTTAGCCGCAGCAAGACGGAGTACATGTGCGTAAACGAGAGGGACTCAAGTGGAAGAGTGAGGTTACAGGGAGAAGAGATAAAGAAGGTGGAGGATTTTAAGTATTTAGGGGTCAACAGTCCAGAGCAATGGAGAGAGTGGAAAAGTGGTGAAAAAGCGTGTGCCGGCAGGCTGGAATGGGTGGAGAAAAGTGTCGGGTGTGATAGAAGAGTTTCAGCTAAAATGAAAGGAAAGGTACAAAACTGTGGTGAGACCAGCGATGTTGTTTGGTTCAGAGAGAGTGCCTCTGAGGACAAGACAGGAAGCAGAGCTGGAGGCAGCGAGATGAAGATGCTGAGGTTCTCTTTGGGCGTGACCAGGATGGACAGGACCAGGAATGAGCACATCAGAGGAAAAGCACATGTTAGAGGTTTTGGAGATAAAGTCAGAGAGGCCAGATTGAGACGGTTCGAACGTGTCCAGTGGAGAGATAGTGAATATATTGGTAGAAGGATGCTGAGTTTTGAATTGCCAGGCAGGAGGCCTAGAGGAAGACCAAAGAGAAGGTTAATGGATGAAGTGAAAGAGGACATGAAGGTTGCTGGCGAAAGAGAAGAGGATACAGAAGACAGAGTTAGATGTAGGCAATTGATTCGCTGTGGCAACCCCCAAAGGAATAAGCCGAAAGGAAAAGGAAGGAAAGGACATAGGCATTAGAACTACTGCTCTACCTGTCACAAATGTTATCCCCCAAACTACTATAATTACTGTTTTTTGTATACTGTACAGTGCATTACAATGTAAATACAATGCACAAATTCAATTATAACTTAGGGCAATATGTGGTTGTATAATAATTCTGTGTTTCCAAAGATAGATTTAATTTTAGAGAATATTTATTATTGTAATTGGAGTTTGCAGTAGTGTGGAATTACATGGTATTTACCTTATTATTAAGTTACTAGACTGTGCTTGTGTACTAAGGTGATTGTACTGCACATGCAATTTCCCAAAACATGCATGTTGAGTTAACTGGCGACTGTACATTGTCCATAGGTATGAATGTGAGTGTGAATGTTTGAATGTCTGCCCTGCAATTGACTGGCGACCAGTCCAGGGTGTACCCCGCCCCCGCCCGAAGTCAGCTGGGATAGGCTCCAGTATAACCTCAACCCTAATGGGGATAAGCGGCATAGAAAATGAATGAATGGATGGATGCAATTTTTATGCAGGACAAGACTCCATTGCATGCATCAAAATACGCCACTGCGAAGCTTTCATCTTTAGGACGTGAAAGATGAAAGAATAATAGTGCCCCCTTCCTCGCCTGACCTAAATGCCATCTTGTGGGCTTCTCTTAGTTGATGGGACCCCATTACCTTTTGACGGCATTGATAGTGATGATGAACCTGGGGTTTTACACCATCTCCCTATATTTACCAGTCGATCTATGTTCCTACCCTAACTTAAGGTTATGAGCTTTGGGTAGAGACCGAATGGACAAGATCACAGGTACAAGCCACCGGGGCAAGCCAGATGAGGTGTTTAGAGCATCTGGTCAGGATCAGTTCTGAACACTAGAACCAGAACTCAATGGAAAGAGTATTTCTCTCTACTAACCTGGGAATGCTTTGCGATTCTCAGGAAGGAGCTGGACAAAATAGCTGGGGAGAGCAAAATCTAGGTTTGTCTGCTTAGGCTGTTGTTTTTGTGACCTGGCCCTGGATAAGCAGAAGAAGATGGATGGGATGAACACCAGCTTCCCAATAATTGTGCACACAAAGACATTGTCACATTTTGTGTGCGTATGGGTCAACCCCAGATGTAGTGACACTTGACAACCAAGTAGGTATTTTATGAAGCTCCAAAATAAAAACACAGAAACTACTAAGTACAAACAGGCATCTTGATGGGGGGAAAAAAAACAAGCAATGCAGAAAAGAACAGCTAAACTAGGAACGGTTGCTGAGGCGGACAACAAGGCATAATAGGAAGATGCAGTGATAATCAAATTGTTGTTAGTACACAGTGTGTGTTTTTGTTCTTGGCTGACCACCATTGTGAATCATCTAAATGTTTTTTTCCACCAGAAACCATCCTTGCATTGCTTGGAGTGGCCTCAGCAGGACAATCCCAATCTTCTTGTTTTTCCCTGAAGCCATTGTTTCAAAGAATGGCACTATCAGTGCTGGTGGAGGTACATTGGAATTCCTTGGAGTACTATAACGGCAAAAAGGATAAAATTAGTTGTATTCATTCGTACAAAAATGACATAATAAATGGATATCTGTTGTATTCGCTAGAGAGATACAACATGGCCTTCAAGATCGTGCGCACAGAGAGTCGCCTGGTGCGAGGGATACTGACCAATCATGGTTTCCATGAGGTAATGTTCTCCACAAGATGAGGCAAATGTTAAAGATTAGTTTCAAAATATCCATTTTTATGCTATTTATGTGCCCCTCCTATGTGTAGGATAAAACAGCCACCACCCCCCAAAATAACGATGCCAAAGCCTGGGAACACATGCATGGAAAGAACCAAAATGACCTCAAGAGCATTAATCCGCTTTCACAAGGCCATACAATCTCCCATTATGACTCATTCCAAACAGTTACAATTATTCTCTTTTTATTTCATTTCAATGTTTCTCGACTCCCAGTAACCCATCATCAAAGGCAGACGAGTGTCTTACCACAGTGAATGGCCAGAGCCAGACTTTAATAAGACTTTATTGCAAACATCTGTCTCCTTTAGACACGGAGCACTCATGTGAATACAGCCTCCGTCTTAATGAATTTCTGGAATAAAGCAAAACAGATTAAACAGATTAAGATGATGAGTATGTGCGTTAGCAATCATTTTGTCATAATTTCAGTGGAGCAGGGTGTATTTCTCAATGATAGTGGTGAGAATGCCTCTTATATTTTATCCAGCCACACTTATGCATGATGCATATCAGATTGGTGATTGGAAGACACAATGCTCACAATTTATTCACTATGATTATCTATTACTACATTTGGTTTTGCTGCTTTGCCAGGGTCAAAGTTATGTGTGCACTAAATCACTAAACAACTCAATCTGAAGTCTGTTTTTTTCCCTCAGGTTCACCCAAATAGCAATGATTTTAACCTTATGTGGACAGGATCTCACCTCAAACCGTACCTACTCCGAAGCCTTCAAGATTTCCAGAAGGTCAATCACTTTCCCAGGTGGGTGAGGACTCAACACCTTGAATTGTATTTTTTTATTATAAAATTGTAAAATACAGTGGTACCTCGGTTAGGTAGTTTTTTGGTCAACCTGTGGTTAACATGCAATATGGCGTTCGTAACAAACTCTTGTATTTATGGTTGTTTATACTGGTTTGGATCACATGCCCAAGACAAAATATTACGATTCTTAGTTCACACTTTACAACGACAGCCTCTAAGGCCCAATTAAAGCATCCGGAATCAAGACGGACCAAAGAATGGACCTTTGACATTGATGACTCCCGTCTGTGCATTTTTTCAAAAACTCAAAATAAGCCACTACGAGTCCAAAGAAGGTCTTTGAGTGACAGCAATATTCCAAAGAGGTATGAAGTCTGATTGAGTTTAAGGAAGACCGTGTTGCCAGTCTGGCCAGCATGTGCGGGAAGCCCTCATCAAAAATAAGCACCATCCTGAAGAATATCAATGTAATCAAGTAAGCTAATGTAGGTTCCAGGGCACACCCTGGACTGGTCGCCAGTCAATCGCAGGGCAGACAAACAAGCATTAACACTCACATTCATACCTATGGACAATTTATTGTCAACAGTTAACCAAACAGGTTTATTTTGATATAATTAAGATACACTAATTAACTTGTTACATCACACACATATTAATTCCAACAATACATTTAAGCAGTATTGCCTTGGACACGTTTTCTTTAGCCTTCTCTCTCCATTATTGTCTATCAGGTATATTCAAAGTTTGAGTAGTTTTACTTTTAGTTTCATTATATAGCTGTTAGCTTAATTTTGCACTTGAATGACCATTAGGAATGTTAAAATTTTACTTAGAGCATTGCAGTAATGATAAATAAAGGTTTTATGATAGCGACAATTAGGTTGTGGAACAAATTAATTCACCTAATATATAAATGTTTTGGAATTAGAACATCTTAGAAGTCAACCAGTTTCACAGACAATGTAATTTGGCTCACATTTGCTTTTTATTTTACACCCCTCTCATTTACAATTTCATTAATATGCCTTGTCTGTGTTTAATAGCCTTTCTGCTACTTTCCTGATGCTGCTACCGGATAACATAACCATTCAATACAAGCTCGTGCATAAGTTGATAGGGTTCCCTAGTTGCAACATAGTGTCATGGCCGGATAACCATACAGTTTGTGTCCTGGTATTTTTCAGATCTTACGAGTTGACCCGCAAAGACCGTCTTTACAAGAACATTCAGCGAATGCAGGAGGGCCATGGCTTCAGAAACTTCCACATTGTTCCACAGACCTTTGTGCTTCCTTCGGAATACCAGGAATTCTGCTGTAAGTACCTACTTGCATGTCTGGAAAGCTTATGATTATCCACTTTTCAATATAAACACTGTAGGGATGGGATCACTAATGAATTAATTCACTTGATTAATTGTGCTATTTGGTGCATATTATAAATATCGATCCGTCCATTCATTGTGTGAATGCTGGAGCATTCACACATATAGTATTCTGCACTATTTTTCATCTATTTATTATTATTTTTATTCCACCTTTTTTTGTCCGCTAACTAGTCCCACAGTTTTCAACCGATTTCATGCAAACATTCATCATGCAGTGCATCTAAAAATTTACTGTTAAACATTAAAACAATTGTAAAATGGTAGTTTAAAGCACATCCTAAATGTACAACAATAGTTGCTTTTGAATAATCTTAAGGACATCTGCAAAATGCTGCTTTTTCAAAGATGAAAATACTTACAGTGGTCTTCACAGGACTGCCATCTATTTGTGGCCGTGGTGGGTTGGGGAAGTGGGACTGCTTTAATGACATAATTGATCATTTGCATTATCGACCTTTATATTCTTCTTTTCTTCTTTTCCTTTCGGCTTATTCCTGCTTATCCCCTCAGCGGTTACCACAGCACACATCTGTATGTAATTGTAATGGACACTGTCGAAGAGGGATAAGACAACAAATGAGTACAAATGTGAAAAGCACAACAACAAAAATATGTACTGTATATGTATGTATAAATTAACTTTCTTCTGTTGCTTCTTTTATTTACATTTTATTTACAAGTCACACACACACACAACATGTTAAGTACTATAAAAGAGCTTTCTTCTGGTGCTTCTTTTTAAAAATGTTTTGTTAAAGTAACAAGCAAGACGGAGCCGCCTATGAGCACTTTGAGATGGAAGAGGGACTCACTGCTCAACAAGCAGTGGGTCCCTCTTGTACAGAGCGATACGTGTTTTCTGTCAGTCTCTGTGAGAAAGCCTAAAAGTGAAACCTATACGTAACTTTGTCAGACGTTGCCATAAATTCACCAAATAGAAGACTAACTGCTGATGATTATTGTTGCTGGAGTTTGTAGTAAAACTGCGTCCATCACACAGAGTTGTGTCTAATATTTTGTGTACATTATTTAGCTGGAAGATTTGGCTTTGCGTCATGTCATGAACTATCTGAATGTATTACTTTGTGCAGGCGTGTTGTTTTTTTCTTCTCCTGCCTCAAGGCAGGCAGGAAAAGGATTCATTCTGTGCACTGATTTCAGCGTCTGGCTTATTTGTTCTTTAGAACAACGACATGATCGAAATGAGTCCTTTTGTCAGGGGAGACTGGTAGCATACACACAGAGTGCAGAAGAAATTAGCCTCCTGGAAGTAATGCATGATAACATAGTAGAATTTAATTAGTAGATAACACAATATTGTAATATATTATTATTGTTCTAGGGCCGCACGGTGGTTGAATGGATAGCATGTTGGCCTCACAGTCAGGAGGTTGTGGGTTCGAATATGCGTTGGGTTTTCTCCGGGTACTCCGGTTTCCTCCCACATTCCAAAAACATGCATGTTAGGTTAATTGGCGACTTTAAATTGTCCATAGGTATGAATGTGAGTGTGAATGATTGTATGTCTTTGTTTGTCTATATGTGCCCTGTGATTGACTGCCGATCAGTCCAGGGTGTACCCTGCCTCCCGCCCAAAGTCAGCTGGGATAGGCTCCAGCATACCCGCAACTCTAATGAGGATAAGCAGTATAGAAAATGAATGAATTATTGTCATGTATTTTTTAGATTTTTCATTGTACTTTTCTTAAAAATAATCTCATCTTGTTCTCGTAGACCCAATCTTGTGTATTGTAGCGTGAACACCTTATTTCATGATTAACTGGAAAATGTGCCCATTGCTGAAACCTTCTAAATATGTTGCCTTGATTTCGACTGCATTCTGTTTGGCATAATCATTTTTATTTCATGTAGTGTATATTGGTAATGTTTGATAGCAAATGCTAACTGGTCGTAATACATCTAATGAACGCTCTGTAGCTATTTTGACTGACATATTAGCTGTACTCATGTTATGTAGACAAGTATTTGGACTTTTTTCCATTGCATTTTCTTCCGCTTATTCCGGGTCCGGGTAGCGGGGGCAGCAGTTTCAGTAGGGAAGTCCAGACTTCCCGGTCCCCGGCGACCTCTTCCAGCTCCATCGGGAGGACACCAAGGCGTTCCCAGGCCAGCTGTGAGACATAGTCCCTCCACCGTGTCCTAGGTCTTCCCCGGGGCCTTCTCCCGGCTGGGCATGCCCGAAACACCTCACCAGGGAGGCGCCCGGGAGGCATCCGGACTAGATGCCCGAGCCACCTCAACTGGCTCCTCTCGATGTGAAGGAGCAGCGGCTCTACTCTGAGCTCCTCCCGGATGGCCGAGCTCCTCACCCTATCTCTTAGGGTGAGTCCAGCCACCCTACGGAGGAAACTCATTTCCGCCGCTTGTATCCGCGATCTCATTCTTTCGGTCATGACCCATAACTCATGACCATAGGTGAGGGTGGGAACGTAGATCGATCGGTAAACAGAGAGCTTTGCCTTCCGGCTCAGCTCTCTCTTCACCACGACGGTCCGGTACAGCGACCGCATTACTGCAGACGCTGCACCGATCCGTCTGTCGATCTCACGCTCCAACCTTCCCTCACTCGTGAACAAGAACCCGAGATACTTGAACTCCTCCACCTGAGGCAAGACCTCACTCCCAACCCGGAGGGTACAGTCCACCCGTTTCCGACTGAGAACCATGGCCTCGGATTTGGAGGTGCTGAGTCTCATCCCAGAAGCTTCACACTCAGCTGCAAACCGCTCCAGTAAACGCTGAAGGTCACAGCCTGATGAGGCCATAAGGACCACATCGTCTGCAAATAGCAGAGACGAGATCCTAAGGTCACCAAGCTGGACTCCCTCAACACCTTGACTGCGCCTAGAAATTCTGTCCATGAAGATTATGAACAGAATCGGTGACAAAGGGCAGCCTTGGCGGAGGCCAACGTTCACCGGAAACAAGCTCGACTTACTGCTGGCAATGCGAACCAGGCTCCTGCTTCGATTGTACAAGGACCGAATGGCACGTAGAAGCGGACCATCAATCCCGTACTCCCGGAGCACCCCCCACAGGACACCACGAGGGACACGGTCGAATGCCTTTTCCAGGTCTACAAAGCACATGTAGACTGGTTGGGCAAACTCCCACATACCCTCGAGTACCCTTGCAAGGGTGTAGAGCTGGTCCAGTGTTCCGCGACCGGGACGAAAACCACATTGCAGCTCCTCTAACCGAGGTTCGACTAACGGTCGTACCCTTCTCTCCAGCACCCTGGAGTAGACTTTCCCAGGAAGGCTGAGGAGTGTGGTCCCCCTATAGTTGGAACACACCCTCCGGTCACCCTTTTTAAAAATGGGGACCACCACCCCGGTCTGCCAGTTCAGAGGTACTGTTCCCGACTTCCATCCAATGTTGTAGAGGCGTGTCAACCAACACAGTCCCCCAACATCCAGAACCTTGAGGAATTCCGGGCGGAAATCGTCTACCCCCGAAGCCTTGCCACTGGGGAATGATTAAACTACCCCAATTACCTCAGCCACGGTGATAGAACTGTCCACGTACGTATCCTCAGACTCTGCTTCCTCTACGGAAGGTAAGTCAGTGGGATTGAGAAGTATTGAGGACTTTGTGTAACTAATTTTATTGCTGTATTGAATTGAAAATGTTGACAAGCAGCATGGAAGATGAATGACTGAATCGAGGACTTTGATGACCTGTAAACTTTGAAACTGAATGTGAAACGGTAATCATTAGTATTTAGTAGTTTCAAAGTTTACCGGTCAGATTGTGTATATGTTGGATGTTTTATTGTAAGAGATAGCTCAGACTTATAACTTACACGCTGAAAAATGATATACCCCTGATACATATACAACATCCATAAATACTCATATTTAGAACTATATATTTAGAAATATATTTAACTAAATTAGAACTTGGTCATTTTAAAAGTAAATTGCAGGCTGAAAAAGTGTGAGGACCTCTGCTTCATATGATATGCCTGTGTCTATTTTCTGTCCCCCATGTCAGGTTGTTACACTAAGGACAAGGGCCCATGGATTATTAAACCAGTAGCATCATCAAGAGGACGAGGCATCTACTTAGTCAGCAGTGTGAGTAAATGATGCATTTGGATTGTTACTCCTGTGATGGCACTAATTTAAACTGAGTCTTCTATAAAAGGGGTAATTCTAAAATTTAGCAAGCATCATGATACAGAAGCAAAGATTGTTTTTTCTTTTTTTTTTTTTAGTGTTTGTGAGCTTTTCCTTTAAATAAAGAAAAGGTCCAAGCGTAACAACCGGGGAGGTGAAAGAAGTGTTTGCAAGTGTAATTTATTTATTTATTTATGTGCTTTTTCACTTATATGTTTATACATAGTGTATCTCAGAAAAGTTAGTGCTCCCCTCACATTTCAGTAACCATTAGGTTGTTTTCTTGAGAGAAAATACTTGGATATAACTTACAGTAGTCAGTGTGCAGCTTTGAAAGCCGTATAGATTTACTGTTCACCTAAAAATGTCTCAACACACAGCCATTATTGTCTAAATAGCTGTCAACACAATTATTGCGCTGTTATCTACCACTGCCTTAATCTTCTGTTACTGTGTTATTGGAGTACTCCTACTCTCCTTCATGATGACATCACAGAGCTGGTAGATTACGCCATGTCGACAACAACACATGGAAAGGTGTTGCACATTTTCTCTATTTAGGTGTTTAAAAAATTTCCATCTACACCGGCGGTGTGTAAAAAAACGTAGCCAGTAACTTCATTACAAGTGTTCTGTTGTTAAATAAGAAGCAGGGAAAGGTATACATTACTTGGAGTACCAAAGGCAAAATATGCATCAAGCTAAATGGAGGTCCAGGAGAAGCAAAAGTGCTGGTTGTCAAAGATATCAACGATCTGGATACATACTAAACATCATATAATCAGGACAACGAGGATAATGGAGGGTACAACGCACAAAGAAAGAACCAGGCAGTTAGAAGGATTACATTCAACAACATAGACTTGGAGTTAAACATTGAACAAGAAGGATTACATTCAACAACATAGACCTGGAGTTAAACATTGAACAAGGGCCTGCTCAAGTATTAAAATTAGAATATTAGAAACTCATGTATCTACATTACAACACCAGTACAGTATTTATGGTATCTACAGTACAACACCAAGACAGAATGAGGTGGATCCAGAAATCAACAGGGGAAAAGGGAAGGGGAGAAAAAAAATAAAAAAATTTAAAGACAAAAAGATATGTATGTATGTGTGTATATGTTATATGTTTATGTATGTATGTTGAGCGAATCATGTAAGGGGGGTAGGATTTAATAATCTCTGCGTATTCCTACTCCTTTCGGGCATATGGAACTGTGAAATGTAACATGAATCATTCATTGTACAATGTATGCATGTTCAAAACAAATTAGACAATAACCATAAATAAGGTTTAAATCTAAGATAATAGTGCACATTACTGTGACACAAGCCCAAAAGGTGTTTTAGCTGTCCATCTATAAATGCTGAAGAGGTCTAAGAAAGAGTGAAGTTTTGCAAAATCTTCACTTTTTCTTAGACCTTAATTGCACTCCTCCACCTTGGACTTGAAGTCGCCAGTATGGAATCACAAGAGTGCCGAAATTAAAAGGAATTTTTCCATTTTGGTGTTGATTTTCCTGTTTTATCTTTACCTCTTCCATTTGCTTTTTCTCATTGCATTTATCGGATGTGGTTGTGGGTGAGCTTGTGTGTTTGGGCTTCTTATCATGTTGAAAAACAGGGGAAAAATGTTGATAAACAAGGGAAAACAAAACGTTTGTGTTTTCCTCAATGAACCGCACCTCCTCAGTGCTGGCAGCACTCATGCCGACCATGATGCTGCCAGCACTATGCTTGACACAGTCACTTGTGTTGCCAGCTGTTTGGACAATAATTGCAGTGGGTTGAGTCATTTTCAGTTGATACTAGATCCATACTGTTCTACCAGCTATTCTAAAGTATATTGAAGTTTCAGTTCATTGTTCCTTGAGAAACTATCCAGTTAGAAAGTGTGTCCTAAAATGCAAGATGTGGACTCGCTTTTGTGACCGTATATGCATGGGAGTTACTTTTAAGCCCAATGAAATATAGTGTGAGGTGAACATTTGGCAGAGCAGATGCTATGTGTATGGGGGTGCTATCAACTAGTGAAAACATTAATGAGCACGGTGGAGTAAATCACACACTTCAAGGCCATTTGCTGTTTGGAGGAGCTCCACCAGCATCCCGCTCTCTGAAAACATTTGCACAATTTGTCTTGTTCTGAGGCATTTTAATGAAAATAGTCTAAGAAAGATGTTTGGAGAAAAAGGAAGAAATACAGTATTTTTAATTTTGGGGGGGGGTTGTGTTTTCTCTGAACTGCAGCCAGCTTTGGGTTAAACATGCTTCACCTCAGTCTTTTAACTCATCCTAACTCAGTCACCTGCAACATATTTCAGCCTCATGAAAGACATGTGTGACCTGCTAGGATCATCAACATTGCACTTTCTGTCTGTGTCTCATTACTCTTGGCTGATTAGTACTATGCAATATTCTTTGTTGTTTTAGTGGCCTTTTTACAGCATTGCATTTGACACAGTAAAATAGTAAAAAGTTGGATTCCTGTGTGCTGTTAAATAACATTCTAGTCATACAGTATGACGTTAGTACGAGCAAGACAAACACACACAATACCCACTGTAACATGGACCTAGCTCTGTTTTTTTGCATTACCAAAATAATTTACCTTGTTATAATTTTATAAATGGAAAGTCCACATACGGTATATGTACTAGTATTAGTCTGACAGTGATTTAATGTGACATAAAAAAAGGTTTAAAGTTGAAAACTTCCTTAGACTTCATTATTTCATTAATTTTCTATACCGCTCATTAGGGTCGCAGGTAGGCTGGAGCCTATCCCAGCTGACTTTGGGTGAGATGCGGGGTACACCCTGGACTGGTCGCCAGTCAATCGCAGGGCACATATAGACAAACATTCACTCACACTCACATTCATACCTACAGACAATTTAGAGTCGCCAATTAACCTAACATGCATGTTTTTGGAATGTGGGAGGAAACCCACGCACGCAGGGGGAGAACACGCAAACTCCACACAGATATGCCCAACAGAGATTTGAACCCTGAACCTCCTGACTGTGAGGCCAATGTGCTACCCACTCGACCACCCTCCTGCCTCTTCTTCATACTTTCCGAGTCATATTTCCATCTTCAAGGGGTTGTCTAGTTGTTATTTCCAAGTTGTAATTTCCAAGTTTCGAGTCCAACTGGAACATGGCATTTCAAATAAGGTGACTTGGGGTCACCCCAAACATGGGTGAAGTGCTAGCTAGTGGATGTTACCTATAAACCTGTTACCTGTAAACCTTTAACCTTTAAATCTTATTTAAAATGAGAAAAAAACAGTGTGTGTGATCATATTTTATTATCCTCTACAGCCAAATCAGATCTCACTGGATGAGAACATCTTGGTGTCCCACTATATTAATAACCCTCTGCTGATAGATGGTGAGTTAGTTTCCGTTGCTCATTTTTGGAAGAGTCGTTATGGTTTTGCTCAGTTTTGCTTTTTCTTGACAGAATTCAAGTTTGACATGCGTTTGTACGTGCTGGTTACATCATATGATCCACTCCTCATCTATGTATACGAGGAAGGCCTTGCCAGGTGAGTGGACATTTGTGTTAATCATTGGTGTGTTGCTGTGGTTACTGACGTGACAGTTTGTACAGTATATGTGGTCTGTGATTGATTGGTGATCCGTCCAGGGAGAAGCCTGCTTTGATAGGCTCCAGCTTCCTCCCACCCCGTACAGAGTAAAGGGTGGATGGGTGGAAACAGACATAACCCTGCATGTTACATTGAAAATCTACACACTCTCTCTTCTTGTTAAAATGTTTGTTTTCTAGGAAAATGAAAGACTTATTTTTACATATTTTAAATTTGAAGTAAGTCCTCTATCCAGGTGTTTGTTTATGTGTAATTACCGTTCTCATTACCACCAAATCAATCATGAAATGAGGCACCCTGACTGCTATTCCTTTGTTGACCAGTAGAGAGCAGTCTATACGTGCTAGTAAATCTAAAGTCTTTTGTTGTTTCAACGTTATCTGTAAATATACCGTATAACCATATAATGGATGACTGTAATTGTATCATAGTTATTAAATGTGGATATTAAGGTCATAGCAATTTGCTTAACTATTCAAAAGCAAACACCGAGTATAGGTACAGTAGACAAATGTAAATGCACTGTATATGTAAAAATGATACATAAGTAAAGTAATAATCGCCCTTCTTTCTTGTGTACCTACAGCAAAATTTGATTAAAAACAGTGAGGGATAAATGGGGCCTAAATTCCTAGTCCCACTTTTATCTCTTGACATTCCGTTAGGTTGTGTTGGAATTCAGGTACACATTGTGTGCCAAGGAATTCTCATTGTTGCACATGTGGCATTCACTCCTCTGAAACACTTCCAGAAACTAATCTGTACACAAAGTGTCAAGTGTCCATCAATCATTCCACTAGAAATGCTGCTTTTTTTTCTTTTGTATTTAGGTTTGCCACCGTCAAGTATGACAGGACTGCAAAGAATATTAAGAACACCTTCATGCACCTCACCAACTACAGCGTGAACAAAAAGAGCAGCGATTATGTCAGGTAATTTTTATCTAAACCATACCACGGCCAGTTATTATACTATATATATTCGTAAACAACCATTAAATTGATCACGGGTTGTTCCCTAGACCCTACGTTGTCCCTGAAAGTTAATTCCTTATCTTGGACGATGCTATGCTTCCACCTTTGTGGGAGAAGTTTGGGGAATGATCCACCATGACTCTGCACTAGCAGTTTACAAAGCGAGATCCATTAATGTATCCTTGGATGAGTTTGGTTTGAAGAACCTGGGACCATTGAATCTAAAGTCCCTCAAATACATTTGGGAAGAATTAAATCTTTGACTGCCATTTTTACAGCAAATTCTTTAAAAACAGCAGTAGATTCCTAAAATCAGGAGTGCATTTGTCAGGATCTTTGATTGCTATTTATCAGTAAATTCTTACAACAGAAGAGATAGATAGATAGATACTTTAATAATATCCAAGAGATTAATTAAAAAACATTCCTTTTCCGTAGAAGACCCTTAACTAGCAGTTTTGCAGTAGATCCTTAAAAATACCAGAGCCCTCCTGTCATAGAAAGGATCTGTGACTTTTTGCAGTAGCTTCCTTAAATCAACAGTGTTCTTGTCATGAGCAGGATATTTGACTAGTGTTGTAGTAGTAGATTCCTATAAACAGAAACACACTGCACTCATGTAGCAGATCTCTGACTGTCTGTTTACATTTTTTTAAAGCCGCTTTCAGCTATATAATGGAGAAATGTTATAAGGTCCCTGTCATATAGAGGATCTTTGTAATTTCATGTTACAAATATTAAAACATATATTAAACATATAATTAAAACAGCATATCATATAGAGGACCTGTGTTTCATACACACACACACGTATATATTTATAATATATATATATATATGCCTAGATAAAAATATACAATATATTTATAAATGATATATTACGTTATATACCGTATATGTATAGACTGTATGAGTGTGTGTATATATTTATATATATATAAATAATAATGTAATAATATATATTAAAGTTATTTATTTTGGAAAAACATTACATTTACTGTGTAGAAAGTAACCTATTGCATTGTTTTTAAATACAAAACCTTTGTATTTATTGGTTGTTGGCATCAGCATTTAAGCCTTTTCTGTGTGCCTTTTTCTCTAAATTTTATGTTGTTTCTGCAGTGACGCAATGACAAATGAGCCACGGGCCGCAGATGGCCCCTGAGCAGCACTTTGGCCACCCCTACATTTGTGGGTCTTTGTAGGGGTCGGGCTTGTGGCTTGGTCTCTATGAGAAAACTACGACTTGGCTTGTTGGCTCAGTGTCGTGGGCGAGCGATGGTTGAGGAGAGAGTTCAATGTGTTCAATAGTCAGCCATAATGAGGCACAACTAAAAAGGTTTTTTTTTTTTAAATGCAGGTCTTAATGCCTTAATTTTAATGTAGCAAAGACAGATTTTGACGCTAATTAACTTGGAATAATTACTGTTGTGTGCTCAGGCACATCGCTGCGCTTTGTCACTCTCTGTCTCTGTTTTTGTTTTGCTTATCCCTGAACGCTTGTTCCGGGGCGAGGCATCCCACAGTGCGTTCAGTGTGTCCTTGGCCCAAACCATGGTTTGGGGATTGGGGACTGAGCTCCTGGCTGGAGCTTGCCGTTTGCGTGCCTGGAGGGCGGCAAGGCGTATGGGTGTGTTTGTTCAGTGGTCAAAATGCGAGCCTGTTGGTTGCTCTCTGGGACGGGAGGGCACTCATGTAATAATACTTTTATTTAAGTATTTTTTGATCAACCTGAAAAGTCCCAAAGATTCCCAACTTGTAGCTCATGATCGATGAGTTGGTGAGCCCTGATCTATGACTACCATTTTTGCAATACAGTGAAAATTTGATTAGCATGTTTTTCGGTAAATGTTGAAAATTTACGCCACAATTTTGGCCATGGTTTGCGTGCATTTCGGTTCTGGTTAGCATACTATTATTATAGTCTGGCTGTGGTGGTAATACACTGCGTGAGTCCAACTGTGGTTTTAGTGTATTTTTGTCACAAAATGTCCCGGTTAACTTCCTATTACCTATTACCTATAGAAGTCAGTCACTCTAGCCCATTCTGTGATGTCATCAGCCATTTGACTCTCAAAAATGTTAACACAAAACACATTTTTATAGTTGTACAATTACAACTGTACATGCATAAAACGATTCTAAATCCATATAAATGACAAGTGAAAGACATAAATCAACATTTGAGTTTACTTCTACCTTTATTGAAGACCTGACTGTCCCCAAAGACAGGGTGCGGCAGTGAGATCAACCACCACCACCTTCCTGCTTTCCTATAAGTCATTTCTTGAATTCAACAGTGTGTCTCACCCTCTTAGTCAAAATAAATTAATAAAATAATAAATTAATTCAAATAATTAAATAGTCAATCTTTGTCTAGTGTAAACATATTGTTTCAATTGACATTTTATTCAATATAAGAAAGACAATGCAGGAAAAAGTCATGAGCTTTCTGAAAATGTGACCCCCACAACAATTTAGTTGAAGATCACTTAAGTAAGCCTTTTCCTTGGCCCATCAATACCATCTTCTTTTTTCAGTTCCTGTGGAGGAAATGGCCAGCTGTCCCAATCTTTGATGTAGAACATCATTTTTTCAACTGAAGGCTGTTAATGGAAAACTGTATTCATTCATTTGAAGTGCATTGCTTCCCTTTCAGTTGTGATGACCCTGAAGTAGAAGACTATGGGAACAAGTGGAGTATGAGTGCAGTGTTGCGCTATTTGAGGCATGAGGGGAAGGACACCACATGTGAGTGTGGCCTTTTAGTTTCCATAATTGATTAAAACAACAATTAATGTAAAAAAGCTGTTTATGTACAGTAAATCATCTAATATGCATGTGTATCTTATTTTGTCTAGTGTTGATGAAGCAGGTGGAGGACGTCATTATCAAAGCTGTGCTGAGTGCCGAGATGCACATTGCCACTGCCTGCAAGGCTTTCGTTCCGCACCTGACCAACTGCTTTGGTACTCAATTAATTTATTCATAAATTTTCTACTGCCTATACTGTTTAGGGTCATGGGTAAGCTGGAGCCTAGCCCAGCTGACTTTGGGCGAGGTACACCCTCAACTTGTCACCAGTCAATCACTGGGCACATACACAATCACACGCACGTTCACATCTATGGACAGTTACATAAGCATAGAATTAACCTAACTTGCAACAGGAGTACCCGGAGAACATGCCAACTCCACAACGAGAGGTCTGAGCCAGACAGAACTCAGGAGCACCCGGCTTTGAGCCAGACAAAGGATTAGTTTCTATTTTTATTTTATTTTTTTTGCAGTGGATTTCAACCCTCTCCTCCCCAAAATTCTAACGAGTAGATGCTGGAACTTATAAAATTCTCTAAACTGATCTTTTTCTTTACACATTAGTATTATTCAACATTGTGTGATCGAAGTTTACTATTCTTTTCCCTGCAAATAGTATGTGGATATTCGCAGTGTGATTATCTAAGATGGTGGTGGGTGTTGAAGGAGTGCACGTTCACTGATCCCGTCTTCTATATGTATGTTTTTAATGCACCTTTCCTCTATACAGTGTCTTCCACACCTTAGTTGTTTAAAAAAAAGGGACTCTGCAGAGATGACATCTGTAAACATACTATGCATCTACAACTTTTGCCTGGTTGTGGGCTGCATGATTTCTGAACATGGACAAAAAGTTGCCTGCATGAAAATGTCATCTTCATCTGCTATACATTGAGGGTGTGAAGGTTGACCATGCAGGTTTTAATGTGGATATGTGGTTGCTGATACAGATTTCCCTCATTTTCCAGGAAAATTCCCTTATATTATTATGTAAATGTTGAAAGGTATGTCAATTCCCATTGAGTGAATGTGAGTATGTATAGTTTTTTTTTTCTACATGTGCCTAGTAGCTGGCTGGCAACCAGTCCAGGGTGTAGTCTGCCTTTGGCCTGAAGTCCTCTGGGATAGGCCCCATTAGCTCTGAAAAGGATAAGCAAAAGATAATTGGAAACTAATAAAAATGAGAAATTTGAAAGGCATTACATATTAGGGCACAAAACATGCAAATATGCCCCTATAGAAACAGTTTTAAGATAAAATGAAAGCAATAGTATATAACAATATATAAGTAATAATAATATAATAAGTAGTATGATGTTTTGGTGATGTCATGATTTTTTTATTGATACCAAAAAAACCTGCAATATTTAGGCATTAGATTTGTCTTTGACTCATTTAGAAATTGAGAAATGACAACTGGGCATTCTATTATGTACACTTAGAACAAGAGCATCCACACAAGACAATAATAGAGCTGCACGCACGTACAGTAGGTACATATTTTAGAAATATGAATGCTGCACAGACATGTATGAACACAGTGTTACAGCAACATCATTGTGTGCCAAAAACATTTAGGCTCTACATGTTTTGTTGTAGAGATGCGCTTAACTTATCTTTTGGAAGTATTTAGATTGATGGTGTATTTCAAATTATTTTCAAATACTCATTTGTTTTTTAGAAACTGAAAAACATTTGTGCTCTTGCCTTTTATCTATATGAAGTACATGCACCTATCCTTCAAAAAAAAGTTCTGATACTTTGTCGTAAAAGTATGATGCACTTCTGGTGAGCTTGGGCATATACAGTAATCCTCCAACTTGACTTACTGCTATCCAGTTGATACCGCTGCTCTCAAAATTTCAGACAGAAGGCAGGGAGTGTGCACTAAGCTGAGAAGAAACTCTTAGCCATGCTTTTGCGTTCTGACATGTATTTGGTCAAGAAGTATGCAAATTCAGCAATTTATACTTTTAACGAAAATGTTGAAAACGATTGGAACTATATAGAAAATACATATATAATATTGTTCAATGGTCAAATATTAATATTTATTTTGTTACCATTATTCGTTTGAAGAAAAAATCGTCATGGCACCCGACTCCCCTGACTGCACGTCCCGGGTGCTTTCAGAGAAATATTGTACAGCCTGGCTTGAGTAAGCCTGCGTCCCTCCTACTGCCTTCTGTGGCAAAGATTTAGGAGAGAAGGCGTGTTTAACACAGTGTTTAACACAGCCAGGTCAAATCGTCACCAATCAAAGGAGCTCCTCTCGTCACCTTTAATGCGCCGCTGGCGAAGCGCAATGCAAGTTTCGTTGAATATGGATGAAGACAGCTGAAGACTGCCAAATTTCTCCCAAATTGAAAGGGATGTTTTGGTACGGGAGGTCCAAGCTCGCAGTGGCAGAATATATGGTCACTTGAGCAGACCTCTACGAGCTGATGATGCAAAAGCAGCTTGGGAGTAGATTACAAATATAGTAAATCAGGTTTGCCCTGACGTACTGAGAACTGTTTCCCATTGTAAAAGATGGTTCAATGATGACAGAAGAAGGGCAAAACAAAAACTATCAGAGCACCGGAGGCACACGGTGGCCACCGGGGGCGGCCCCTTAACCAGTGTGACACGGAGCTCGATGGGGGGCTATTGCATCCTCCACCCTCTCAGCTGTCGGTAATGACTGTTTTGGTAGAGTTCAGGTGGGTATTACAGGTAAGGTAAGACTTTTTTTCCCCACTAATAAGGACTCGAATTTAGTAACCTATATTTGTACACCGTGTGTTATGAATAAATAAAAATTATGCATAATGGGAATTAAATCCGAAGGAACTGTGTGTAAAAGACGCATTGGCAAGCTTGTGGTCTGGCCTTTGTCACTTGTGTTTACGTGTGAGATGAACTTGTATTACCCAATTAATTATGATCATTTTTGCAATTCTTCCTTACACAATCAGATAAGTCAATACGTTTGATTAAACGTTTATTTACAATTAACCACATCTATATCAGATCTACTGGCAACCAATGAGAAGGAGGAAGAGGAGGTTGCCGATTCGGGGACAGATGAGGTGGTAGAGACAGTGCGACAGAGCCAGACGGGATGTTGTGATTATTAAATGGATTAAAATGTGCCTGACATTGTGTAAACGTTTGTGCACTGTGCGCCAGTCAGCCAAGGTACCACTAGAACGGCTGCGCTTCGCCTTACACCGAGAGTAGACCAAGTTGGAGTTGGCGAGCTCTCAGCGCACCATCGGCAAAGCCTTTTGGCACAAATTTGTCACTACGCCAGGCAAAATTTGTTGCCACCTCCCCTTGCTGCGCCGCCACACCCATTCTGGCGCCCTTTGGTCTACCAAATTACCAAATTAGCTGCACACTGTTACGCCGGACGAAATTACCACTGCGCGGCCTGCGCCACACACAAAAATAGAGCCCTAAGTCTCAGACAAGGTGTCAACAATTCAGTCATGGCTGAGCTGTTCGAATGCTAGTGCATTAGTACATTTTTTAGGTAATGCACTTCCTTACCTAACCAAACCATGACAGACAGCACCTTTAAGTTGCTCACACTGTACATAGAAGACATGAAGGGCATGTCACATGCATTAATAAAATGATGTAGTACAAAAATGAAATGACACAATAATAAAAACAACACCTTCTTATTTTTCCTCTTCTCCCATATCTCAGCACATGGAATTCATGACCAAATTGCTATCATTAGATGACCACAAACCTAACTAGAGTACTTGCGTGTGTTATGTCAGCAGGCGGGAGGCAATTATAGTAAGTCAGATGTAATCAGCTGGAGGACCTCGGTGCATACAGCCCTTTTAAGTTTTTGATCAATTTATGAGTGCGTGTTTGTAACCACAAAACATTGTAACGCGCAACATTTTGAACTGAGAACCACCTGAACGTCTGACTCATGTTGATGAGTATTTTTAAAAAATGTGGGAAACACATATAAAAACAAATCAACCACAAAAGTATTGCCCTGCTTGTAGTATGTTAAAGAGCTCTGATTTTGAGTTTTGTCATTTTGTTTGATTCACATGGCTGCAAGAAAGTCAATTATAGCATGTGCTCTATGCAGTCTTGCTGACAGGATTATGTTTCCAATGAAGAGACACTGATGGTTCCATAGGACCACCCTCACATTCTCTTTGTTGTTCTCACTCACTCAGTGTGATCATATTGCATGTTATGTGCCATTCCAATACGCACAGACATGATGAAACCCATGTGATGATGATGGAGCTGGGTTCAGGTGGTCTCTGAACTGAGGCGAAATTGATGCTAATGCCCAAACCTGCACTAGATCTTTGCCGTTTGAGGACCTACTGCAAACAAAGTACAGATTTAAAACCACAAACTGGTTCAACTGTGTCCTTGATGCTTTTCTGAAACAGACTGACAGAAAGTGGTTGTGTTGTGTTTCAATTCTGGATAAAATGTTTAAATCATAAAACCCTATCACACTTTTCTTCCCGTCCCACCTGGCAAAGCATTCATCAGTCTGCAGTGTGTTTCTAAACATGAAGAAATTGCATACATACAAATGCGTGCCGGCGCTTATAAAAGCACCTACTGTTCATTTTTAACAGTCTCTGGCTTGTCTGGAATGAAGCCATGCAAAACCATAAAGAAAATTACAATATTCATATAAAACGACAATATTTTAATGGCTAGTAATGGCTTGAATAGGATTTCCTCCCCTTACTCTCTCTGTCTAAAAGGGAATTTAGTAACAAAATCTTATTATAGCTCCACAGTGTTTCATGTGGGCCGAAACAAAAACAAGAGGTTTTTTGTTTGACATCGCTTACTGACATCGCTAAGAATTGTAAGCGTGTGGGTGTGTGTCAGCGGTGAGTGGAAAATGCCACCCATGAGGCTCCTCACTGCTGCTATGTGATTAATGGACTGGCTTTTTGCTGAGGGATGCTGATTACGAGATGTTTTGACTAAGATCTGATTAGCCAAGCCAAAGGCCTATTTTGTTACACACAAAACATTCCACTCACTGGTCCTGTGTTCCACTGAGCGTCCCTCATTAAGTGCTGAGTGTGGTCAAATTGCCTGTTTTCTGCTTTTGCGTTGGTCAGACACTCCCACGTTCTCACTTTATGTTCGTACTGCTGTGATGACACTGCTGCTGTGCAACTCTACAAATACAAATTGAACCCAGCTATCATAATAAAGCTGAGCGGTGTTAATTTGGACTTTTACGGTGATTTCAAGAGAAACAGCTCAGTCATATATTGTAGAGTGATGCAACGAAGAAGATGCTGTGTTATTGTTTTTATTGTGGTTGCATATCCAGGGTTGGGGAGTTTTTTGTTTTTGGGTGTTTTGTCTGTTGTGGTAAAGTTTCCAGCAGCGCCTGTCCAAGAACAATAAAAAAAAAAAGCTCTTCATCATCCGTATTTCTCTGTGGCACTTCCCTCCCTTTTTAATGGGCCTGTTGTGCATGTTCACCGCCTTGTCTGCGGTGCTTGTCGCAGGCCTGTTTGACAGAGCCGCAGAATCAACGTGTCTGGCTGTGAATGGCTCGACGGGTTTGCGGAGCAGGCAGGCACGGCGTCTGCTCCTAATTGGGGGAAAAATGCGTGGCACATGGAGTCAGCGTGTCGGGGGTTGTGAGGCAATGTAACACCTCCTCATTTTCCCCTTGTTGTTGTGGTGCCACCAATGAGGCTCTCCAGACTCTCAAACCCAGTTAACCGAATTTCTCTGCCCCCCAAGACTAATATGTACACCCGCTCTTTTTAATCTTTGTGTGTGTTTTGACTAAAAAACGGGATAAGCCTGTAAAGTGGAAAAGAAAATCCATCCACAAATGGCCTTACAAAAGGCACCTTGTGCAGATTTTGGCCAAATGCATTGACAAAAATTTCATTTCCAAAGATTGCAACCTTAGGGCTTTACCACGTACAAATACTGTACACTATGGTCGATAATGTTTGATTTCAGATAACAGATAATTAGCAACGAATAAATGATTTAAAGCATATGTACATTTCAAGTACATTGATTCTTGATTGGAGGATGTACCACAGTTCTATATGGAGAATTAGGGTAATCCAAATGGTGTTCTTCATCATTGTTTTTTAATTTAGCAGTCACTGAAATACTTTATAATAATTATAATGTTAACACCAAAAAATTATTCCAAAGCATTTGTTACTTTAGTGATTTTTGTTTTCAGAAATAAATCAATCTATTACATTTATAAAGGAATAGCAGATAACATCAGCTGACCAATATTATTGGCTCATATTTGTATTGTTTTTTTTGTACTGGTTGACTTCCATTTTTTTTTCAAGTAATTTATAACTTTTTTCCATAGAGAAAGTCAATAAAGTCAATTAATTTGTTCCAGACGCAAGTGGTCACCATTATAAAATCTTTATTAACTGTAAGTGTTAAAGTAACATTCTCAACTGTCATAAAAGACTAAAAATAAGTTAACCACTGTATAATAAAAATAAAATAAAACTCACTCACCCTCTTCGAAGACACCTCACAAACACAAAATACGAAGTGGGAACAGGAAGGTGTTTGCACTGTGATACTGTCACCTTGTGACATTTTATAGGCATTGCTCAAATTATTAAGTGTATGTCTATCAAAAATAAGCTTTAGAAAAAGATGATGTTTCACAGGGTTTTCTTCCTCTAAATTTTGGTCGACTCTTGAGGCATATATTTCCTCCAAATGTATGACTTTTGGGTGTTGAGCTTTTCTTTGCTTGTTTGGCTGGGAGGAATAACAGTGAGCTGTGTGCCATTCGTTTCATCTCAGGTTTAATTTACTCTATATCCGTCCTGTTTTGTGTGTGCTTAAAAAAAGTGGTTCCTTACTGCTGGAGTGGTACTGCTCTTTTTACCCTTGACAGTTTGTGAACAAACATGTACACTTTTTGCCCCTTAAAAAGCAGAAACATTATCATTGAAGTGCAATATTTTGCTGTATGTGGTACTTTCAGGTAGATTCTACTTTAAAAGACAGAAATGGAAATGAAATGTACCACTATTTCTAAGATCATTACCCAAATTGGGTCCTGGATCAGCTTTTATTGGGCAAGAATAACACTGAACAGCCAACTGGGTAATTTGGTAGACCAAGGCGCGCCGCAGCAGGGGGTTGATTCAGCCTGGCGTAGTGGCAATTTCGTGACAAAAGGCTTCACCGCAGGTGCGCTGAAAGCTTGCCAACTCCAACCTGGTCTATTCTCGGCACAAGGTGAAGCGCAGCCAGTCTAGTCGTAATTTGGCAGACTGGCGCACAGTGCGCACACGTCGCCAAAACCCCACAGGGCAGTTTACACAATGTCAGGCACATTTGAATCCATTTAATAATCACAACATCCTGTCTGCCTCTGTCGCACTGTCTCTACCACCTCATCTGTCCCCGAATCGCCAACCCCCTCTTCCTCCTCCTCATGGGTTGCCAGTAGATCTTATATGGTTGTGGTTAATTGTAAATAAACGGTTAATCAAACGTATTGACATCTTTGATTGTGTAACCGAGAATTGCAAAAATGATCATAATGAATTGGGTAATACAAGCTCATCTCACATGCAAACACAAGTGACAAGGGTCAGACCACCAGCTTGGCAATGCGTCTTTTACACACACTTGCTTCGGACTTCATTTCGTTATGCATAGTTTTTGTTCATTCATATTACATATACATGTTATATTACATATTCATATTACCAATATAGGTTACTAAATACCTATATTGTGTCTTTATTAGTGGGGAAAAAATGCTTACCTTACCGGTGGCCACCGTGTGCCTCCAATGCTCTGATAGTTTTAGTTTTGCCCTTCTTCTGACATCATTGAACCGTTTTTTTCATGGGCGAACGGTTCTTAGTATGTCACAGCAATCCTGATTTACGATACTTGTAATCTCCTCCCAGGCCACTTTTACATCACCAGCCTGTGGAGGTCTGCTCGCGTGACCATATATTCGGCCACTACGAGCTCGGACCTCCCGGACCAAAACATCACTTTCCATCTGGGAGAAGTTTCCGCGGTCTTCATCCATATTCAACAAAACTTGTAATGCGCTTCGCCAGCGGCACATTTAAAGGTGAGAAAGAGGAGCTCATTTGATTGGTGAAGATTTGACCCGGCTGTGTTAAACCCAGTCAGGCACTCCCACCTCCCTCTTTGCCATTTGCCGGTAGGAGAGACGGAGGCATAGCTACCTCAAGCTGTGCCTGGCACGACATTGCAAAATGAGCCTAAAACACGGCCATTGGTAAGGCGCACCTGTTCTACGAAATTAGAGCCCAAAGGGTTAACGAACATTTAGATAAACATTGAAAGGAAATGACCATTTAAGGTTACTTACCATCATTGAAGATGTGATTCTGTTCCACGATGTGGCAGCACGACCAAGACCCGCACCATATTATATGCTAACCGGAGAATGCACGCAAGCCAAGGCAAAATGTTTGACATTATCTGAAAAACACGCAAACAGGAGGGGAAGGCTAACCGAGGTTCCGCTTTAATTCCAGACCGTGGACACTGAGGCTGTTGCTCTGTGGAGCATGCTCCAGTTTGATGACGTACCAATATTATTAAGGGCAGGAAAACTATATTATCCAATTTTGAATTTTTATGCCAATATGACAAAATTGAACATGCCGCAAATGAGAACATTACACATAAAACAAAAAAAAGTGGAAATGACCCAAACCCCCACAAAAGGCCACTTACAAACCAAAATGGTTGGTTGATGATTTTTGAGCATAAAATGACCATGAACATGTAAACAACATTTGCCAGGGTACAAATGCTCACAAGATTTGGTATGGTCTTTGGTATGTTAAAAAAAGGTTATTTAAAAAAAGTTATTCAAAAAGGTGAATTTGTTGCCGAAATAGTAGTAGAAGTAATAAGTTGTAAATAGTAATAATAATAAGAAACAGGAATCAGGAGGGTCTGTTTGTACCTATACCACAAAGCCGAGGTGTAGGCTGTTGTTTTCTTTACATTTATTTAGGGTCAACACTATCCTTACACATCCTCATTTGGTGTATTGATGAACATTGGTCCAAAAAGCTTCCAAGTTGCGCCCCCTCAGTGACCCCACAGATGTTCTCCATCTGGATATTGGAAAGCGTTTTTAAATGTTACATGCATTATTAAAAGCAACTAATCCTGTCCACTACATCTGCCCAGACTGCTATTAATGTAAGTCATCACTCGCTGTCACCCGGCTTCTTGTGTGTTTAACACTGGCATTGACCTGAGATGCTTGAACAAACAGCGCGGCGGCTTTGAAACCTCCACCCCCCCTCCAGTCTGTTCTCAACAAAGTCTGTTCTTTTGAAGTGCCATTAAAGACTAGTGTTTTTTCTTTCTCTTATATTACAGCCCGGCTTTGGCCCAACCCTGTAAAATAGTGTGCTTTCCGTGCACTCGGCTTTTGGGTCCAGTATGACACTCCCCAGAGCAGCGTGCATGTTGAAGGGCCCCATTTAAGGGTGACACTGCACTGGGTATCATTGTGGGAACTGTTTGTATAATATGCTGTATTTAGAGAGCATTAACCCATATACTGTATGAGGTGTTTCATCTATCTCTAAGAGTATTATACTGTGGAGTTAACAGTGGCTCACCCTTAAATGGTGATGATGAGAATGTTGTTGTTCTTGGTAATACTGTATGTCCTGACATTATATACGGGCGTTATTGTCCTGAAGACATTTTTGACTGGATGTACAAAACTATTTGAAGGCACAGTTTGTTTTTGATCCCATGCCTTACATAAGCATTTTCATGACAGATGAAATGTGTATGCACTTAGTTCATGTAATAGAGCCAAGCCCTCAGTAGCAGCCTTTGGTGAATGTTCTCTGGTGAGTGACTGAGTATATAACACGCATGTAATCCATAGCAGAGAGACGTCGGCCATGTTGCCAAATGCCACATAATGGGGCTCTGATAAAACTGTGGAAAGCCTTGTGACTTTGACACTCCTTAGTTTTTATTTGCAGAAGCCGGGCCTTGCTCTTGCTCACTTTCCAAGTCTGTGGTGAAAATCTTTTGATTCATTTTGTCTCTGTCTTTTTGTAGAACTTTATGGATTTGATGTGCTCATTGACTCCAACCTCAAACCCTGGTTGTTGGAGGTGAACCTTTCTCCATCTTTGGCCTGGTGAGTGACACTTTCCAAACTGTTGCAGTGTTTCTTTTGTTCTTATAGGGTCCGTTACCATGCCGGCCGTTGTTTTTATGAATGAAGACGCGTCTCGAAATGTTTGAAAACGCATCAAAAACACGCAGACACAGCATTTGTAAAATTGCACATTCATGAATGCCAACACATACGATTGTTCTATGTGGTCTGCTCAAGATAAAAAAAAAAACGTCCCCAGTGAAATGTATATTTAGGGTGGTGACCAGTGGAGACACATTACTCATATAACTCAAATTTGTAACACAAATAATTGAAGTATTTGTATTCGGCTAAAACCAGGAACAGTATGCATTATCATTATTATTACACAATCTTTGTTTTATGACATTTCCTGGTTATGCTGCGCTTACAGAAAGTGTTATTATAGTGGATGCATGCTTATTTGCAATTCAGCATTTGTGTCCAAATTCATTCATTTTCTATGCTGCTTATCCTCATTAGGGTCGTGGGATTTGTGTCCACATTTTTCTGGTAAAAAGTTAGTTTTGGTATTATTTTTAGTTTTTTATCTACAGTAAATGTTTTTTTTTTTTTTTTTTTTAAAACACTTATCATTTACATGAAGTTAATAATTTCTGGATGCGTGATACTAAAGCATAAACTGGGATAGGTGGAATACATACTGTAGTCATGGTAATACAGTGTAATCCTTCCTGTGTGCAAACCATGCACAGGAATAAAGTCAAGAAGTTTTTCTCTCCTTTTTATTTCTTTGATTTAATACTTCTAAAACTCGACTTATCGACGATACTGGTACGTAGACCAGGTCTCCTATACTAATATTTTTGCGGCTTTGTGTGAATCGTTACACTTTTAAAAACATTGTTATAATGAAAATAGACCTCTTCTTTGAATTTTGCAACAAAAACGGGAATTGCGTTTATGAGAACATGTCATGTGCATTAAAAAAAAAAAAATTCTTCCTTTTTACAGCGATGCCCCTTTGGATTTGAAGATAAAGGCCAGCATGATTGCGGACATGCTCTCACTTGTGGGTTAGTGCATTCTAAAAATATTATAACATGCATTTAATCACAAACTTTATGTTGATTATTTGATATCCTAATTGTTCTAATCATGTTATCTGAAGGCCTAGATTGAGCGAATTGTATCCAGTCGGGATATGCAAAGGCTAGAGTGTTCACCGTCATATGTCCATTGCAGAGATTTTTCGGGCAGTTTTTTGTACAGTTTTATTTGTCTCATGGTAAAATGTTATGTTTTTCATAAGTAAAATCTCAACAATGCATGCATGTTTTCTTCAACTATTTTTCATTTTTCAAATTCACAAACATTTTTTCTTACATAAGTAAACTACAACTAAAACGCATGCAAACACATGATTTGTTAAGGAGAAATGTTGAGGTTTCTTACATATAGTACCTTTTTCAACTCAAACATTATTTTACTATTTATGAACATGATAAAACCCTTTTTTGTCACAAAGTAAAGCATTTTTCACACAATATGCCTACCATGCATGGATTGTGCTGTTAGGACCACACAGTATCCTATTACATTCTGTGCATTCCTGTTGTTGATGATTAGAAATCATGTTAGAAATCATGCCATCTTTCTGGCTAATGTGTTAAAGCTTCATCATAGTTTGTTTCGGATGATTGTAGACTATCACACTCAATCTCCACATCTCCATGTCTTCTGGACCTTATTTGTGTTATCACGGTTATTTTAATATTTGCTAAACAGTGCAGTTCGCAAAGAACAACTGAAGTCACTGAGAATGTGATAATTTTGTATTGTTTTGGGCCAGAAACCAACATCTTTCATAAATTAAAGTCAGGGGGCGAGGCGATCACAAATAATGATAATGACTTGCTGATAAGTCACTCTCAGTAAGACAAGCAGAGATTTCATGGAAATCAATCCTAAGTTGTCAAGACATTTTGCTCAAAACCACAAATATTAACTTAGTAGAGGCGCCAGTGTCAGTGGAGACACTTGGATGAATTGTCTCTAAAATGTGCCAGTCCATCAAATTGATGTTGATCCACTGTGAGATGTTGATGAAGTCATGATGTGTTGCTTGTGGTTAACTGTACGCTGTTTACGGAATGCTGTTTTCTTTTAAATAAAATACTACTGCAATTTATTACATGCCCTGACACGTCTGACCTTCTGATAACTAAAACTGTTAATTACTTACAATTATGGTTAGATATGCGATAGTGTGCGTCTCCTTATTGTGTGTCCTGACAAGCTGGATCAGCCTACAAATAAAACAAAATGATCTTAAGCATGTAGACGTAAAAATGCAGCCTGAGGCAGCACAAATGTGTTCAAACAAGAGGTATTTATGTTTCGTGCTCTAATAATTGATTGTGCGTGTGTTTGTGTGGTTTTTCCAACACACAAAAGCTCAGCATCTTCTTTTTGGAGAATCTGGTAGATGAACACCAAAAGAGTGAGTCCATATGATAGTAGGTGTTCATCTATTAGACCGATACTTTCTCCTTATGATATTGAAGAGATGGGAAAATTATGTGTGTGTGTTTGTGTGTGTGTGTGCATGTGCGTGTGTGTGCCTGTGCATTCCTATATGTGATTATGAGTCAGTCATGTTGTGCCACGGAGCAATGCAATTTGGTCATTAATGGAAGAGTAGAATCATAAATAGCTTGTTATCTTCAGAGGGAGACATTACTCCAGGTCCAGGGAAGTTCAGCAATGACTTGTAAGACATAGCTCATCTATTATGTACCAAACAAACTCAATCACTGATTAGTGATAATGCATACTCAGCTTGCATCCCAGATCTGTAACTGATGACAGCTTCACATTAGCATTCATTGTGTGCCTTTATGTAGCTGACAGCCCCATAACAGGATGTTAGGTAGTCATTGTAGTGGACTGGTTTGAAGTGGGATTGCAACGTAAAGCAGAAACGTATAGTGTACGTGCAGTGGGCACAACATTAGGTACACCTCCATAATATCATGATATGAAGTGAATGTCTTATTTTACAAGATAACACAGACAGAAATATTAATTTTGCTGGAAGTACAATGTTCATACATATATAGCAGTGTTCAAAATAATAGCAGTCCAATGTGACTAACCAGATGAAGTACTGTTAAGTAGCATATTTTTATTGCTATACGGCAAACAAGTTACCAGTAGGGGAAGTAGGTTTGCGGAAAACCAAAAAGACCCAGCATTCATGATACGCATACTCTTAAGGCTGTGCAATTGGGCAATTAGTTGAAAGGGGGTGTTCAAAAAATACCTCTTTGGCACTTGTTGAACGTGCATTTCTCTTTGAAAGCTTGAGGAAAATGGGTCGTTCAGGACATTGTTCAGAAGAACAGCGTACTTTGATTAAAACGTTGATTGGAAAGGCGAAAATTTATGAAGAGGTGCAAAATATTTTAGGTTAAAATTATCTCCAATGCCTTAAAATGGAGAGCAAAACCAGAAACACACATGGCGGAAAACGGAAGACGACTATGAAAATGGATAGAAGACTATGCAGAATGGCAAAGGCTCAGCCAATGATCTGCTCCAGGATGATCAAAGACAGCCTGGAGTTGCCAGTAAGTTGGAAGTTGTCTGTGTGAATCTAATCTATTTACAAGAATCCCCCGCAAAGTCCCTATGTTAAAAATAAAGGCACATGCAGAAGAAGTTACAATTTGTCAAAGAACATCAACTGGCCTAAGGAGAAATGGACGAACATTTTGTGGGCTGATGAGAGTAAAATTGTTTTTTTTTGGGTCCGAAGGCCACAGTTTGTGAGACAACCCCCAAACTCTGAATTCAGTAAAGCATGGTGGTGCAGGCATCATGATATGGGCATGTTTGTCCTACTATGGTGTTGGGCCTATTTATCACATAGCAGGGATCATGGATCAGTTTGCATATGTCAAAACACTTGAAGAGGTCATGTTGCCTTATGGTGAAGAGGACATGCCCTTGAAATGGGTGTTTCAACAAGACAATAACCCCAAACACACTAGTAAACCAGCAACATCTTGGTTCCAAACTCACAAAATGAATGTTATGGAGGGGCCAGCCCAATACCTGGACCTTAAACCAATGGAGAACTTGTGGGGTGACATCAAAAATGCTGTTTCTAAAGCAAAACCAATAAATGTTAATGAATTGTGGAATGTTGTTAAAGAATCTTGGAGTGGAATAACAGCTGAAAGGTGCTACAAGTTGGTTGACTCCATGCCACACTGATGTGAAGCAGTTATAAAAAACTGTGCTCATACAACTAAATATTATTTAGTGATTCACAGGATTGTCCTAGAAACAAAAAAGTCGGTGCAAAATAGTTGAGTTTGTAAAGTCAACGGCAGACGCTGCTATTTTTTGAACACACCCGTTTCAACTAACTGCGCAATATCATGAATGCTGGGTCTTGTTTTTGTTCTGAGAATCTGCTGCACCTACTGGTAACTTGTTTGCACACTCATCTTTACAGAACTGTAGTAACACCGCCACATTGAAGGGGTTTTGTACATGAACAGCCTTTTAAAGGTTATGCAACAACATCTCAATATGATTCAGGTCAGGACTTTTAATAGACCACTTCAAAGTCTTAATTTTTTTTTTCTCCAGTCATTCAGAGGTAGACTTGTTTGCTTTGCTGCAGAGCCCAAGTTTTTTTCAGCTTGAGGTCAGACGGCTTGAACAGATGGCTGGACCTTCTCCTTCCGGATTTTTTAGTAGACAGCAGAAATGACGGTTTCATTTATGGCAGCAAGTCTTCCAGGTCCCGAAGCAGCGAAACCGCCCTAGACAATCACACTGCCACCACTAGATTTTACTGTTGTTAAGATGTTCTTTTTCTGAAATCCGGCGTTACTCTTACGCCAAGTGTAATGGGACACATCTCCCAAAATATTTAACCTTTGTCTCGTCAGACCACAGAGTATTTTGGAGCTGGAGCCAATCCCAGCTAGGATCTGGTCACCAGTCATTTACAGGGCACATGGAAACAAACAGCCAGTCACACTCCCATTCACGCATTCACTATTAAGAACACCCGCTTGCTGCGCAAAAGTCAGCCGAATAAAGCATTACACTGAGTGGTATTCTCAGACTATTTTTTTAACATAGACTTACTAATGGTTTACGTATAATAAAGTTGCGTTCCAGCATTGCAGATTAAATGAATGATAAATATAAGAAGCATGAAGGACATAATTGAAATAGAATGTTATGTAATAACCCTTTTGTTCCTGCAGGCTTAGTGTGTCAGGACCCTGTGATGAGGAAGCCACGTTCTGAGCGTGGCGGCTTGGATCCCTCCCTCAAGCAGGCGGGCCATAGAACACAGGTACTGCGGGCATGCACACACATAAGCCGCATTTCAACTATAGAGTGCCTCTGCTTTCACCAGTCATGTTCAGCATTGCTCACAGTTCATTGCTGCAAGTGTGTGGACACACAGTACATGGTGGCGTGTTGATATGTGAAGGTCACACAAGTGTCTCTCTGATGTCCTTCCATGACTGACTTTGTCCACCCATTGCCTCCTAGAAATCTTCCACTGCACCTACAGCCATTTCACACAACTCAATGGTACGTTCTCCTTTTTGTTCCCATCAACATTGATTCCCTTTTACTTATATCTCTTTGCAATTCCTGATGCTTTATACATGACGGGTAAGAAATTGCTTTCTCCCTTTTCCTGATTTGATTATATTCCTTTTACTGTTATTCATAGTGACAGGCAAATGGCCTGCATTGCTTTCTACTGCTGCATTTTAGGAGATTTCTCATTACATTAGCAGAGGGCCTGCATAAGTACTTGTTTGAAATACTGCAATGCACCACTTGGCTAAAAGGCTCTGAACTTTCTTTATAGACTCACTGTGACAAACCCAAAAGCCTAACTGTAAATCAGGCTTGTCATAAAGGCTGCTGTAGAACTCGGACCGCCTTGAGAGAACCTGTCGTCTTCCTTTACTTTGACTGGGGCAACAGTTGAGCCTTTTATTGCGGGCTTAGTCCTTTCACTTCTTGGCTGCCTTTGTATCCCCCCCAGTCACGTCAGATGAATTAAATGTAATCCCTGTGCTATTTAGATGACATTCTCTGAATGCGATTCAGTGAGGCGGTGTTCCGCTGTCTGATCTCCACTACAACCTGCATGCCAAAGCTGTCAATCACAGCCTGGTGGTGTATGCAGAGCAGTCAGACCAGTCAAGAAAAAAAAATCAGATGACTTCTTTACCAATAATTTCATATTATTTTGTTAACTGGCAGTACATTGCTTGGTATTTTCATTGCTAATTTGTCCTTACGTTTTTGCTTCCGTAGTGGCAGAGGCCCTCATTAGTCGCTCACTGTGAGACGTTTAAAGACAAGTCGGGAGGAGAGAGCATGCTGGGCTTGACTGCTGAGCAGGTACAGTCCTGTCATGCTATGCATTTGTATTTGTGCTATTTGGAAAACCAGCGTGTCTTCAAACATGTGTTCTGTTTCCTTTCACTGTGGTAGATCAAAGTCGTGAGGAGGACAAAGGAGGAGTATGAGCGAAGAGGAGGCTTCATCAGAATCTTCCCCACTGAAGACACATGGGATCTCTATGGGTAAATTGAGCCAAAATGGAAACCAACTGTTTTATTGTAATTTTAGATCCACATCTGTTCATTATGTTACTCATTATTATACTGTCCTCAGATGAGTACACTCAAATTACTCTTAAAATCAGACCACGCAACGCAAGATACTTATGAAGCTCTTTTCCCCCAGCCAGCGTCTTATTGAAATTCCTTCAAAGACCTTATTAGGAAAGGAAATCCATTTTTAGGCTTTCAATTGATATTCCCATATGAGGATTTGTTGGCTGATTAGATACATGGCTCTTTAGCAGTTGGGATTTTGTGGCATCTTAGAAAGTATCTACTGCCATCCATTTCAGCCATTTTAAGCTGCTTTGGTAGCCTTACTTTAATGACAAATCTATTTTGCTTATTGTCTCCCATTTCTCAGTGGATATCTGGAGTCTAAGACATCAATGAACTTCATGTTGGCAAACAGACTTTTCCATGGAAGGTAAGCGTTTCCATTGTGGTCGGGATCAGGGGACTGGATCTCTCCTTCAGTTTATGGAAGCAGTTGGATTCCAGCATGGGGTTTGTTTGGTCTTTGACTTGGGTAGGTGAGAGGAACAGCTGAGAAGAGGATGTGTGCTCATCTTTTCCAGTGTGCCCAGTGTCTATGTGGCATCAGTTTGGGGTTGAGAAAGACTTCTTTGAATTATATTATAATATGGACATAGAGTAACATCATCGCTCACATTTGTGCAACCATTTTGTCGTATGTTCTTAAGGGATAACAGTGTAGAAAACAAACTTGGATATAACTTAGTGTAGTCTGTGTATATAGCTTGTATAGCATTACAGTAATCCCCATTTATTGTGGTTCATTGGTTTGAGACCCCACCCTTATAAGTGATTTTAGACAAAGTAGGATTCCTTAAATGTATTATTTTTGTAGTTAGAGCATAGAAAACCCCGTTTGTGACCTTCTATGAGTTTTATTATCATTAAAGGCCTCTGGACATGAAATAACACCCATATAGTCATCTTTACGCTCATATTACCCAGTGTAGTATATATAATCAGAGAAAATAAGCCATTTAAGACGTAAATAAAACTTGTGCTTGTGTATGCTGAAATGAATGTGTCATGGGACAGTAGGCCTTGTTATTATAACAATAATAATCATTTATTCATTAAAAATTCAAACTGTGATATTGGGAGTGACGACCACCCCATTATAGTCTCAATAGCTGGCATCACAAGTGAATACACATGGCAGTGAACATGACCAAATTGTGTCCAAAGAGTGACTATTTAGTGTCATTACCTTTGTTATTTAATGCTTAATCCTTTTGGGCTTGGAATTCACCAGAGCTGCAGTTTTTACTGGAATCATCTCACACTTTACCACAATGACATCACAGACCTGATGGACATGACATTCATTTTTATAGTATTATCCCTTGAGAAGATATAATAAAATAGTTTCTAAGATGTGATGGGTGTAATCCATTTTGTGAGACACATTGTATTTTTTTAGGACGACCTTAACTTATTAGCAGTGTCTTGAGATTAGAACCCACATAATTTCACTGAAGACTCCCCTTGCAGCTGCATCGGGGAAATGGTTATTACTTTAATGATCCAGGGGCTGTTATTATTTAACTTTTATTCTTTCTCCTTTGGACCATCACTCCCAGTCATGTCAACATCTGGAAAAACTACTCAACCACACTAATCTTTCTCAGAGCTTGTGCTGCATCGTCTTTTTGGAAATGCTAATTTCCATATAAATCATTGGTATTGTTGTTGTCACCCCGCTTGTGTTGACATGTCTTCTGCTATCTCTTAGGAAAGGGGGAGAGAATGCGCAGCTGCAGATGGACACAGTCGACGGCTACCATGCTGTCCAGTATGAGAGGAAGCTACCGTCTCTGGAGGCCCGTAGGAGGAGACGACACCACCTGAGTCATCGTACTGCCGTTGGAAAGAAGAAATCAGGTAGGCCTGATGTATAATACTTTAGCTCAGCAGCTACACTGTAACTGTTGGCTGTTGTGCATTTTTGGTTCCAATGAAAAAAAAACTCCCACGTGTCACACTAAGGTTATCCAAATTTGGCTCTAAATGAGTTGATGTCATTGCAGCAAAAACACAAAGCCTATTTTCAGTGTACTTGTGTATTTTTGCCAACAATTTGGTGATGCAATTGACATATGTCTTCTCCTTGCAATGCTGCATATCTCAGGGATGCAATCCAAGGCCTTCCCAATGGAGAGCAGTGGCTGGGAGGGAGAGGATTGCATACAGGAGGAAAGAGATGACATGAAACAAGTTCTCAAGCCAATCTTACACAAGGTTTTGGTAGCAAAGCAAAGAAAACAAGTGGCTTCACCAGTGCAGTGCTCTCACAGCGAGGCTCCGTCCAGTTCAGAGGCAACAACACTTAACAGCAGGCCTCGTGTCAACCTGCTTCACATCCTCCAGCAGGGGTGGGACATCAGGTCAGTCTGTGTTCCAGGCGGCTGCTCATGCCCCTCAATCATCCTCCTCATTTTATTTTTCACTTTAACCTCCTTGCATATTTAAGAGGAAGATGTAAAGTGCACATTTACTCCCACCAAAAGAGATGAGAAGAAAATGTGGTCTATATTTACCTGGGTTATGTTTTGATGAAACTATTTTAGTTTTGGTAATGTGTACCTGTGTCACCACATCGAAAAGCATAGTTTGTGACACCAGTAATGTGCCGACTTTCACACAGCAGGGTATGCCACTCACTGATTCTTGTTGGCTTGTTTCTTGTACAGTGCAACCTTGGTTTTCGTACACCCCGTTTTGGTCTGTTTTTGACGAAGATTATTGCCAAAAATAGGTCTCGACTTTTATACAGTGTCTCAGTTTTTGTAAGGCTAAACTATGCTCAAACAAAGCATTTACGGTTTGGTAACTCAATGCTAGTATTTCCAGGCGGCTAGTGGTGACGATGGCTTCACAGAGAGCACAGAGGTCTGGAACTCCTCCCACTAACTTTGCCATCTTGGGCAACTTCTTTCCATTCACTTTCCAGCCGTTTATGTTGTATGCATATAAAAATTGCTATTTTCCGTACATCTTCCTGTTACTTCCTTAACAACAATACTAAATACAGGCTGCCAAATAAAATCCATTATGCCTCAAATTAATTTCAACAACTCAATATTACTTAGTTGAAAATGAAGTAAAATGAAATCAATCAGATTCCAACAGACTGACAAAAAGTAATAATGATGTAATGTCCAATCAATGTTGCAGTGCTATGTATTTACCTGTTTTTATTTCTTTTCCAGTAAAGTGCAGGCTCGGATGACCTTTTCCTCTTACCTGCAGCGAGTTCAACAAAGACTGTTGGCAGAGAGCAGGGTCACTGGCATTTCAGCTTGGCCAGACAAGGACAATTACCAAATGGTACAACTATTTAAAACATCTCTGTAATGGAGTCTCTCTTAATAAGTGAACAAAAATGACATGCAGTAACCTTAATGGAACATTGTTTCCTGTGTATGTATCTACACTAGTGCCAGATTTCCCCTTATTATTACTCATCTGTGCCCTGGCTGTGGTGGAATTGAATACAAGGGGGAAACGGGGCCTCTTAAGCAATTATACTTATTGGAAAGTTGTGTTGGTGTATAGGAATCGTGGTGTGTATCATCATTATCTTCATCAGCAGCAACCTCAGATCTTTTAGGAGAATCCTTGTGAGCAATGAATGAATAGTGCACTTTAGCAAAGAAAAATACATTCACAAATATAATGATAATTTGCATTTTGTGTCTGTCTGCAAAGGAGCTGGTTATTCGCTTTCTGAAAAGGGCTGCCAGTAACCTCAACCAAGATATCAAGGTGGTTCTGCCCAGTCACCAGCTACCAGTCCAAGACCGCAGACGTATCCTGTCCCACCAACTAGGAGAATTTATCCAGTGTTACGACAAGGTGCTTATTCCCAGAATGTGGTTTCACCTAAACACAGAAGACATTGTGAGATTTATTTTCTGTTATGCTTCCTTATCGTTTCAGGAAACGGAGCATATGGTAAGAAAACAGCAGAGTAGTACAGAGGAGAAGTCTGTTGATCCCAAAGTGTTTCATGAGTACATCACGACTGCAAGGTTAGTGGCTTGCTAGTCCTCTTCCAGTGTTCAGAGGAGAGATTAGAATCTGCAAAACACATCTTTCTCCCTTGTTTTTTTAACAGTGAAAGTGATCTAGAGGAAGTACTGACGTTCTACACACAGAAAAATAAATCAGCCACTGTCTTCCTCGGAACAAAAGTTAAGCGTGTTAAAAAAGCCTATCATGAGATACATGCTGCAGAAGAGCCAAACAACTGTGAGACTTCCAAAAGTGAGTCCAGTCCATGTTTTTAATGCTTTCTTACTGTTGGTCTGGTTTATGTTTAATATTTTATCATTCAAGCACAGTAAACAGGAATTTTGCTGTTTAGATTTGTAAAGCCTAAAATAATAAAGGGAAAAAGATTGAGTCATCCAAGGTGAAGCAAAGGTCACTTTCAAAGGAGTAGATCTCATTTGGAGAAAACAAATGTGTGTCAGAGCCATGGAATGACTTACTCGTGATAAAGGAGCTCTGGCTTCTTTCTTTTTTTGAACAGCTCTGCCTGTGGCCAAAGAGGATTCCAGCTCTTTGGAATCAACGCCCTCCGCAAGGAAAGTCGGCAGTGACACAGACAACAAGGCCACCGAAGAGCAACCCTCCGTATGTTTGTCTGAAGGCCAGCTGACTGGATTTGGATATGCAAAAATTCATCCGCAACTCCAGGCTTCCCAGCGTTGCTTGAGCTTTCCTGTGACACAGCGCGGCTCTCGTAGCTCGTCAGCATTGTCTCATCATCACCGTCCTTCACCTTTGCCGCTTACCCCTCAGCCACCATCATATGCTCAATCCCTGTCAAAGTCTCAATTCTCCCAGGCTGAGATGCTCACTCTTTCTGGGCCTATGGGACACCCAACCCAGGTTGTCTGGAGGATCCCGTCTTCTACCGCATCCACTTTAAGCTCTAGAGGAGCTTCTTCCATCACAAGAGCCATGCACGTCTATAGCCAGAAGCTCGCAAGATCAACATCTGCAGGCCAAGGTAAGGGAACTTTTGTTACCTCTGCCAGGCAAGGTGAAAGGTTACACCACAGAAATAATGTACTGTAAATCCAATGAATCTGTTCCAGACACTTGGCACTATTTAGGCAGGATGGTGCTTAAGCCAAAAATGAACTTGTTGGGAATGGCAGTGGCTCAACAGGTAGAGCAGGTTGTCCACTAACCGGATGGTTGGCGGTTGCTGTGTTCCTGGACAAGACACTTTACCCGCCTTGGCAGTGCTGCCTATGCTGGTGTATGAATATTTGGTGTGAATTCTATCTGACTACCTCAGGGCAGCTGTGGCTACAGATGTAGATTACCACCTGAGGATTGACAGAATAATGGGTTATTGTGTAGTGGTTTGGGTACTTTGAAAAGTGCCAAAAAAGGTAATCCATTATTAAACGTTGGTACAAATCCGGTTAAATAAGGAATGTATTTTTACTTTGTGCCATTACAGTCTGCTTGCACTGGGGCTATTTTAAAATGATATAATGGAGGTCTGTGCTTTAGTATTCTAGTTACCGCCAAGTGCGAGGAGGATTTTTCTTTTCGTTGTTACCCCCACTTCAGAGTGCAATTGGAGTCTCATCCATCCATTCCAAATATCTGATATCATTCTTCACGAACCAGAAAGCAGTTTAGCCAACAAACAGACGGACGGTCACAAATGCAGTACTCCACATTGTTTACTTATTTAGCTATTTTTGCTGTTTGAGTCATAAGGGATACATAAAACATGAACAGACAATCACGTTGTCTTAGATCATAATCTTCTGTGAACCAAGAAGTTGCCTACTTCTGTGCAGACAAATAAATTAAAGCTGTTTTTGTTCCGTATTGGTGGAGGACTGCTGTGTACTGCTTTTTTTTACAGTTTTATTGTCACTTATTATTTATGTGTGTTCATGGTAGCGTCCAGAATGTACAGTTCCACTAAACTGAAGTCCAACCCGGAGGGGACCTTCAAGGAGTTAAACTCTCTTACAATCCAGGCCCAATCGAACCAGCAGGCCTTCATCTCAGCGCTGCAGAAGCTGGCCGACAAGCAAGTTTCCCGCAACAATGCCGGCTCCAGTCACATCAACCTGCTGACGCAACATGTGAGTTGACCCGAGTCCCACCAGGAGCAAAGCTGTGTTCAAATATCAATGTAAAGTATGTTAGGTTTATAAACATTGTTTCATGGAAGAAAGACAAACGTGGCCCTTCTGTAGAAAACCCTCTCTGTGAGGTCTTTTATATTTCTCTTTACCGATGTTTAATCCTTTCCTGACCCCCTGCTGACTGGCGTCATCTAGTTGCTTACTCTTCCAGCAGACCTGTTGGAGCCGGAGGGTCTGCTGCCGTATGTAGCACACCTTCCTCCCTCAGCTTGTCTGTCGATGTGGCTTTTTGCGGGGGTGGCCTCTGGTTCTGGGTTTGTAGCTGGCTGAGTTGAGCATCACGCCTCTACTCTGTGTGAGGTCTCATTATCAGATGCGCCATGGGGGAGTGATTTCTGTTGATACTCAACAAGCAGCCTCTATTTTGTGATAATTGATGCTTATAAATACAGGAATGTTGCAAACGGTGCTTCGCATCAGCTTCCTCACCGTCTTCTCCTGCATTCCCTCGGTAGTTTGGTGCGTAGAGCCACGCCGCCTTTGCTCCCATTTCCTGCTGCTCCTCCTCCTCCTTGTCTGCTTCACTGTGTGTTTTCTGTCAAAGTTTCTAAGAATGACACAAGACCACACAGACTGTAGCTATACTGCTTCTACATTATTCTGAAAGGTGTTTACTGCGTTTCCTTTGAGAAGTTAATCCTGGCCGTGGGAGAAATTTGTTTTGCATTGCAAAGCGGACCTGTGTGCTGCAAAGTCTCTTTTTTGAAGTCTTAGATTATAACTAATTAAATCACCAGCTGAAGCAAAAGGAGAACTTTGTAAACACGAACAACTCCCTCTTGTACTGCACGACCTCTCGGCTTTCAGTAATTACTCGCTCTCATGCAAGGGCTCTTTTAAAAAATAGGACAGAGAGATGATGAAAAAAATCTGGCTGCACCTGCTATCCAATGCCTCATCATTAACAACAGACTAAATACACTCTTGTACTGTAGGGCATAAATACGATGATGAGATCTTTGTAAATCTGCAAATATTCTCTATTATGCAATTGCAGGTGGCCTGCAGCATTAAACCCGTAAGGAGCAATTTATTATGGATGACGCATATTTTATCATATTGTGTGTATGTCTGTACAGTTAGATGTCAGCAAATTACACACGTAATTACATTGACAGTCATTCATGTGAATGCACAGTGGCTCACTACCGCCAAGAATAAGTAAGTGTAAGACCAGTCCACTTAAATGTGAAGGACCTTCATAGCGGTGTGACACGCAACTCGTTGTAGTGGAAAAGCTGACACGGTTGATACATCCTGTAAGACTTGGCATCGTCACAATATTTTACCCTTTAGTGGCAAAGTAAGGGGAGTAACGCAAAAGAGACTGTAACTCGTGTTGCTGTTTCAGCTTGTCCGAGGAGAGAGCAGCACTGTGGAGCTAATGGGGTTTTGAGCAGATTTGGCTTTGCAGGTCATGATAACTGATTCCTTTATGGAGAAGGATGGGAAATGTCTACCTTTAGTTAGTGCTGAGCCTAGAGCAGCTCTGTCATGTGCGGTTTGTATATTTGACAGACAAATGTGCATGCAAGACTGAAATAATTGATAGAGGCAGTCAGCTTTGAGTGCCAGATCATCAAACATTACAATTGCCTTGGACATTTGGAGGACTAAAAGCATGGGAAAGGACTTAACCATTCCCATTGTGAATACACAATAAAAGGTTTAGATGCATTTGCTCATTGTATTTTACGGGTAGGTGTAAGTTTTGACTGTGACTGGACTTGGTTTTAAATTAAATGATTCTTCTCTACCCTTTCACAGTTGACAAGGCTAAACCTGGCAAGCAGGATATTGAGCAGAGAAAGCCCACAGATGTCACACCCTGCCGCCATTACCGAAGGATCAATGGGGTTGGATACCTCACTCAGTGGTCCTCTTAGAAACAGCTTGTAAGTCAAAGTCAACGTAATCTTAAAAGCCTTTTTACTAGTATGGGGCTATTTCATGTTCTTTTTTGACTGTCATATTCACTTAAAACAGTTTTTCCTGCAAACAGTTTATATTTCCCAATATGTCTTTTTGGCCTAAATTGCAACACAAAGCTGCAAGTAAGCAGTTTATTAGTATACTTACAAATGGTGCATGTCTCATGCTCATTAGGATTAATTGGAAAAGTAAACTGTAGATCTGTCTTCCGAGTGCATCTTGTTTCAGATTTTGTGTTTTTTTTTTCCAATTATGTCTCCCAGACCCAAAGAGTTACAGTGCTACATCTGAATGCTTAACTTTTAAAGGTCTTGCATTTTTTACTCTACGGCACTTGAGAGATAAATGATTCAGAGGGAGAAGCTCAGGTATCAAGTATTATCTCTCTTTGTCCAAATACCTGTCTTGAGGACCTTTTTGTGTGATTTACTATAGAAACTTGGAGCCTCTTTGAGCCCAGGAGTGCATTTGGTCACACTCAATAGCATCTAAAGTCTCTCTCAGTAGTCTCGGATGGACTTGCAGATTGAAGAGTGTTGGGGTAATGATAGTGGAATGGACGCCTCCCTGTGGTCAGACTAGTTTCAATTGACACTTCATAATGTTGTGGTTTGGAGTCACTTGAATGATGTTCAAAGATTAATAAGAGTTTGTTTCAAAACGAAGGTGGATGCTTTTGACCTCCATTACCCTTGAATTTCTATTGCCAACCAGTATTTTGTGCTTCTCATGGATTCCACTTCCTGTTCAGAATGACAAATAATATGATCTTAGGTGTTCTTTCATAATGGTCACAACCTAATTGTTTTTGACCTGAGATATAGGTGATCATTTATTGCTGGGTTTAAACCTCATCATGTTGTTGAATCCTGACTGTTTTTCCAGTCCAGCACTTCCTTAGTTTTGGAGCTGTGAAGGAATTCTAGGAATGTTTGGCTTTTTCCTTTGAAAATGTTTTATTCACACAAATCATGAATGAGAGTTTTTTTTTTTTTTTACTACGGCAGATATTATGCTGTACCATGTATATTTGGTATTGATTCTCAACAATACACCAATGTGTGCTGTCATTTTCAAACCAATTACTGTGTTGTGTTTTGTGGGCTTTAGGGAGCTAGCAGTTTAGTGGTTTTGTAGCATAGTGGATATCTCCCTAGTAGAACCAAGCTTTCCTAATGCTGTGATTAAGGTGGTGAAATGTCTTTGTTGGATTATTATTTTGGCTCCTGGTTTCCCCCTCCCAAACTATCATTATGGAATATACCCCAACCACATTTTTCTCCACTGTGGGATTGTAAATAATTATTTTCATTTTCTAATCTTAATCTGCACTGGTGACTAGTCCAGGATGTACACCATCACTTGCCGTTAAAGTCAACTGGAGTAACCCTGAACAAGATAAGCTCGAGAAAATGAAGGAATGACTCAATAAGTAATGTAAAATTGTTGGACCGTGGACCCTCGCACATTCGCAATTCAGCATTCATGGCCATTTTTCCAATATTAGGCCGTTTTTTCCGCAGAACACACAACTCATTCACAATAAGTTGGTAATAACTTACAAATGTGTGTTGATACAGGTAAAATATACAGCATACAAGTATCACAATTTTTTTCCATTTTGTGTCTTTATGTTGTTGGGTTTTTTTGGACATCTCAATTACTCTTGGATATTCACCATTTGCTGGTGATCCTGGAAGATAACCCTCACAACTGTAACTTTAGTTATCTAGTCTTACTAAGGACATAAGCATTAGGACACCTGGTAGCAAAGGTTTTGCTGTACTCTTGCGAAGTAAACATACTGACTAAATTGTGTCGATCTTTTTTGTTTTATCACCCAGTCAATAACAGGAGAAACAAAAATGTGTTAATCAAAGCCACACTTCAAGTTAGTCTTTAATGCACATACATTATACTGCTTTTTTAAAAGGTGACATTAAATGTCTCCCAGATGACAAATAGTTCCCTAACTTCGCTAAATAAGTCTATATTGGCCTGCCTCACAAAAAGCTCCCTTGTTGCAGAGCCCCCCCCAGTTTTTGGTTTGGCTTTAGCCTACCCCTGCTCTAAATATGCTTTAATAAGATATTAGTGCAGATATTAGGATGATTGCACCCCAGCGCCGTTCAAAATTTCCCAAGTCCCTCCCCCTACACCCGGGCTGATGGCTTGGGCCAAACATACTGAAACCGTTAAGCACACTGGCTCTTAAGGCAACCGCAGGGGTGAATTATGATCTGGTCCAAAGAGTAGTGTGGATCTTTGAAGTCTTGTTGCCAGGATCCAGCAGGTATGCTGCATCAGCTCTCTGAACAGCGGTTGAACAGCTTCTTTGGCCCCAAATGTCAACTGGCTGGGAAACAACCCCGCTTGTCCTGATACAACCACAGTAAACTTTAGGATTCTTTCCAGCAAGTGTATTATCTGGCAGATATATGCTGTTCAGTGCACTAGTGAACTGATCTACAGCACACATTTGAAAACATTCATAGAAACCCTATTCAGTGTTTGCAATTTTATCTAGCAAATATTTGTATTTCCCCATGCAACAATTGTGGTTTGTTGTATTAAATCACCAGCAGCTCATAGCTGGTTTGTCCCCTTGTGTAATGTTAACACATTTGTGCGTCTCCAGTTGTGTTAGCACCCTCGCCACAGAAACAGACATCTAAACTATCGCCTGTGCGTGCATGCGGTATTTTTAGTTGGGCTCAGTACTTTGTCACATTGTTGTTTGACTTGGTTGACTATTGTCGGGACATTCCAGAGAATTTTATATCAGCCAGTTTGCTGAACTAACAACCCGGCTAATAAAAAGACTCTGTCTGCCATCAAAAAGTTCAACATTTTCACCAAAGGTTCCACAAAATTGGCTTGATGTCTCTCTGCCTTTGAATTTAAAAGATGTTTTTATTCACTACTGATTGGAGCCAGATGTTGTAATAGGAGGGAGGGTGGTTTTGTGCTATTCAACATGTAGTGTTACTACATGCGTGTCGGGCTGCACTTGATGATGGTTGTCAACAGTTGTTTATTTTTTAAATGAGCAAAATATGCAATGTCTCAAGCCATCAGCCCTCACGAGGGAGCTGTGACTTTTAGATTGTGTGGCATGGCGTCATCCCACACTGTCCATTTTCCCACATTCACACTGAGTTAGATTGATGTCACACAAGTGCTCAACTTACACTACTATATTGTTTGACCAGAAATCCTATCAGCGTACTAGAGCATGGCGAGCACAGCGGGGAGTCAGGCAGGAAGTCTCGGATGTTCGCAAGAGCTGTTCTTTTCACTCATTTGTTTTCCTTTTTCCCTCTGCATCTCAATAATAAAGCTAAAATTAAAAATAACATAAAAAAACTGTCACACCTTATGCTAATAAAATAGTAGCACTGCTGCCTGTTGTCCAATTTAAAAAATGCTGCAAAATTAAAGGAAATGAGTGGTATAAACAAGGAAGGGTTTTTTTTTTCTGCTGACCTTTGACCTTGCAGGGTTCACAAACAAGCTTTTGTTTCCAGAATTGAAAAAAATGAATTGACCCAAGGTCACACCTCTTGTTGTTGTAAAATATGTGCTATTATGTGAGCTGCATGGGCGGATTGTTTTCTTTTGGCAACTCAAGGGCAGGAATACATTTCACTTGAACACAAGATATTTATCACACATTGTTATTCAGAATTCATTGAAATAGTTGAACTATTTTTTTATATGTTGTAGCTATTGTGATTTCAAGTTTGTAGGCCAATAGAAAATTGAAATGTTGGGAATTCCTAAGAACCATTTTGTCAGTACGACCCTTTGGGATGTAATTTACTCAACTGTGCTAATTAAACTCTCTATTTTAGTCCAATCTCTCCTCACTGCTCCCGATAGTACACCTTAGGGGAATATTTTTAGCTGCAAGGAGCCAAAAATATTGCAGCACACCAGACACAAATACTGTACATATGATGTGGCCTATCAGGGGAACTCAGAACATTTAGGGGATTTCAGCGAGCATGGCTCCGTAGTGATCAACACATCTGCTTTATATGCCAAAGGTTCGGCGTTCAATCCCCAGTTGCATAATTTTTAAGATGCTTTTTTGAAATAATCAAATTAGCATTTAGATTGCCTCTTGGCCTGGTTAGTGGAATACTCCAGTTGCTTCGAATGCCGCACCATAATTGGGAATCCACACAACTGTCCTCCTGTGTTGTGACATACAATTGTGTAGAGGTTGTTTGGTTTCACCAATGTAGACATTGTTGCACTCATTACTCTTTGGTGCTGCATAAATGACATTGCTGAGTTTGCGTTTTGCAACTGTGTCCTTTGGGTGAACCAGCATTTGTCTGAGAGTGTTGGTGTGTTTGAAACACATTGGTATGTTGGGATTGGAAAAAACCCTTCTGAGTTTCTTTGACAAACCAGGTGTCACCACACTTACACTCCTGTTTCCCTCCTCAAGGTCGGTGTTATGGCCCTCCTCCTGGCAGATTTGACAAAGTCCCAGTTTGGATGTCCACAGTTAGAAAGGGCTTTCGTGATGTGTGTCTGCTGCTTCCGTCTTCTGTAGTCAGTGGTGGGAATCTTCTTTGCTCTGTCCCTAAATGTTGTGATGACCACTAGCTTGTGTTCCAGTGGGTGACGGGAGTCGAAAGGTAGGTGCTGGTCGGTGCGGGTAGCCTTTCTGTAAACCTCAACATTGAGGCTTCTGTTCTCCCCTGCTCACAGTAAGCAGTCCAAAACAGCAGTGTCTTGTCACTGATGTCCTGGTTGAATCGGATGTTACTTTTCATGGAATTGTTTGGTACATTAAACTACTTTGAAGGTTTTGATCTTAATGGCGTCAATTGGGAACCTGTCGTTTCGCTCAGATTTTGGGTCTGTGCTTTCTAGAGAATTTGAGTGGCTTAGTGGTTTGACTGTGGAGTCAAGCTGTAGGCTTTTTGGTACTAGCCCTTTCTGTCTGCATCTCCGATTGAAGTGGAAGTGGTTTTCTGTAGTGTGCAAGCTTCAGCTTCTCAAACTCTCACACCTGAAGTAGGGTGTCTTTCCCAAAGTGCAAGGCAGTATGTCTGATTCTCAGTAATCCACATCATGGTTATCCGCACAAAGTTGAATTGAGGCAACTAGACTCTTCTTGTTGGTTAAAGCTGTTTCACCTTTAATCCAAAAGGCTTCTTAAGTTTTAAATTCTGGGTGTGAATATCCCCTCTACATGTCCTTCTTGTGTGTGTGTGTGTGTGTTACCCTGGGGATGGGCACCACCTGTTGTTGTTGGCTCTGGAGCAGCATGTGGCTTTTCAGCCTCCTTGTTGCGGCTCCCTTTGCTAAGCGTGGTTGTAAGGAGAGTTTTAGAGCTATGGGTCTCGTAGTTAAAGATAAGGAGAAGTGGCCAATTCGGTTATTGTGAAAAAAGTAAGCAACTATGGTGTTACCAAATAGACAAAAAGTTAAAAGGTTTCAGAATATTTATTACAAAAGTCTCATAAATTAACAATAAACAACTATTTAGGATTCACATCAAGATTAAAATGGCTACGTTAAGATGTCCCAAAGAGGCAACTGATAGCGCCCAATATCACCAGACAGGAATAGTCAAATAATTGGTCCGTGTCGTGGCTCCATGTCCCGCTATTCTCCCACACAATGCCGGCCCGTCTCGCAGTCGCCCGGGCCGCGGTAGCCGTTCCTCCCCTCTTGGTCACCGCCACCAGCACCTGGTGTACATAAGCGCAGGCCAGAGCAAAGCCCAAGACACCCGCTCCCACAAAGCACAATACCTCTACCAATGAAGCACCACTATAATTCCAAACAACTACTCACAGGCAAGGCAGGGTCCCCCCTGCCGTAGCGCGTGATCAGCGCCGCGGTGCTCAACGGGGTGGTGCCGGGTCCCCCCGATCGACCTCCGAATAAACGCCGGCTGCTGCTCCCCCGTCGTCCGCTCCTGCAGCTTTGCGTGCTGTCCTGGTACGACTACTGCTGTCCTCATTGTTCGCTGCCGTAGCCGCGTGTGCCGTCCTGCGTACTCGTGAGTCTCGTTGCCCTTTTATGCGTCTTCTCTGATTGCCGGCACCGAGGGATTGTTATAGTCACGTGGTTTTTGGGGTAACCTGGCAACAGTCCATGGGCTGGACTTGGGATACATACTATATATACACAAAACACAGCAAAAAAGCTACACAGCAAAACACCGACAACCCATCTCAGTCACCAGATCACACTGTGATTTTTTTTTTAACACTGAAGTAGGGAAAAATCTGCGCTTTCTAAAAGAATATGAAATATCTGATTTGCCGCCAAGTCTGTGAATGCATCTAGACTGTCTTCTGACTGCTGATTGGATGAGCAGTCCTGTTTGTGGGACTGTCAAGCAGCTCTACACTGTGGGAAGGCCTCTTAAGGATGAACTTAACTTTTCCGAACTAGTGTACATGTGTTCTGTAGACTTGCAGGAGGCATTCACTCATGTCCCTCAAAGAATCCTTAATAATCCTTAAGTAAGGGTAAGTAAGTAAGAGTTTTTGGGCAGTTAGCTCCCTGTGTGTTCATACATTTTATGAACAGAAATTCTCGGTACGGTGAGGGGATCTGGTTTGGTGACTGCAGGATTCGGTCAGTGCATTTTACCAGTGATGCCCTGCTGGTTCATTGAGCCGTGATCTTCAGCTCTCGCAGGATCAGTTTACAGCTAAGTGTGAAGATGGAATCAGCACCTCCAAGTTCGACTGCATGGTTCGGGAAAAGAGTGCACTGCAATCTCTAGGTGGGGGATGAGATCCTATCCCAAGTGGAGGAGTTCAAGTACCTTGAGATCATGAGATTCACGAATGAGGAAAGATTAGAGTGCAAGATCAGCAGGTGGATTGGTGCGCCGTCTACAGCGATGTAGAGTCTGCATTGGTCTATTGTGGTGACGAGAGAGCTGAGCCGAAAAGCTAAGCTCTCAGTTTACCAGTCTGTACGTTGACAGTACTGTACATTCTTTTTCCTCACTGATGGTCATGTGCTTTGGGTAGTCACCAAAAGGATAAGATGGCGACTACAGGCGGCCAAAATTATTTTAGAGTGGCTGGGCTCTCCCCTAGAGATGCGCCACATTGAGATGTGGTGGCTCAGACATCTCGTCAGGATGCTTTTTGAACGCCTTCATGGGGATGTGTTCTGGTTACGTACAACAAGCAGGAGGCATTGGGAAAGACCCAGGTAACTACTACTTCACCTAATACTGCAGTTACTTCTGATGGTGACTGTCTTTGTGAATATCGCTTACTGTGAGTGACTAGCCACGTTGAACATTGTACTTAGAGCACAGGTGGCAAACTCAGGGGCCGGGGGCTAGGTGTGACCAGCCACATCACATTATGTGCGTTCTGAAAGTCTGGGAGTTATGTGCACTTTACCCTTTTCTTTCTAAATGTATTTGTTCTTTCATGTTGACAGAAATATTGTACTGCGTGCAGTTGTTATGAACTTTTAAATTGTCTCATCATGCAACAATATATTCTAATCATTTTTTCTATCAAAAATAAATACAGTACTTGAGATTCTCACTTCACTTTTTATTTCAAAGCAAGTTACATGTTTGTTAGTAAAAATGTAATAATCAAATACATGATCAATTATATGCTGAGGTTGTGTATATATATATATATATATATATTGATATACAGTAGTTTTCAAAATAATAGCAGTCCAATGTAACTAACCAGACTAAGTGCTGCTATTGCAAACAAGTTACCAGCAGGTACAGTATAGTCTCAGAAAACAAACAAGATCCAGCATTATTGATATGCACGCACTGAAGGCTGTGCATTTGGGCAATTAGGTGTAAGGGGTCTGTTAAAAAAATAGCAGTGTCTGCGTTGACTCTTTACAAACTTAAAACTATTTTGTACAAACTTTTTTGGCAATCCTGTGAATCACTAAACTAACATTTAGTTGTGTGACCACAGTTTTTTAATAACTGCTTCACATCTAAGTGGCATGGAGTCAACCAACTTGTGACCCCCTTTCAGCTGTTATTCCACTCCAAGATTCTTTGACAACATCACACAATTCACTAACACTTGGTTTTGCTTCAGAAACAGCATTTTTGATGTCACCCCACAAGTTCTCTAATGGTTTAAGGTCTGGGTGATTGGCCTGGCCATTCCATAACATAAATTTTGAGATCAAGATTTCAAGAATTACGTGGTAAACTGACGACAAAAATGTTGTATATTTACGACAAAAGATCGTCATATTACAAGAGTAAAAATGTAACTTTACGGGAATAAAAGTCTTAACTTCCTTTTATAGGCATTTCCTGGTACTGCTATGAACCAGGGAGCCGTATATGGAGGGGCGGGGTATTAGAGCATAGCGGTGAGACGATGCTAGCTCATACTAACCTGTTTGTGACCAACTGCTCTGTTTTGCTGTCCCGTTATAAATAAAAGCTTGTCTGAAGCCAGAGGAAAGTTTCCTTCCATGCCCGAGACAGCTATGAAAAGCTAGCTTTATGTGGAGGGGGCGGGGTACGTGAGGGTAACGGTGAGATGATGTTAATCATGATGCCAACCCAAGCTAACCTGTTTGTGTTCAACTGGTCTGTTTAGCTGTCTCATTATACATAAAACCTAGTCTTGTTTTTTCTCGTAAATTTACGACTTTTATTCTCGTAAATTTACAACTTTAAACCTCGTATAGTTAAGATTTCTAATCTCGGAATCTTGCATTTTTTTTTAAATGTGGCCCTGGTACGTCATGGTAAAAACAATTATATTTTAGTTGCATCGTGTCATAAACCGCAGGGTTCAAAATGTAGGAAAAAAGTAGCGGCTTATGGTCCAAAAAAAAAATCCTGGTTCCTGGATCCTGGATGTCCTGGATGGTCCTGAATGTCCTGGGTCCAATTCCCAGTGGAACCATTAATAATGTTGAATCTATCGAGCTCAAGCTGCTTTCGTGAATCCAGCAGACATGTCTTTTTACCAAGTGGAAGGGAACTATTCAAATGTCCTAATACGATGAAAAATCAACGTGGACTGCTTTTGTGTGGCGGTTCAATAGTTTAGTGGTTAAGACCCTAATGAGGATAAGCGGCATAGAAAATGGATGGATGGATGATTGCCTCTTCTTTCAGAATATGGAAAACCCCAGTAGGTTCTGATATTGCACCATCCTTGGGAATTTCCCTTTATTGGTAATATGAAGAAGTAGCCACATTATGTTGGCAAAAGCAATGGGAGAAACGGGTATTATATTTTGAGTGTCTAAAAGTTAACACAAATATAGACCTCACCATACACAAATAAAAGGTGTGTCAAATAGTTTCATGACTGTTGATGGCATTCTTTGATGTGAGGGGCATCGTCCACTACACGTTCTTGCCACAGGGCCACACTATCAACCAGCACACTTACAAAAAGATCCTGCAGCATTTGCTTGGTTTAGTGTGCAAGAAAAGGCAAGAGTTGTGCCAGGACAACTTGTGGCTGAATCCCCATATCAATGCACCTGCTCACAATGCCCTGAGGATTTGACAGTTCCCAAGAAACCTCCTAACCTCCTGGGTCTGCTTTTTTTTTTACATTCCAAGCTCTAGGGCAGGGGTTTTCAAACTTTTTCCAACAAGTGCCGCATACTGAAAAGTCAAAGGAGGCTGGGGCCCCTTTTATATTTGTATATAGTTTTTAATATTTTTTTGTATTTTGTTGACATATTTCCAAAACGTAGTATTACAGTCAAAGGTTTGTGTTATCATTTTTTAACTGTGTCAATCTTAAAGCCTTTTCTCCTTATTTGAGTTTGAATATTTTTTCATTTGAAAAATCCGGAATTGTACTGTTCACTTTGACATGAAAAAATAACCTACCTGTCACATTTGAACCAAAACAAATCTGACTTGACCTGCAGTGTTAATGTAGCCTGCAGTGCAAAGTGTTAGCTCGGCTAATTAGCGCCAAGCCAAGTCTTTCGGTTCAGACTAACAATATCGTGGTATGTACCATCCTTTGTCCAGACTCAACACTTGTTTTGCTGGCATGAAGGAGAGTAATGCTGTCCACCGATTCAGCCTCAAGCATGCATATCCACACATAGGGTCTCTTTGGTTCCGCCATTTCTGGTTAACATCAGCAATTTTATTCTGTGATTGCTTTCCTTGTGTAGTTCCACATAGTGTTCAAACTAAGAAGTACAAAACAGTTGAGCACATTTTGTGCGCGGGTCATAGTCAATTATATTTTTAGACTTTCATATGGGCCAGTTAAAAATAGATGGTTGGCCGCATTCGGCCCGCTGGCCATAGTTTGGGCACCCCTACTCCAGGAAGTCATTTAAGGGACTTGTTTTGAAAATGCAGACGACATCTTATGAAGTGGTTCTATGGGTTGATGTACTTATATTGGAGCTACAGCACTGACATGCACTGTTAGTACAATCACTATTCATAGAACAGAAAGTAACCATTCTGAAATGTGGAATAAATTCACCTCTTGAGCAGGTCTGTTGTAATCTTGTATTCATCTAGAAGAACATTTGTGAGGTCAGAGGGTATGCAAATGTGTCTGATGTGTTTGAGATCAGGGCCAGTCTCGTTTTTTTACACTAAACGCATCCAAGCATGCTTTTATGGACCTTGCTTGGTACACTGGGACACAGTCATGCATAACGAAAAAAGGGCCTTCCCCAAATTGTTCCACAAAGTTGAAAGCATAGAGTGGTTCAAATTGTGTTAATTAAATGCCTCATTGTACTGTACTCCATTTCCTCCTCTGCATCTCCTTTCATCAGCCATTGACAGTATATACTGAAGAATCATTTTTGCCCACTGTGGTAAATGCCTGCCCTGCGATTGACTGGCGACCAGTCCAGGGTGTACCCCGCCTCTCGTCAAAGCCATCTGGGATAGGCTCCAGCATACCCGCGACCCTAATGAGGATAAGCGGCATAGAAAATGAATGAATGGTAAATGCCTTGTTTTTTAATGTCACCATGCATTTATATAGCATGATCCACCAGGTTCCTCAGATGAGGTAAAACAGAAATGCAGATATTTGCTTAAATTAGTCCCATTGCTCCTGGACTCTTTGGGTCCTGAGGGAGCAATTGATTCAGTTTAAGTATGTCTAAGGATGAGGCCGGTCTCTCAGTGGTCAAAGAAAAAAAGAGCAAAGAACAGCTTAGTTCTAATAACAGATAATCCAGTTACAAACTTGTGGCGCTTGTCAAATAGTTTTCTTTCCAGGTTGTGGCTCTGTGATGTGAATAGATTGTGAAGTTCTGGGAGCACTGAAGCAAAAAGCTTTGGTATTCTCTGTAGCTGCCACACGCTTTGCCATTGACTATGGCTCAGGTTTGTAGCCACTTTTTTATGTACACTTAATTAGAGATGCTAAATATTGGCTTTTTTAAAATATCTGATATACCCATCTTGTCCAGCACTTTATTACAGATACCACTAAGTTATCCCTTAAACTAATGTAAGGTGACATCTTGTGTAATTCATGAACATGCCACAATGGGCAAAATAAGACAAATACTGCAATATGCATTGTAAGTTGCAGAAAAAGGGACATACATGCCACAATGAAAGTCATTAAAAATCCGGATCAATTAAATGAAGACACTTAATTCACTTGACTCATAAACAAACAAAAGCATTTGATATGAAAGCCTCCACAATTCCAAGGCACCCTTGTGTGAATCCTAGACTTTCCTTTTCTTTGACATCTCTTCTCTCCAAGTCATAGGAGGATTAGGGATGGAGAGACTTCCTGTGACATGCAAAATGGCAGTGACTTTCCCTCCGTGATGTCGGCAAACCCAGAGCAGCGCTGGCAACCCCCCAGAGAAAGCTACCAGCTTCAGATTGCTGTCCAGCAACTGGAACAGCAGAGTCTTCAGCAAAGTCAATTCATGGACCAGAACCACTGGGGACACCAGGTACCTAAAATTTCCCATATTATATTATCTTTCAGGCCGCACGGTGGTTGAGTGGGGGTAGCACATTGGCCTCACAGTCGAGAGGTTCAGGGTTCGAATCTCCGTTGGGCATCTCTGTGTGGAGTCTGCAAGTTCTCCCCGTGCGTGCGTGGGTTTTCTCCGGGTACTCCGGTTTCCTCCCACATACCAAAAACATGCATGTTAGGTTAATTGGTGACTCTAAATTGTCCATCGGTATGAATGTGAGTGTGAATGTTTGTTTATCTATATGTGCCCTTCGATTGACTGGTGACCAGTCCAGGGTGTACCCCGCCTCCCGCCCAAAGTCAGCTGGGATAGGCTCCAGCATACCCGCGACCCTAATGAGGATAAGCGGCATAGAAAATGAATGAATGAATGAATTTTATCTTTCAACAATTTTAAACAAGTTTTGTATGTCCCACAATAGTGTATTCAAAGTGTGTTACAGAAAATATATCCTTGGAAAGATTTACTTTCAGTAAACACGACGTTTTGTAGTGTCTCTAGCTTTAATACGTGTTTGTCCACGTATGTCCGACTGTGTTGTTATGCCTTTTAGAACTTTTTTACACATAACAAGAAGCACACAAGGACACAAATGTTAGCAACACTTGCATAGCTATGAACGCTACCGTGATGGTCGTGTTTATCAGGCTTTCTTGTTGCTTTAACCTGTTCTATGAAGAAACATACAATGAGAAAATCTACAGCTGCCACATCTGTAGCTGACTGCCGAATAGTTGGCAAAACAAAGCCCCAGGCTTTATTTTAGAATGTGTGGCGAAGCCTGCCCTTTTACAAAGCTGTCCTCCGTGATGTAGTGGGCGTGTGAGATTACCTAGCGAGGGGCGGATAACAGTATTGTGTTCATGAGGAAGGAGGATTTTAGTTCAGTAAAACCAAGACCTTTTAAAAGGATCGTTTGAGTGTATCATCTCTCAACATAGAGCAAATAATTTAGGGAGATAATATATATTTTTTACGTTTGGTGCCCATAAACAGGCTCTAGAGATGCATACTGTTGTAACATCATCCAGCCATCCATTTTCTATGCTGCTTATTCTACTAAGGTCGCAGGGGTATGCTGGAGCCTATCCTCGCTGACTACGGGCATGAGGCAAAATACACCCCGCACTTGTTGCCAGTCAATCGCAGGGCAAGTCAACCAACCATTCACACTCCTATTCACCTATGTACAATTCAGTGTTGCCATTAAAAACAAATTTCGCATGATAGTGGACTTTTAAATAGACTTCCTTTCTTCATAATAAACCCACACCTAAAGGGAACAAGCCTGGAGAACTTCAAAAAGAGGGGATGCTCTTGAGTCCAGAATCTTTGGTGGAAAATATTGACCTACCTTCTTTTTCCTTAACAAGTGGTAATGATGACTTTCTAATTTTGTCAGATTAGTGTTTAATTTTAGAGAACATCACAAAGCACCAGTTTCATGTCAAATGTCAAACATAAACCTCAGCACGGCACAGATGAAAACCCAGTGACTTGTCAGTGAACTGTTGAGTTATGACTCCCTCATGTTTGAAAAAATATTACCTTACCTAAGCACACTGCTGTCCAAAAAGCGCCCACATGAAGAGGAAGCTTTCATGTTAGCATTTCCAAAGCTATTTGGAGAATCTCTTTCCAAACCACTTGGTCGCTCAGTGGGAACATCCCGCTTCACAGAAGCTCATTCCTGGAGAGCCAAACATGACTCCTCACTCAAGACTACATTGTTTGGCTGGGCTACTCAGCCAAGCTTATATTTGAAGTAATCAAGGAATGCTGCCCATGAGAGGTTCCTTTAAGAGTTAGTTCATGGCAAGAGTAGTGCCTCCATTAAAACAGTAATCCCGTTTTCTCTGATGTATTTGGATGAGTGGCACTCCACAATGTGAAGTTTAGAGACATTTTGCTCTTTGGGAAAAAACACGTATCCCTCGCTGCCATGTTTTTGCACAGTTGCTCTGAAAGACGATCCCAAGGAGGAGCATATTTATTCATTTTCCAGTGGATTTTGTGGAGTCAACACGGGGATGGAGAGAAGTGGAGACAGGAGGGTGCCATGGGACAGCTTACAGTGTGGAATGACTGGAAGCAGACACTTTTTTCCGAGCTGTTCTCAGCAATGCAGTTGCTCCCACCTCATTGTTTTTTCATCTTCATAGCTCAGCCTTAATTCATGCAATTTCGGTGACATTTGTCTTGGCTAGGTCCACCAGTTCCACACAGGGCACTTTATGCGGTGATTCTCCTTTACTTTTTCATCATTCTCTTTCTGCCTGTCTTACATTTTTATCCTCGGGCCTTCCTCTAAGCAAAATGGCCTCAGGAATATCCTATGAAAGCAATAAAATTGCAGCAGAGGCAGTCACAAACTGAGTTCACAGAAATGGTGACTCTGGTTACGGGAGTTTCATCACCATAATTGACAATCCTTGCCATTGTTTCCTGTTCATTCCGCCCACCTGCTTCTTCCTGACAGTCTGTCCTGACAACTTCTTCACTGCCCGTTAAATCCATTGTGCTATTTGAGACTGACCAGAACGATTGTGCAAGACAATCTCGTCAACTACATGACTTCATTTTAAGTTTTTCTGTGTGTTTTTCACAATTTGGCTTGTGGATCCCCAAGCACACCTTCCTGGCTCTGCCATTGGAAGAGTGAGTGTCCATATTTGTAGGCTTTCTGGGAGAGAGAAATAGTCAGGGGGGCTATTCCGGCTCTCTCCTCCGCGTTTCACTTATTGGGTGCAGACTGTGCGGCTCCTCTGTGGGCTTGGCCCAAGGCCACCTGGCAGCCAAACAAAGGTGCCCTTCCTGGCCTTGCTCAAGCTGAAATGCAGCCATAGGCCATGCAACCTGGAAACTCAAGTTCTCATTTATCAGCACAGAAATTACATCAGATATCTCTGGCCCCATTGGCGGCCCTTTGAACGACTGCACTGTGAAGCTGGAACACCATCAGTGTCTTAGATAACCATATGAAGCTGTAGAGAAAATAGCATAGACATGAGATGGCAATGGAATGCATGCAACACTTTAACCAGGATGGCTACAGTTCTAAAATATTATGTCACAGAGAATGTTTTTTTCTTTTCCACCCAAGCTATTGAGTGTCTCTTTTGTGAGCAAACAAATAATGTGAAGAATCGGCTTTTTAGTACTGCCAATTCCAATAAAAAAGAGAAGCTTGTTCTCATTAAGGATGACTTGTCATTTTGAGTTGCATCACTCACCGCAATGAACTTACAAAAAATGATCACTCCACCCTGCAGTTCCTCCACAGTTGACTCCCAGCCTTTTTTTTAGCTGACATTACATACGGTATCTACAAGTCTTTTATTTTTCATTGATTATTATTAATAGAATTATTTGAACTTGATACACTAGTTAGGGATTTTGTGAGAAATTAAAGTCTTAAAGAAATTTCAACTACAACAACAACTGAAAGACAAACTACTATTTGGCGACCCACAATGCATTGCGGCTGCATCTTCCCCGTGGGATGCACATTATTGTACGTTGTTAAGCAAGGAATCAACTCGTTTTTTTATTTGTTGTTGTTGGTAGGAGGGAGTTGCTTGCGTCATGAGGTAAGATTTTTGTGTCGTGTGGTTCATCCTTTTCTTCCCAAGTCACTGTAATTTGAATATTCTGTTAAAGCCAGTAGACGTGTTACCATAGTTGAGCATGCCATGAACACACAGTAGTACAACTATTCCCTCAGTTTCAGTGGCCTATTACTCTGGAATAACTTTAGCAATCACTACAATTTCGATGATCGATGATGTTTGTAATTGTCTCCAGTTTAACTAATAATTTATGGTGGTGTTGTTGTTGTCATGTAATGTTCTCAACAAATTATCCCGTGCCATAATTACACTTTTCCAGTTACTTGACCGACACAGAATCATGTAGTGTAACATGGTCACATAAGTGAGAACGCATTTAGTTGTCTGATTTTGTCATTTGTACTTTGTGGGCCCTGCCTTGTCTCATAAGTGGTATATAAAATGTGGGGATTGTGTCTAAATTAAACAAAAGTTGTCTTTCTTGTCCCATAGGATCAACAGTCAGACGAAACAAGCGCTCCCCACGCAAAGGTTCCCACAAAGTCATCCAGCTTCCTTGGACCACCCCATCACAGTCACATCCAGGCCTGTGATAGTCCCGTTCTCTCCCTGAAGCCCCCCAGCGAGACCCGAGACGGCCCGGTCAAGAAACCAGCAATAAAGCAGTTCATCAAGTAAGAGCTGCCTTCTAACTCCATTCACAGATTCTTAATGTTGCTTCTGGCGTGAGACAAAAAGCATGTGGTCGTGGAGTTCAAGACAACAAGGCTAATTCTAATGAGAGTTCCACCATGTGTGCTGTACTCCACGTCTTTTGGCTGCAGGGTAGATCTGCCTCTTTAGTAAACAACTTCCACACCGGCTCGATTTCTGCCTGAACCATAAACACCAAGTGGTTCAGTGGAAGGGCCCGGGCTCGAAGCGCCATTTAAATCTTGTTTGGTTTGGAGATAAGCTGAAGAGCACTGAAGGGAAAATTAAAGGAAAAGAGTGAAACAGGGCTGAACGGCCAGCTAGTTCCCCCACTTGCTTTATGACTTTATTACTACAGGAATTGGCCAAATTACACAACAAAGGCAAACATCTGTCATCAGAGCCGACTATTTTTTTAATGCTTGTTGCAGGTGCACGATCACAATCCCAAAGTCAGTATGTGAGGTTTCTTCAATGCTCACTGTATATTTCTCCATGTTAACAGTATGGACATTAGCGAGCTGGCTGAAAGCCTGACAAGAGTGTTCATTTTGTGGAGACTGGCCCAAACCGCTCTCCTCCTGACGTGTTTCATTCATACTTCTGACTTGGGCTGGTGGGTGAAGAGTTAAAAGGGCAGAGGTGCAGCTTAGGGGTTGTAGTGAAGGTTAGAGCAGTTGACTAGGTGCCGTGTTTGCTCCAGAGTGTGTGCATCTGTGTGTGTGTGGGTGCGTGTGTGTGTGTGTCTCTTCCTGGCAGTTGCTGTGTTTACCCACTGCATGTGGAATTCCAGAGCAACCCTCCCCAGCCCACCCCACACCTCCCCTCACCCTTCCCCAACACTCTCCTCCATCCTGCATTTTTGTGGTCAGCCAATGTGACAGGGGAGAGTGTGGGAAAAACGGAAGCTTCAGGACCAAAAAGCACTGATGGAAACAATGAAATGAAAGAAGAAAGGGAATGGAAAAGAGTGACAGAGTAAAGTCAACTCTAGCCAGGGGAATGGAGATGATTGTTTGCAGAGAATGGTGGGATAATAAGTTGCTTCCCTTCTAGAGCTCATTTTTGGGGCGACTCTATCCTTCTGTTATCTGATATTCATCCCAGTGTACACCCAAGCTCGTCTGACTTATAATAGAATCACTGTGCTGGTTTTATTCATACAGTTCATGGTTGTTCACCTTCCTTCTTGGCGCCTGTTGAACTGCACACTACCGTACAAACATGCCAGTGATCAGCAACACTGGTTTGTTTCATCCATTTATCAGAGGCTTTGAGCTTGTTTAGCAAAGGTGTGGGTGTTGGTACTCATAGGCAAAACAAATGACCTGCTTGATGAGTCCTACAAATGCCGTTCACAATCAATAGTGGAAAAATGTTTGAAAACAAAGTTATTGGTAGTGTAGTAGAGGGTCACATTAATGACTTTCATGTAGCGAGGCCTCCATGAAAGTGCGTTACATGTGGGCTACATGTCCCACTAATGAACTGGGCGATTGACCGGTTCAGGGTGTAGTGAACAGTAAGAAAAGCCCTGAACAGGAGGTGAGTGCTCAATATATAAATGAATTATACCAAAGTTGAAGAGATATTGATGTGCAAACTTTGCAAGCCTTGGGAACCTCACTCCATTCTTTTCTAATCAGTATGTCCTAGGTTCCCAAAGTGAGGTACACCAATTATAATAGGGGGTACATGAATAAACATTAAAAACAATTAGCGGTTAACAATTAGGAAAAAAGGAATTGGTTCATTAGTCTGTGTGCATCATATAAACGACTAAGTATGTTTGATGATTATTTTATTCATTAAGAGTGTTAATCTTGACGATTTAATTGCCTTGAAAATGAGGCATCGTCATTAGTTATATATATCTTTTAAACTTCAGATACTGCTTTATCATGTTATCATGATTGTTAAACTTTGCCCTTGAGTGTGGTTATAAATTAATCATCTAAATTAATTAGTCTAAATTAATCATCTGGCAGGTAATTCTCTAATACAATAAAATTCTCAAAGAAAAAAGAATATTGAAACAGCATATAGAAAACTTGTATGTAATGTACTGATGTGTACATTAAAAAAGCAATGAAAGCAGTCCAATGTAGGTCAATATATTGTACTGTAAGCTTAATGAACTTTGTGTTATAGGCGGCAAAGTAAATTAGAGTAATATCTAATAATATATCTCATTATAGAGAACAAGGAACAAGCTGCGGACCAAAGGGTCGCACTTTGGACACGGCTGGTTTACAGTGTTTTTTTCTAGAAATGTTCAAGTATAACAGTAAGACTTTGAACAGGGTAATGATTACTTTATTTTTATATTATTTTACTACCTCACAAGTGCAGAACCTTTTTCATCTCTAGTGAACAATGGCACCGAGCTGCTTTCATCGTATGTACTCATCTTTTTTCCTTTACGGAAGTGCTGTCTTAAAAAACAACGGCGGGGCCAGGAGGCCGCGTCCAAGTCACCGGAGTAGATTGTCCCCATACAGGGTGGAACAAAGAATTACGTCCTGTACCATTACATCCCTAATGTACGCTGTATAGCAGACCTGGGTAAAGTACAGCCCATGGGCCACATCTGGCTCGTTCCCCTTCCATGACACGTAAGCCTAATCTCACAGTGAGGGAAAAACTATTTGAACCCCAGCTGTTTTTGTAAGTTTGCCCACTAACAAAAAAATGATCAGTCAATAATTTCAATGGTAGGTTTATTTGAACACTGAGAGACAACAATGACAAAAAAATCCAGAAAAATGCGTATCAAAAAGAGTTATAAATTAGTTTGCATTTCCGTTAAGTAAATAAGTATTTGATCCCCTAATCCGTCAGCAACATCTATAGCTCCCAGGTGGATCTTATACAGGTAACGAGCTGACATTGGCAACCCTCTTAGCTCTAGCATTTGGTGACAGTTGGTGCAATTATTTGCAAATGGAAGAAACATAAATTAACTGCCAATCTCCCTCGGTCTGGAGCTCCATGCAAGATCTCACCTCGTGGAGTTTCAATGATAATGAGAACGGTGAGGAATCAGCCCAGAACCACTCGGGAGGAACATGTCAATGATCTTAAGGCAGCTGGGAACATAGTCACCACAAAAACAGTTGGTAACACAATACGCCGTGAAGGACTGAAATCCTGCTGTGCCCAACAAGGTCCCTCTGCTCAAGAAAGTCCATCTACAGGCCCGTTTGAAGTTTGCCACTGAACATCTGACTGATTCAGAGGAAGACTGAGTGAAAGTGTTGTGGTTAGATTAGACCAAATTTGAGCTCTTTGGCATCAACTCAACTCGCCGTGTTTGGAGGAGGAAGAATGCTGCCTACAACTCAAAAAACACCGTCCGCACCAGCAAATATGGACGTGGAAACATTATGCATTGGGGGTGTTTTTCTGCCAAGGGGACAGGACAATTGCACCGCATCAAAGGGAGGATGGATGGGGCCATGTACCGTCAAGTGTTGGGTGAGATGGGTCGTGGTTGGGTACTCCAGCATGACAATAATCCAAAATACACGGCCAAAGCAACAAAAGATTGGCTCAAGAAGAAGCATATTAAGGTCATGGAGTGGCCTAGTCAGTCTCCATACCTTAATCCCATAGAAAATCTGTGGAGGGAGCAGAAGGTTCGAGTTGCCAAACATCAGCCACGAAGCATTAATGACTTGGAGAGGATCTGCAAAGAGGAGTGGGCCAAAATCCCCCCTGAGATGTGTGCAAACCTTGTGGCCAACTACAAGAAACAGCTGACCTCTGTGATTGCCAACAAAGGTTTTGCCACCAAGTACTGAAGCACGTTTTTCAAAGGAATCAAATACTTATTTCCTTCATGGAAATGCAAATTAATTTATAACTCTTTTTGAAACGCATTTTTCTGGATTGTTTTGTCATTGTTGTCTCTTAGTGTTCAAATAAACCTACCATTGAAATTATAGACTAATCATTTCTTTGTTAATGGGCAAATTTACAAAATCAGCTGGGGTTCAAATAGTTTTTTCCCTCACTGTAGGTGAAAAATCACACTCAAATAAGTTTTCTTCAATGTTAAAATGACAATACTTTTACAATATCACTTATGAATGTAAATCTTTGCATGGCCACACCTTTTCCGAAATCATGACACGACTATTTAGCTTACCCATCCACCCATCTTCTATATCTTTTATATAACTGTTAGGTAAAAAAGCAGTGGAACTAGCCTGTGTTACAACTACTGCTATCAAGAGATTTAAAATATGGCGATATTAATTATGATCTGTGATAATTAGGAATGTCCAATATTGGCTTTTTTTCCGATATCTGATATGCTGATATTGTCCTCTCACTTTCTGCTTCTGATATCAAGCGGATGATATGTGCAACATCACATATTTCTTGCAGTGGAATTAACACATTTTTGAAGCTAATAGATGCAGCATCAGCAATTATCTTCTTGACATGGCAGTAAACAATATTGTAAAATATCTGAGAAATACTTGCGATTGGGCATGGCAAAGAGTGGCCCGAGGAACTCCACAAGGTTGGTGAGTCCAGTGTTTATCCTGTGCGTACAATCCATGATTTTGCCCTGGGAATTGGAAGTATTGCAGTATTAAAGTAAGAAGTCTTGGTTCTGACTCGCATAACCAACACTTTTCGCAAGTTTAATACTCAAAGGAGACCTCACAGACATAATGTTAGTCAGGTACAACGTAAGCTAGCTTGTTACTAGCCAAACACGGTTGTTTACATGCTTCAGATGCGGTTCAATGAGGTTTGCGCACCAGAAAATGCACAAGCCCATAGACCTATAAACAGCATTTTTAAATAAAAATTGGTTTTCATTTAGGAAAAAAACAGTTTTGATATCTACCGATATTACATTTTTATGCCAATATTGGGCCGATAATATCAATTGATTGATTAATATCTAATCAATCTATTTTTTTTATTCCACTTAAAAATGACTGAGAAAAGCCCTTATTTTGAGGTATTTTTATGTCAAATTCATTGCATTATTGTGGCAGATCAAAATATTGACATACAACAAAGCAAGTGGCTTTATAAAGTAATTTATTGTTTTTAACAGACTTAAACAGATGCAGTCCTAGCCATTTACATTCCGCTGTATTTGAGACTAATATCAACGGCTGCCTGCAAACTTTAGTTTTGAACACTTATGTCAATCTCTAAATAATTAATAAATAAAAATAAAAGATCAGGTCCATAAAATGTCAACACATTAAAAACCAGTAAGAACACTTTTTAGAGCAATACAAGTACTGAACACGGAATTAGCTGAAGTCCAGTTATCTTGGGTTATTGCAACACAGTTGGGTGGACCTGATTTTGGTCCTCACTGTAGACCAGCATGGTGGCTTGTTTGCTAGGTAATTAGATACCGTTTGCATTAACCCCTTGTCTTCCACTATGTCTATTGGCCTGCAGTACATTTCTATCCCCTTGGGAAGAACATTCATCAGCGTGTTGGTCGCAGCCTTGTTCATACGCTGGGTGTTTGCTATAGCTTTGCTGTGACTTGCTAAATTGCTAATGTCATCGCTGTTAAAGTTTACTGTGGCTGCACTTGCGACTGTGTGCTTTGCGTTGATGTAGTAGGCCAAACTCCTTACAAGAAGGCTTACAACTTTACTTTTTCAATGGTGCCGTCAGAGCATTTTTGAAATGTAAATTTCCCGTTCATTGGATTGGATCAGCAACTTTCACATTCTCCTCCATTCTACGTCGCTCTGTTCCTCAATGCTCTTCACTTTGCCCTCCTAGCTACAATGGGAGCCCGTCAGCTGATGCTTAACAATGCCAAACACAATGGGAGCCAATCAGTGTCTACTTCAGTGTGACTTGTTTTTCATACCCAAGCACAGAAAGCCCAACTTGCATACAGAATCAGTAAAGTTAATGATTTAAATGAGATAATACAATGAAATAAATAGAACACTACATATTACTAATTCATTAATTCAAATTCTTCTTCTTTTCCTTTCGACTTACCCTGCAATTAGTACTTTAATTTGTCACACTTAGTTACAATTGTCACTTTGCAAATGAGACAAAATCAGTGCAAAAGGCGTTCATAAAGGCGGGCTGTAGGCCGTCTGTACAAGATGTATTCACAGAGGAATATTGTTCTAACAGACGACCAATCACAGCCCTCGACATAGAAGCAAAGACCAGGCTTGTTTTTAGGGTTTTAACACATGGAAACGCTGCCCCTCATTGTACAAACAAACAAGTTTGGGTGAGTGCCTTGCTTTGCTCTCTCCTTGGCTCAACATAGTTTCTCAGGTTATCAATAGTGCTGTGGTTGGGAAGCCATACTTATCTGTCAGGATCCATTTTGTAACATGCACTTTTTTTTTACTGTTGTTTTTGAAAAATTTACATTGCATAAAGTATTTCTTTTCTGAAGCATATTTTCCATGCATCGTTCACGGTGGCCTAGTGCCTAAGTTCCCAACATGGGGTACATAGGGGAACGCCAGTTGTCATAGGGGGTACGTGATCAAAAATGTATCATAAATAGCGCCTAAAACTCATAATTAAGAGTGTGCTTGTTGTAGAATGGCAGAAAATATTTGGGAACTGCTGTTTTAACTGGAGACTCTAACTTGTCTATAGATGTGAGTGTGAGTGGTTGTTTGACTCCTCAAGTTGAAAGACCAGTTGAAGAATGGCAGGATTCATTTTACATTTTGCAGCATTGGAGCTTAATGAGATTTTAAGTAGAGCTTCACAATGCAAAAAGACGAAATGGGATTGAGATAAAAACAAATATATACAGTATATTGAGTAAGCAATATATTGCAAACAACCATTAACCTTGGCTGTACATTAGCTGATCAAAGATTTAAAAAAAAAAAAAAAAAAATTTAAAAAACCTTAAAGCGCCCTGAAATACAATTAAAATGTTTAAAAAATGCTGAGTAAACAGTAGCTCCGCCATTCTTGTTTATCACCACCAAAATTGGTTTGGGCATGCTTGATGCCTCTGTTTCCAGGAGACTAGTAGGAATGTTACTGTTGACTTCACAGAGAGCATCCACCGTCTGTAACTGATGTCCATTTTTGTAAACTTACCTTTCCATCTATCCCCAAATGTTCTCATTTGGATTTAGATCAGGATGGTCCAAAAGGGTTAGGTTATTCCTCTGCGATAAGGGCACTGTGAACTGCAACGTTGCCCTGTTGAAAAACCCAGTCATTACCACACAGATAAGGGCTTTCAGTTACAAGGGATGCCCTGCAGCATCTCCACATAGCCATCTGCTGACGCCCCTGCACAACCTGAATTTCAACTGTAGGAAAAATAACTCTAAATCATGATGGCACCCCCTCCATTATGCCATATGAAAAACAACTTAGGTAGGCTCTCCTTGTCATGCCAGTGATGTTGGAAGCCATCAAGACCATCAAGGTTTTTCTTTCCACCAGAGAATAAAACTTTATTCCACCTTTCAGTGCCCCATGTTTCATGATCTCGTGCAAATTCAAAATAGTCAGTTTTGAGGCATTGAAGGAGATGAGGCCTATGAAGATGTATTTTGTTCTCAAAAGCCTTCTTTTGCAGATACCATCCTCCTGCCCTTATTTTTGGGTCTACCACTTGACTCATTTGTTCCATAAGCTTCAGGATCTTTGAAAAGTTTCACTGTCTTACTGTGTCCAGCCTCAGCAGCAATGGCGCGCTGCCAGAGGCCTTGCTATGCTTGCTGCAATCTGACCATGTTCAAAGAGGGAACGCTTTTTTTTGCTTTTGCCATCAAGAGATCATGAATATCTGACAAAAAAATACTTTGGATCCACATTTTTGTCAAGATTTGGACTTTCAAAGGCTGTGGGCTTAAACTTTTGGTCAGCTGTTGACTGACCTGTGCAAATTTCAGAATTCAATTCAATTCCTTGGATTAATTTAAATTTGAATTGACTCCACTCCACAAGGAATTTAAATTGAATTTAAAATACAGCAAGTGTATTGAATCCAATGCAATTCAAAGAAATGTATCCTCATTTCAATGTGATCAAATTAAACAATAATTTGGTAAATGCAGTCATCATTTATTTAAGTACTTTACAGGGTGTCATTGAGGCAAGATTGTTCTGGTCTGAATATTAAATTAGGTCTATTATTTACATATGTAAACTTACCTGGAGTTTGAAATTTTGAGGTAGCCTTTATTGAACTGCAGTCTGGAGCACTGAAGTAATTGCAGAATGTGCTATGTTACATTTCTCATGTTAATTGGTTCTTTCAGAGGTCATTCTTAAGTCAATTCTGAATTTTGCACTATTCACTTTAATGGTTGTTATGAATTTTTTACCTATTCCACTTTTTTTTGTCTCACTCCCCTTTCTTCCCTACGTCCAATAGTGAAAAATGTAAATAGTTGCAGTGTTTCAATTCAACTTAAAATTTTGATCAGGAGTTTGTGTGTACTGTGGCTAACTGGGGATCAGTCCCTACTCCCCCACAGTCAGCTGGGAAAGGTTCTAGTTCATCTGTGACCCTAATGTGGACAAGCTGCAAGGTTTCCTGTAGGATTTTTTGAAGCTGTGTTGGTGGTGGTGGTTATACATTTGCATGACAAACGTGCCTCCTCAAAACAATCAGACTTCACAAATTGCGGCACTTTCTTACTAAAGGGCATAGAAAGGCGATTTTTTCCAAATGCATCAAATGTAGATTTTAAAAGAGTTTTAATGTAGTCAGTTAGGTATTGGTTTTACAGCCCTTTATCATGTTTTTACTAAGCAATTTTGATTAAAAGAAACCCTAGCAGACTAAGTAGTATTGTCCATGCACTCGGAATGATCGGGATCGGTTGACAATTTCCGGCGCCTTGACGTCAGATCTGCCACAGACAATTGCGTACCATACAGAGCACACAATCACAGTGTGCTTTTATTGTGCTTGGAACTTTATTTTCACGTGGTTTCATTTGATTTTGCAAAAACAATTTTTTGTGCAGCTTCAAACTGCACAAAAGGCACTCCCACAATACAAAAAAAAGGATGGCACGCGGTACTATGCATTTCAAGCTAATTGAACGCATTTAAGAGCATCTGGCTCAAATCCCTCTTTCTTTGCCATGACTGGAGAATAACACATTGAAATTGTCCCCAATGTTTGTGGAGCACATCGCTTGTCATATTGACACCTAAAAAGAAAAAAATAAATAAATTGATAAATAGCTATGGCTTGGCATGAATTGAAAAGCTGTAAGCTTTTAAAAAAGGATTTAGTAAAAACATGACTGGTAACAGTAGCTTGTAGGCTACGACGGCTTACTGAATGATGTACATGTACCGTATGCGTATGTAAACAAAAAATGCTCCTCTATTTCTTCATTTTCAACATTCATTCATTCATTTTCTATACCGCTTATCCTCATCATCACTGGAAACGTTTTCACCCTCGTGTTCCTGGTGTACGACTGCTTTAAACATTCATTCATTCATTCATTCATTTTCTATACCGCTTATCCTCATCATCACTGGAAACGTTTTCACCCTCGTGTTCCTGGTGTACGACTGCTTCAAACATACAAGGTTGAACCTCCAAGTACAAAATGCTATGGACAAAAACATCTTCAAAATCACTGCTTTCTTCATCACATCACTCCATGCTGACTAGTAGCAAATATGACGTAATCAGCTCGTCCCCCTAGCGTCCAACTAACTAATTCTGTTACAGTTCCAGTGGGCGCAAATTTCACATTTCTGAGTTTTTCAAACGTGCATAAATCTATTTATAGGCTTGCTATTACAACCAAATTTGGCAGAATGATTTGAATGGTTTTACCTATCATACTGAGAAAAACATAGGCATTTGAAAAACCCCTTTCCGTGCTGTCCACTGTTGTGTATGTGATGAAGATGGTTGCAACGCGGTTGTGACGCATGTTTATGTATGCGAGTTACGTCTGTCAGCCTATGAAAACATTGTTTTCAAGTAAAAAAACAAATTTCCAAAGTGTAGTGGCTTTTATTGTACTGTAGTGCAGCACAACAGTCTATGTAGCAGAAACTCAACAGTAAAGTAAATGAATGGTGTCAGACTGACTTTATGCTTACCATCTTTCTTTCTCAGCCAAACATGTGGCACAAGTGTGTGCAGTAAAAGTGTCTCAAGTTGGTATCACATTGGGGGGAGAACAAGGTTCCTATCAGCAAACCTAGGGGCTTTGAGGAATCACACCGGAATGACTGCTGTGAAGGCTTTGAAAGCCGCAATTTGTAACGCAAATAAATTAGCCTGTTTGGTATTTTGTATGCACACTCTCGCAGCTGTAACTACGGAAAACCCCTGGCTGTCGTGTGGCATTACTAATAAGGTGACAATTACAGCAGCGCCATTATTGTCAGCCAAGCTGCAGCTTTCACTCCCTATTAATCAGGCACAACAGTAGTTATTTGCACAGGATACTATATATGCACTGGAGCTGCCAAAAGTTTGTTTATAATTTAACTTGATCCCCTTTGCTCACTATGAAAAAACATGAAGACAGGCAAGCTACCTGCATAACAAGCTGTACACATGCTCATGTGCTCCAATTTGAGGCCACATGCAGCGTTTGTGGCTGCCAGCTTTCAGTGTGACAGAAAGAAACACTGTTGACAAAGAAACTGATGTGAAAAAGGTCAAGTTTTTTTCCTCGCCTCTTCATATGAAAGGAGCTGCTTCCTGTCAAAGTATGCCATGCTTAAAGTGGGCCAATTCTATTTGTGGTTGTGTAATGGTATGAAAGAACAACTGTGCAACCCCTTACAAGGAGGCAGTGTGTACCCTCATTACCTGGTTAATGCTCTTCTGGCAGGAGGCTGCTATGCGGCTAGAGGTTAATACCGGCTAAGCTTTATTTATTGCCCCCCACCAAAACAAAAAAAAGTACTTAACAGGCTAAATGTATACGGTTACATACATGTCTGCTCCTGCTGCACGACTCGCCGGCTTTTACAGTGATTTACTGGATTTGCTGCGTGAAAAAGGGCCTTGTGAGGGACTTGTCATGTCTGCAATCTCTTGGCATCTCAATGAACTTATAAATGCACCAAGTAAATAGCAATGTAATCCCCAATCACCTCGTATGTGTATTTTTCACTTCATTAGCACACTTGTACTGACTGATGCAACAGCCTCTTGCATAAATACGCGAAAATAACACTATTCTCCTTTGTTTGATACTGTCACATTGCGCTGTTGATCCAGGGTAGGTTCACATTTAAAAATAAAGTCTAGTCATTTTACTGTCAAGTGTGAATCAAAATGTTTTTTTTTTTTTGCCAAAGTTGCTTTTGTTTGCATATCAGAAAATTGTTTTGTGAAACTACACATTTTGGTTGCGTTTCCAGAGTCTTTATTTGCAAATCCAGAACTTTTGTTTGCAAATCTAAAAGCTTTGGTTGCAAATCTCCAACTTTTGGTTGCGAAATTAATTTGCGCGTTTGCTTTTGCTTGTTTAAAACCGGTGCCGTCTATGAACGATGTTAGAGGCTTTTTGATTGGTCAGTCTCGAATGCTGGCTGACAACTTCAGCCTTCAAGAGAGTGAAAATACTAAAGGCAGTCAACATGAAATCAGGATGGTTATTCAGAATGTTTTCATCTTAGTTGCGTCTTTAAAGCAGCCCTTAATTTGCATTAACTATTGCATCGTCTGATCCCTGTTACCACTCAGGAGGGACAAAAGACTAGACGAGCGAAAAGTGCTAAGCTAGCTTGCTAAATAATGCTTCTTAATGTTTGATTGCACTATTTATAATTGTAAGGCAGATTTGGCGTGTCTCCTGTACTTTTGAAAGACTGGATAAATGACAAATCATAGGCTGTGTTTCAGATACAACTAAGAAGAAATTGTTTACAATAAAAAGCAATTTCCCCAGTGTTGAGTGTCCACCGTGTATTGCTGGAAAGAGAAGAGAAACCTTCTGTCTGCAGATGTATCCTTGTAATTTTAACCATGTCAAGTGATCATTTATTTTTTTATTATTTTTTATCATGATTAATCATGATTAATCTTGAGTTTTCAAGTGAATTAATCACAATTAATCAACAATTGCAACTGTGTTCTCTTCCCAGATCTCCTTGTAACAGCTCACAGAATCCATGACCCCTCTTGCATTACAATAATATTTATCCTTATACATATAATATTGGTATTATTATTGATTTTATTGATTGCCGTTGCATAAAATCCTCGAAATCACAATGAAACCATGTGTGGAATAATACTGAAGTGTTGATATTGTCACGATCCGGGTCCTGTTCCCGTGACAGTTTTGAGTTTTGTTTGAGTGGGTTTTTCCTGTGTTGTTGTTTTCCAAGCACCTGTTCCTCGTTTGTTCGCCCTGCTATTTATGTTCAGGTGTGTGCGCCAGTCTTTTGTCGCGTCATTGTCATTTGCGCTTTGCTTTCCCTTACCTGTTTTTGTTCCTGCCACTGCCTCGCAGCTTTATTATTAAAAGACTCTTTTTTCCCACACTTACCTGCCTGACGTCCTGCTCGCTTCATCCCCGGGGTCGTTTCACCATGCCGCCACGAGCGAAGCGTGACAGAATGACCCGACCACAATATTACACCCCGGACAGCGACTGGGCCAGGCTGTTTTTCAAGGCGATGGAGGAGGAGACGGCAAGGTACTCGCCGGAGGAGCTTGAAAGCATGATGTGGGGTCCATGCGGCACGCTGGTCCCCATTACGTCAGTGTGGCCTGGACCTCCCACAGACGCGCCGGCCCGTCGGCGTCGGAGAGACACGGCGGTGCCGACCCGGAGACGTCGACGGGGTGAGTCGAGAGCCCTCCTTTCAAGCCTCCCTCCACCCTTCCCTGGTTCCTGTGACGGTCGAGAACGGCGCCTGGGATCCGCCTTCTGGAGGGGGGGCTAGGGGGTCCAGCTGGATAGCGGAGGACGCGCGGCCGCGCAAGGGGACTACGCCCACTCGGCACCCCTCCACGTTCCGGGAAGTGTTCCCCGGCTTCGGCAGCCCAGGGCTGCCGATAGCCACACCTCGCTGCAGGACTCCGCCCACTCTGTGTCCGAGGCAGTTTTCTTCGGCTTCTGCAGCTCAGCAGCTGCCGTTAGCCGCACCTCGCTGCAGAACGCCACCCACTCATTATCCTCGGCAGCCTTCGCCGGCTCCGGTGGCCCAGATGCCGCCGGTCGCCGCTCCCCGCTGCAGGATTCTGCCTGTGGTGCCTCCCAGGGCGTCGGCCCCGGTCCTTCCAGTCCCTCCTCCCAGGGCGTCGGTTCCGGTTCCTCCTGTGGCGCCTCCCAGGGCGTCGGTTCCGGTTCCTCCTGTGGCGCCTCCCAGGGCGTCGGCTCCGGTTCCTCCTGTGGCACCTCCCAGGGCGTCGGCTCCGGTTCCTCCTGTGGCGGCTCCCAGGGCGTCGGCTCCGGTTCCTCCTGTGGCGCCTCCCAGGGCGCCGGCTCCAGTGCCTCCTGTGGCACGTCCCAGGGCGTCGGCTCCAGTGCCTCCTGTGGCGCCTCCCAGGGCGCAGGGCGTTTCAGTGGCGCCTCCCACGGCGCAGGGCGTTTCAGTGGCGCCTCCCAAGGCGCAGGGCCTTCCATTCGCGGCTCCCCACGGCGCAGGGCGTTCCAGTCGCGCCTCCCACGGCGCAGGGCGTTCCATTCGCGCCTCCCCTGGCGCAGTGCGTTCCAGTCGCGCCTCCCACGGCTCACTCCGTTCCAGTCGCGCCTCCCACGGCGCACTGCGTTCCAGTGCTTCCAGCAACGCCCAAGGTTCCGGTCCTGCCTAGGCGTCTCCGTCCCGGCCGACCCCCGGAGGGGTCTCGCCGGCGGCCCACCACCAGTCCTCCCACCGCCCTTCCCGTCTCCCGTTTGGACTTCTTAGGACGTCTGGAATCCGTCCTTAAGGGGGTGGGGGTACTGTCACGATCCGTGTGTTGTTCCCGTGACAGTTTTGAGTTTTGTTTGAGTGGGTTTTTCCTGTGTTGTTATTTTCCTAGTTTCATGTTTTTCTCTGTTAATCACAAGCACCTGTTCCTCGTTTGTTCGCCCCGCTATTTATGTTCAGGTGTGCGCGCCAGTCTTTTGTCGGGTCATTGTCATTCGTGCTTTGCTTTCCCGTGGACCTGATTTTGTTCCTGCCACTGCCTCGCAGCTTTATTATTAAAATACTCTTTTTTCCCACACTTACCTGCCTGACGTCCTGCTCGCTTAATCCCCGGGTTCGTTTCACCATGCCGCCACGAGCGAAGCGTGACAGATATCTCTGATACTTCATGCTCTAAAGTCAATTCTTGAATCAAAGTGGTGATTCTTTTGATATTTCTGGTATATGAATTTGTCCTTTGTTGTTTCTAATGATGTATACAGTATTAGCTTGTCTATATTGTAAATCACCCCACTACCTCAATATACTTTAGGCTTTAATATAAACCAATAAGTTACTATGATTTCTTGTGTTCTTTATGGTATCATTTGAAATACTGTACACTATTAAAATTTACCACATACATTGGGTGGATTTGCACGTAGTATCACAGGATTTGAATTGGTATCACAGATACCAGCCTGAATTTTACCTAGTATCGAATCAGAAATTACATCAATGGTATCGCACATCACTAGAGCACACGCCGCAGCAGTGTACCTGCAGGCGCACACTGTATCCTTCTGCCCAGCGCGCTTTAATTAGTTCTCGAGCTAGTCTTTTGTTTACGACTAGAAAATTTAAATGTGAAAACCGCCCAATTGAGTTGCACATTCATGCATATGTTTAACTGTGAGCAATATTTAGTCCGCTGACAAAAATACAAACCTGAATGTATTGTATTCACCAAATGTTTTATTAATTAATGGGTAACAGACCCTCTGCAAAGAATATCACTGTTTTACTATATCACTATTATTAAGCGAATATACAAAACAATCGATTGATTGATTGATCATTCATTTATCTCATGATTGCTCATGGAAATTTTATAAAATTCCCCAGACCTCAAATCTACACCTTTTTTTCCTTGAATAAACCCACTGACTCTGTATGACCTGAAAAATGTCATTAAAACACAATGATGAGAGGCCTGTAATTTTCATCACTTTAACTATGAGAGAAAGAGAAAAAAATCTAGAAAATCACATTGTCTGAAGAATTTATTTGCAAATTATGGTGAAAAATAAGTTATTAGGTCGATAACAAAAATGTTATATAACCTTTGTTGGCAATGACAGAGGTCAAATGTTTTCTGTAAGTCTCCCCAGGTTTTTAAACACTGTCTGGTAGTTTGGCCCATTCCTTCATGCTGATCTCCTCCAGACCAATGATGTCTTGGTGCTGTTGCAGGGCGACACAGATTTTCAACCTCCCTCCAAAAGTTTTCTATTGGGTTGAGATCTGGAGTCTGGCTAGGCCACTCCAGGACCTTGAAATGCTTCTTACGAAGCCACTCCTTCATTACCCGGGCGGTGTGTTTGGGAACATTGTCATGCTGAAAGACTAAGGATTTGAGTCCCTGGTCTAGCCTTTGTTACTTTGGTCCCAGCTCTCTGCAGGTCATTTAGTAGGTCTCCCCCATGTGGTTTTGGGATTTTTGCTCATCGTTCTTGTGATAATTTTCACCCCACGGGGTGAGATCTTGCGTGGAGCCTGAGATAGAGGGAGATTATCCGTGGTCTTGAAAGTCTTCCATTCTTTAATAATTGCTCCCACAGTTGATTTCTTCACACCAAGCTGCTTACCTATTGCAGATTTGTCTTCCCAATCTACAATTTTGCTTCTGGTGTCCTTTGACAGCTCTTTGGTCTGGGCCACAGTGGAGTTTGGAGTCTGAAGGTTTGTAGATGTGAACAGATGTATTTTATACTGATAATGACTAATGAAACAGGTGCCATTAATACAGGTAATGAGTGGAGGACAGAGGAGGTTACAAGTCTTTGAGAACCAGAAATCTTGCGTTTTTGTAGGTGACCAAATACTTATTTTCCAACATTATTTGCAAATAAATTCTTTAAAATTCAGACAGTGTGATTTTCTGGATTTTTTTCTCATTCTCTCTCATATTTGAAGTGTACCCGATTAGTGATGTTGGTTGTTGTTGTGTGACATGTAAGAAATTGCTGACACAGGATGCACTTCACTTTCTGGGGTCGCTCAATCACCTCAGCTACTTTGGATTGTGACACTGAAGTTTTTGTGGCAACTTCAAGGTTTTTGTGCAACGGGAGCCAACATTTTCTTAACCAAATACTTAATATTAAGAAGAAAGTGGGCAAGACCTTTGACTTGGGCATTTTATGGAGAACTTTCTGCAACATTTGTTCCCAGGAGTGTGTGGGTGGATGATGATTGACGTGAGCCGCTTCACTGACACTCTTTAGTAATATTTTTCGGTTGACATTAACTTTTGCCTACATCGATGAGTGCCTTTATACATGTGTCTGTAAGCACGGCACAACACACATTTCAATGATGTACAGGTCAGACATACTGTATGCGACTTCAGTGTTCAGACTGCAGTAGCTCAAGTACATATTAGATTTATATTTACTGTAATTTCCGATGTATTAGTCACACAGGTGTATAAGCCACACCCACTGAATTTAGAGAGAAATAAGATTTAGATACGACTGAATATGTGAAAGTATTCAGCTCCCCTCTCACGTGCTGTGTATTTTGTGTTTGTTCTCCAGGCAGACTTCCACCCAGACATTTGCTTCCGGAAGTGTGACCAGCGGGCAGCACTCAATCTGTAAAACCATCTGCACTAAGACAGGTGGGTCAGACGATGTGGTTCTGCATGTGCTTAGAAGTTCCAGTGCCCTCTCCCTGTCTGTGCAAGTGATCAAAGCCAGGCATGGCGGACATTCCCCGTGGAGCACTGATAAGAACTGGATATTTTTAGTGTTGCTCTCTGTGCTGTGTAAAGGCAGTTAGATAGATTAGAATTGTTTAGCAGAGGTGATGTCATTGCTGAAGGATGAATAAATGAGGCTTAACAATGATGGCATCTCTCTTTTTGAAACAGAGAGGACATTCCCATCTGTTGGACAATTCTTCCCAATTCCACTTACTATCCCTTTGCCAAAAACTTGTTCACTTGCACCAAGAGAATCCAAAATCCAGCTCTGGGTTTATTGTTGTACTATGTGCTGCACTTGTGGCTTTCTCCGCTCACGTGTGACCCATCATCTTTCAGGACCTGAGCCGCTCTTTCCATCACGAGCCGGCGGCCCAGCGGAGTGTTGAGGTTATTGTAGCACCGGTGATATTAAGCAGTTTTCACCGATGCACCGCACATCTGTTTGTCTGATCACAGGCCTTTTTCCATGCGCAGCATTAGCATTAGCAAATCATACTGTTCATCACTTCATTTGAATGTCACAGTCCAGCCTGAGCAGAGATCAGCCTGCGTTCGTCCAAACTGAGCTGTTGGAAAAATACGCTTAGCTTACGCACCTCCCAGAAAAGAAAATTGTGTGTGAGAGACGAGAACATTTCTTTTCATTCTCCTTCTCGTATGAGCTCTGGCCTACGTTAACAAACATTATATCAACTCATCAATTACTGAAACCTACTCATCTTCTGAATTTAGCAAATGTTTTTTTTTCCAGCATCTGCGGGGGTGCTGGCGAGTCGGTGCACTTATGACTTTTAGAAGCTCAATAAAATACAGAGAAAGCCCTTGACTTTTAACAAGCCTTTAATTAGTTGTACTTTCAAACACCACAGCGATTTTTGCAACATTCCTACATTACATGGAGACTACTGAGCACAGCAGAGTGGAACTGACATACCTAGGGTGAGACAAACATCTAATTGCTGAAATCGAGTAGGGAAAAAAGGTTCTCTTCTCATTCCGTGTGGAAGTGGTACTTTTTTGACTTGCTTGTCCTTCTTCCCCACTTCATTTGAAACACTTTCTAAAAATTTAAATAAGTAAATTGGAACTAACTAACTAACTAGTTAGTTCGGTAGCTTTCTATGGTAATGCCAGGCCGTCTGGTATGTCCCTGTCGAGATCCCACAGCCTGTGTGATGTGATGTAAATAAAGAATAATGGGCGTGTAAAAGTGACTATTGGGTGTTATTTCATGTCTACTGTGTTGTAATAATGTTAAAACTCTTATTTTGAAAGTCATAAACAGGTTTTCTATACTCCAACTAAGAGATTGTTCTGTTTATCAATGTTGAATCCTACTTTGCCGAAATTAGCTTATTGTGGTCAGGTCAGGAACCAATTAACCCTGCTAAAATAGGGACGTCTGTAGACCAACACTTTTTTCTTGGCGCATGGTGGAGGATGTTTTAAAAAAGCTACTACAGCACATACAAGTCAGTGAATTCTATGCGCCATACTCTGGCCTGGCAGCTGTCAAGGTGGATGCACGTAGATTTGTGTAAGGGCACTTATGGAAGACAAAAGCCACAAAGAAACGGTTGCAGCCAGTTAACTACACGTATCGTAAAACGTCAATTTACACAAGTGTAACTTCTAACAAAATCACACGGAGAAGGACATAAAGATCTCCTGAAATTCAGTTGATTTGTAATAATGTTATAACACAAGTACGTATACCAAGAGCCCGTTAGTGAGCACCAAGCATGACAAAAATCTCCCTTACAAACAATCAGCTGTGAAAGTTCATGTTTTTGGGACTTTAATTGTAAAAACCTCCATCACATATGGAGCACGGTTCTTCTGCCTAAGGACTCTAAAAGGATAGGACTGTCGACTCTGCCGCTAATGAATGTAACAGAGTGTAGCACGTCATGGAGCAGAAAGTCCGCCATAGTGGTGAGAGAGCTGTGCGGGGGTTGCATTGTACACCGCGTACAATGTATTCACTAGCTCTGAGCTGAGTGTATAATAAAGGTATTTGCTGTGTGTACACTTTGATGAAATGAATGAATTACTGAACAGAATGTGTGTGTGTGTATATAATATTCACACACACACTGGTGTGGAAAAACTGTCCCCTTCCAGAGTTCTTATTTTTTTCATGTGTGTTATCAAACTAATTTAACTATTTGTCAATGATAACGCGACTGAACACAAAAGCCAGTTTTTAAATGATGTTTTTTTTGAGAAAAAAAATCAAAACCTACATGGCCCTGTGTGAAAAAAAAAACCTAAACCTAATAACTTGTTGGGCCACCCTTAGCAGCAACAACTGCAATCAAGCGTTTGCAATAACTTGCAATGAGTCTTACAGCGCTGTGGAGGAATTTAGGCCCACTCTTGGTTTTGTTGAATTGTTGTTGAATTTTGTTGAAATGCAGCCACATTGGTGGGTTTTCCATCATGAACTGCCTTTTCAAGGTCATGCCACAGTGTCATGTCAGACTTTGACTGGGCCACTCCAAAGTTTTCAGAGGTGGACTTGCTGATGTGTTCTGGGATTTTTGTCCAGCTGCAGAACCCAAGTTGGTTTCAGCTTAGACATTCTACTTTAGGGTTTTTTGGTAGACAGCAGAATTAATGGTTCAATTTATCACAGCAAGTTTTTCAGCTCCTAAAGCAGCAAAACAGCCCCAGACCATCACACTACCACCATATTTTACTGTTGGCAGGATGTTCTTTTTCAGAAATGCAGTGCAAGTTCAATTTTATTTTAAACTTAAATTTTATTTTTACAAAGGTCTTTGGTATCATCAAGATCTTTTCTGGCAAAATTGAGACAAGCCTTTGTCTCAATTTTGGGGTTTTTTGTTCAGCAGTGTTTTTTGTCTTGAAACTCTGCCATGCAGGTCATTTTTGCCCAGTTTCTTTCTCATGGTGGACTCATAATCACTGACCTTAACTGGGGCAAATGAGCCCGCAGTTCTTTGGATGTTGTTGCGGGGTCTTTTGTGACCTCTTGGATGATTGGTCAATGTGCTCCTGGGGCAAATTTGGTCGGCCGGCAACTCTTGGGAAGGTTCACCGCTGGTCCGTGTTTTTGCCGTTTGTGGATAATACCTCTCGTTGTTTACTTTAGAAATCTTTAGAAATGGCTTATAACCTTTTCCATGACTGATAGATCTTAATTAGCCTTTTCACACAGGGTCATGTAGGTTTGGATTTTTTTTTCTTTTAATAATAAAATGTTTAATTTTAAAACTGCAGTTTGTGTACAGTTGTGTTGTTATTGACATTTCCGTTTTTTTTGACAACTAAAGTGTGACAAACATGCAAAAAATAAGAAATCAGGAAGGGGGCAAACACTCCCACACCACTGTATATAAAACAGCAGAAATATGAGCTACATGTAGATGTCACTAAAAACCTAAAAACCTTAACAATCAACATAAAAAAATAATAATATGTCTATTCTGTAGATATTTACACAAGGTGAAGTATTTACACAATGCAACATTTATTTCAGTAAATGCATTGTTAATACATTTGATAGATTATTGCCTAAGTCATCATCATCACTGGCTTGTCAATAATTAATTCAACTAATTAGCCAGAGAAACAAAATATACAATATACACTTGTCCACGTTCTTGTTTATCATAACATAAAACTGGTGCTATACAAGCCGTGGTATAAATCTACCACGTTTCATACATAATTGTATTTGTTTATGGGAAACCTGAAACATGACAAATCTGTTTTTTGGACCCTCTATTGGTGCACTTAATGGCATAACAGTGTGAGGAGTACATGCTCACAATGCAATGTTTCTGGATTCTGCTCACCATTGTGTCGGCCAAACCTGCGCAGGGCATACTACGGAAGTGGATTCCGAGTTGACAGTCCCATGCATTTGGAGTCCTTGGTTCTGCCTTTGTCCCGCCCCTAACTAGATTAGTGCTGCCGTGTGTCTGCCCACCATATCTTGGTGGATGGCTTTATAAAAAAAAACTGCAAAACTTAAAATAGCTAGAGCTAAATATGTGGGAGCTGCAAGATTGTAACTCATCATGTAACATTTAATGCGATGCTACTGATAATGTGTGACTGAGATGCTTTTTTCTGATAAATGACAAGATGAATAGCACCATATACCACATTACATTACGCAAAACAATAACTTCCTGTGGCCAGTCACACTTTTAATGGGTTCACATGCTATGTCATTATTTCATCGGAAAAGCCCACTTTACTAGGATTACATACATAAACAACATCTGAAGGTCTGGTGCTTTCCGCCAGTACGATGGATCCTGCACATTGGTGATTCAGTATTAACAGCCTTAGAAATTAATGGATTTTTGGCCATTAGGTTTTTTTTCTTTCTTCTGAAAATAGTCAATTTTTTTCTTTTTTCAGAAAACATTATTCTCCCTAAACTGGTAATAATGTACAAAAACATGAAATATTACCGGCACTGTTAAAAAGCCCAACATTTTTACGCCTGTGTCTTCACTGTGATTCACTGATTATGTTTTTTGTTAAGCGTACTTAATTGTTCTTGAACACAAATTGTTGTGAGACGCATATAACCTTCTACGTTGTGACTTTGGTTGCATCTGTTCATCAATCATCTAACATTATCATTCATTAGTGGTGATAACTTAAAATGTGCTTAACAAGGGGGTGTGACATATTGAAAAGAGATGGGGGGGATGGTTCTGGAGCTGAATGTAATTTAACAACAATCACTCATATGGAAAGCATCGATCTGAAATTGGAGGAGAATGTCAATGTCAAGTCAGCAGAATGATTTAGAAGGGTGGGAGGAGTGAATGTAAAAAAGTGTCATTTTTGTGTGTGTCTCAATTACTACTACTACTACTACTACTTATTATTGTTATTATTATTATTATTATTACTACGTAATACTGATTTTTGCCATTTGAGTTTTTGGAAGGGAGAAGTGAGAGAAGACAGAATTTTTCGGTACCAGCATCCAAGTTAGACCAGCAGGGTATATGGCTATTGACGATGGAAGTGGGAGAGAAACAAGAGAGCCATTGTGATGATTGGGAGGAAGGTGGGGGGTAGGGTGTTATTAGAAGGGCCACAGCCTTTGTGGAGCCCTGTGCCTGCCCAGTTTACCTTTGCAGCGAGATGACTGCACTGCCCTGATTAACTGTGACAGTTACTCCAAATGGAGAGCATTCTCTGTGATCAGCTGTCGGGTGCCATTAATCACACTTTCCCTTTATCTCTCTATCGTAAACTCTCCTAATCTCTTCTTCTCTTTGCTCACACAACGCTCCTTTTGTCGACTGCTCAAAGCCACTTCCTTTGTCGGCCTCATCGGTGTGTCACCCTTGTCAGTTTTGTGACATGAAATGGGGATGCTTGTTGAGGTACAATCAAAGTGTACGAGCCCAGGGGGAATATAGAGTCGCATGTGTCTTACAGACCTGCTCTTGGCCCGATCGTCAAGCCCCAGCAGCCGGTGACAGGGAGAAGATTTATTGCTTTCTGTCTGAAAAGGAAATGAGTGAGAGATTGATTGTGTCAGGGCAAAGACTCTTTATGGGAATCAGACAATCAGGCTGACATCTACTCATTCGGGTGCAAAGCTATAGAATGAGAAAAGTTCTGTCACGATAAAAAATTTTGCTGGATGATAATTGTCCTACAAATTGTTGTCGATAATTGATATGATTAACAGCATTTTTGCAAACCATTCTTTCATTACTTATATGGCATAATAATGAGAGTACATCATATCAAAAGCAATCAGCTTTTAGTCTCTCAAGGGTATTTAGCATTGAAATTGTAATATAAAGAGAGGGCGGAGTCAAATGCAATATCTTCTTCCACTCAGTTATATAGTTCAGGAATTGCTGTTTGTGACATGTACACGTACGTTCTCCCAGGGAACCCATACTGTCTGTCATTCTAACATTTCCCCAAATGTTGGCTTTTCCACCGTATGGAAAGGTTGCATTTCTTCTGCAATGCAGAGAACGACACTGTCTGCGAGCATGCACCTCAGTAAGCATCCGTGGCATTCCCCATAAAAACCACGCTGCTAGCTCTGTGTAGCCAATCACTAGCAGCCCCGGGTCCACGTCCTGGGACAACAAAGCTGAATGTCTGACGCAAGGGTTCTCTCGGTTTTTGTTCAGTATTAAAAAAATGGGTGGGAATGTTGAAACAAGGACCGCCTGTAATAGTAATCTTCTCTTTGTCGAAATCCACCATAGCTTTGAACTTAAAAGTCAGCCAATTAAGAAACTGCAGGTAGGTGCCATACGATGCATTTGGAATGCTAGCGGACGGCTAAAAACGGTACCACTCAGTTATTTTAGCACACTATACAATGTTTGATAATGAAACACAAAAACTGCACTGCTTGTTGCACATGGTGTACATTAATTGGGATGCATTGCAGCCTTCAAAGGCAGACTTTGGTAGACACTTGTAGTATTATGAGAGGAGAGGCATGGAATGAGATGGGGTGGATTATACTTTTCCCTTTATCTCCCTTGTGCTGAGCTACAGGAAGCTGCTTCCAGCTGTCATGTCATCGGCCTGGAAGTCAGTTTTCCATCTCAGTCAGGCCTCACGGCATAGACGAGCACCAAGATAAACAAGAGTGTGCGGAGAGGGAATGAAAGGGAATACTGTTTGGGAGCACAAATGCACACGACAGCTCAAAGTGTATTCGGAATGCCTTTTCTACTGGATGTCTGGAGGCATGCCAGGCGATAGACTGAGCCGCCAAGCAGCGATAGCACACATTAAAGGGAGTCGTCGCAGTTGTATCACTCCCTTTATTGTGTGAATGGTGAGTCAAGATGTATGCCCCTAAAATGTGTGTTTTATTCTGTTGTCACATTGCACATGCATTTGTGATCACATTTTCCATACTAGATTGTGTAAAATAATAAATGTGCTTAACATTGTAGAAGTTTGTTTGACTGTACAAGTTACTCTAATGTGCAGTGAGGTCATAATAATACAAATGTTTGACCTGTCCAGGGTGTACCCCTCCTCTCACCCATAGTCAGCTGGGATAGGCTCCAGCATACCCTAACGAGGATAAGCAACATAGAAAATGGATGGGTGCCAGGATGGATGGATAATGCAAATATTATAACATATTGTAATCATTCGGACACAGTAAAACAGTAAATAGAACGTCAGAGGATGTTATTATTCAACATTTACTAAAAGAAACAAACCAATGATTGAACCAGAGAAGAATCCTCACAATCTTGGTAAGGATCCGGATGAAGGTGCTAATACAGGTTTTTGTTATTACAGTTTGAGTCATCGTGGCATCAGAAGAATAGTCAACCCCCCACATAATCGTAATCACACCCCCATCTGTTTGTCATCCTGCATGAACCAGGAAATAACCTAATAATTAATGAACAGATGACCGAACACTCACAAACAGGGGTGGAATCTTGTGCTAAGAAGCGATATAGTTACTTTACGCTTGGTCTTTTACGTACATAAATAGCAGTGAATAAAAAGCAGTGTGTGGTTGCTCTATGACACGTCAGCTAATAACTTTTCTCAAACATGTGACTTTTTTGCAAGAAGCAAATAGACGGCGTCATGGTCAGAATGATGTCATGGTGTCTATAAGCGTCCAATCACATTGATTGCTCGGATGTCATCCCTATACTGCTCATAACCTCTAGCATGCATATTTGTACGATAACTGCCGGTTACTATTATACTCTATGCTTGGTACTAACAAGAATTTTAGTACTGTATTTTACGGTGTACTGACGAGCATTATAGTACTCAATGTTTTCATGTATTAACAATCATTGTGGTCCCAAATGCTTTCTTTGCATTTCAACCCTCTTAAACACTTTTGATGACATTATGGGGGAATTCTTTATTAACATTTCATGTGTTGCTTCCCCAGGACTTTCTGTGTACCGCAAATTGCTTCATGCCCGGGAGCAAAACCCCAGATGACACCAGTATGACCAGAGGCGCATCCTGCCACTCTGCTGGCCTGACAGGTGTCTCTGCATGTAACCACACTGCCACACATGTATTCTGGGTAGGAACAACAGCAGAAAGTGTGCCCGGGTGGAATTCATTTGTCTGTCACATTGCCACAGACATGGCAGGAGATGGCGTGCCAGGCACGGAATTCCCAGCTTTGACGCAGGTTGAGATTTTGTTGTGCAGCCGGAGATCACGTAGCCTTTTCCAGCCTGCGCTTGAGTCTCCACACAACAGTTGCCCTCCTTCTTTCTCTCCATGCCATCAATGCCACGGAAAGATTTCACAGGCAGATCTCTTTCACCAGATGCCCTGTTGGCATTTAGTATGCCAGCTATTCACATGAAGCCACCCCTCCCACCACCTCCAATGAGACATTCCATGAATGGTGAGCATGCAGTGAATTTCCTGGCATTAGACACTGACTTCCAGTCCAGGACGAAAACACAGTTACCAAATCTGACTCTGTGCTCCTCTCTGGCAAAGGATGTGTTTAATTATAGCAACCTTTGCTGACGGCGTGTGACGCTTCTCTTCAAATGTTGATGTGGATGTTTTTATGGATGGACCTCATTTCATATGTTGAGTAAATTGTTGTGTAATTAGATATACAAAAGATGAAGGTTATTGGTGCACGTGTGGACCAACATCCTCGTGGATATTTGTACAGTTGCTCACAAAATGAGTAAACCTCTCACATTTCAGGTAAGGTCAAGGGACGTGTTACGGAAATTAAACTTGGTTATTGCTTAGAACAGTCAGTGTACAGCTTATATCGCAGTATCTCGGAAATAAGTCCATGCAGCCATTTTTTCTAAAAAGCTGGCAACACAAGTGAGTACACCGCACAGTGAACAGGTTGAAAGTGTGAATATTTAGTGAGCACCATTGTTATGTAGCACTGCCTTAATCTTCTTGGGTATAGCATTGGTCTCCATCTCTTATTTTTTTAGCTACTTTTACAAAATGAAAATGGCCAAGATCAACTCATTTTATAGCTTATTTCGACTCAAAACAAACCTAATATGGTGTTTTACCAGAGCATTACCAAAATGCTGGTATCCACAAATCAGTTTTTTATTTCAGAATGCATTTCTTTTTTAGTTTTCTCACATTATCAACTGAAAAACTGAATGAAAAGCAGGCTTACGGGTACCTCGTGGTCGTGGGTTGCTACCCGGTGCCTGGAGATTGGTGACTCCCATTACTATCACTGTCTATTTCCTCAGCAACGCACTGGTCATCTTGGAGGTGTGTTTGTTATGTTGGAAAACTGACATGCGGCCCAGTTTCTTAAGGGAAGGGATCATGCTCTATGTCAGAATGGCATGTTGGGATTCATGTTTCTATCAATAAACCTCAGCTCCCCAGTGCCGGCAGGACTCTTGGAGCCCCAGAACATGACTCAACTGCCATGCTTGACCGCAGGCAAGACACAATTATTTTTGGTAATTTTTATTGCCAGCTATTAAGATGGGTTGAATGAATAGTACATCTATATTGTTAAAGGTAGTACACATGCTCAATACTAAAGTATACTTAAGTATGTTAATACTTCATTTCTTTAGTATTGTGCTTTGAGAAGATAGGCTGTAATAAAACCGTTGAAATGTGATGAGTGTGCTCACTTTAGTGAGTGTACACAGAATAAACTCAGGGTGTGTTAATGAAAAACGTTTTTGTTGTGTAGTTATAGATTGTTCGTGATCTCGTTGAATGAAATACTGGTACTTGAATTTCACGTATGATAGCTGCTGGTGATTATTTTTGCACAGACTGTTTTATTCAACTTTTGGATTATCTTGTAACATTTGCAAGGCACGGCCGTCATGTCAAATGTCATGTTGAGTACTTAGGGCAGCATGCTTTATTACAAGACTCCATATCAATGTGTATTTGTATTTGTACTGCCCTACTGCAGTTTAGTTTACTGACAATCCCTGACTGTTTACAGCTCTCATGCATGGAAATGTTAGACATTAAAATACACGCGATCATATCCAAATGTACACTCGACATACAGTAAATAGAGTGAAAAATGTGGATGTTTTCTTTCTGGTCGTCTGGTCTGGATCACACCCTTTAAATTAAAATGCTTTATACAAACAAAAACAACACACCAGTTCCAACACTACAAAACAACTCTACCCTACTGTCATTTAATTGAAAGTGTTTCCACGAGTAACAAGAACAGAATTTACAGTTTGTGATCTAAATTAGTGTTCACTTGCATGCGCTCTTTCAGAATGGGCATAATAATCCATGAATTGAGTCTTGAGAATCTGGTGAATTATTGTATTTTTGTAAGTGATTGTGGCAAAATGGAGTACACTACTTGACTTTACGTCGAGTTACATTCACACTATGGCTGCTTTTACAACACTGGTATGGAAATGGGGGTTCAGAACATTCAGAGACAGATTCTCTCAGCTCTTGCAAAATAATATTTTAAAAAACTATGATAATTTCTCGCTAAATTGTTAGTCAAACTCAAGGAAATGTAGTCCAAGGCCCATCCCTCGTTCAGACACAACAGACAGGCTTTACTTTCAAGTTAAATCATCCCTGTAACAATGCAGAGGTATTAACATCACCATTGAAATACAACTTTGAATAGGTTGGTTTCCAGCATTTTTATCTTATTTTCCTAAAACCATTTTTATTCAACAGCATTTAATCCTAAATACACAGTGTAGCACGGCATTGCGTTCCAGCTAGGACATCCAAACGTGTCCTGTGTGTCCTGTCATGCTGAGTTCAGTCTCTCTTCTCAGTCGTTTTTCTGTTTTTTTCCACTGTCTTTTGGACTGCAATTATTTCTACGTCCTTAAGAATGCAGTGGTCATTCCAAGACAAGTTTTGTTCTGTTCTTCTTTTGATCAAAACAGGATGAGAATAGACTGAGGTACGCGCTGTTGAAAATGCTGGAATATGAAATAGAACGTAAGAAAAATGATTAAGGAATGGTCACCGAGATGTCTGTTGGGTTTGACGTCGTCATCGGTCAACTTGACCAGACACTTTCATTGTCTGTAGGGCTTCCGATACTTATGGAGCTGGGACAAGGCTGAAGAAGGGGCAGTGGGCGCTCCCCGAACCCCTTTGAGTCGCTCCTGAATGGTGAAGGAAGGCTGTCTGTGATCCCTGAAGCGTCTTAACTGCACTTGCAGGACTTGACGACCATGTTGGACAGCTGCTCCACTTTAGGTGAGCGACCCACGTAGTAGAGGATGGTGAGGGGCTCCAAGTCCTGGGGGACACAGCAGGGTGAGGCCGACGCCTCTGGGTTCAAGGTGTTGTACAGGCTCAGCAGCTTTTAGTGGAGAGGACAGAGCAAGGATCAGAAAAGTTCGAGACTTTAACAGGAACTTGTGGTGGTGTTTGTCTCACTGTGCTGTGGGTGGTGTCAGCGCTGCGTAGGTAAGGACAGGGACCAGAGCAGAAGTTTGCATAGTAGCCCTCGGGCTGATGGATCCACCTCCAGCCTAAGTCCTGGCGGAAATTAATATAAAGTGGCCGCACACAACAGTTCTCCTCGTAATTGCTGTAGACAAGAAGGAAGAGGAGATTAGAAGTCTTTCTCACACAGCCATGTAAACGTCAGCTATTTCCTCCCAGATGAGAGAAGTTCCCAAATTCCACTCTTAGGTGTGCCCTTATTTTCCCAGTCAGCCCAGGTGTCTGTCAGCCCCACAGAGGAAATGTGGAGGTGAGGAGATGCCTGGCACATAAAAGTGTTGAGCATTTTCTAGTAGCTGGGACAGATCCCGACTTGTCATGCTCGTCTCGCTGATGAACACGTTTATTTCGTGTCAATGTCTTCCTGCCTGTCATCCCGTATGTTGGCCCGCTGCTTGTACAGCTGGATCATGATAACACACCTGCAGCTTATCTTGGAGAGAAAACAAAGCTTCCCATGACATCGAAAATGTCTTCATGTCGTCCGTCCAGTAGAGCGTGCTGTCTGTCTACAGTGGTGTGAAATTTTGTGTGTCCCACTTAAATGTTTCATATTGTCAAACATATTTAAAAAATAGTCAATGACAACACAATTGAACACAAAATGCAGGTTTGCAGGAATGAACATTCTAAGCTACATGGCCATGTGTGAAAAAGCGATTGGGTTTGCAATAACTTGCCATGCCACTTGCCAGTGCAGTGGAGGAATTGTGGGCCACCCATATTTTGCAAAATTCAGCCACATTGGGGGGTTTTCCCAGCATGAACCGCCTTTTTGAGGTCATGCCACAGCATCTCAAAAGGATTCCCATCAAGACTTTGACTAGGCCATTCCAAAGTATTCATTTTGTTATTTTTCAGCCATTCAGAGGTGGATTTGCTGGTGTGTTTTGGGTCATTGTCCTGCTACAGAACCCGAGTTGGTTTCAGCTTGAGGTCACGAACGGACATTCTCCTTCAGGATTTTTTTTGGTAGACAGCAGAAGTCATGGTTCCATTTATCAGGCCCTGAAGCAGCAAAACAGCCCCAGGCCATCACACTACCACCACCATATTTTACTCTTGGTATTTTTCCGGAATGCGGTGTTACCTACCCAGTATCCCACTATGCTCAGTTCTGTCTATTTTTTATCATTTATTACGACTGCTATATAAGAATAAGAAATTTGATTACAAATTTACAACATTGTCACACTATGTATTTTAACATTGCAAAGGGTATGTTTGGAATGCAGAAAGTGAAAACAATTGTATTGAAATAGGAGTAAAACCAATGAAAGTACGATTAAATAAGCTTTGCTTCTTCCTACTCCTTTCGGACATGTGAAACTGTGAATGGTATTCTGAGCTGTATTCCAATCTAATTTATATGCATGTATGCATGTTCAAATAAAATGAAACCATTACCATTACTTTTACACCACATGTAATGGGACACACATTTTCCAAATTTTAGGTCTTGGGGATCATCAAGACATTTTCTGGCAAAATTATGACAATCCTTTGTCTTGGATCTCTGCCATGCAGGCCGTTTTTGCCCAGTATATTTCTTTATGGTGGAGTCATGAAGACTGACTTTATCTGAGGCAAGTGAGGCCTGCACTTCTTAGGTTGTTGTTGGGGTGTCTTTTGTGACCTTTTGGATGAATCGTTGTTGAGCTTTTGGGGCAATTTTGGTTGG
>QODF01000007.1:4034745-4069149 GCA_024372805.1 Oostethus manadensis
TCACACTGGGCCATGTAGGTTTGGATTTTTTTTGCCCCTTATAATAAATAGTTTCATATAAAAACTGCATTTTGTGTTCAGTTTGTTGTCAGTGACTCATATTTACATTTGTTTTATAATCTGAAACTTTAGTGTGACAAACATGCAAAAAAGGTTTCCATTAATTATTTTTTAAGGCTTCAAATCCACCATTAGTAATTCCAAAACAATGTTTATTTTAAGTATAAGGTAATTCATTACATATAATTTTTGTAGTTGATTATATTTGTAGTTATTTTATTTATTTATTTTTTCAGAAATATCTTTTTAAAGGGCTTTGACTTTTTTTTATTATCAAGTTATATTAAAGTCCATGTATTGTGTAAATTGGACATTATAATGATGTTATGACAGTAACAGCCTGTTTATGACCACCAAACATGTTTGTTACACTTTTCAGAGAAGAAGCATTAAAAAGCTCGCCTTATTTCTGTGTTTTTATGACTTCACAAAATAATGACCTCCTTCATCATAAACATGGTGCTACCTCTGATGACCCCATCCCATGTAAATGCCTACCTCTTCATGGAGGACAGCCTTGTAAAAAAAAAACATATTTAAAAATAAACCCTGTTAAATATTTTGTTAAAATGTGACTGTAATGTTAGCACTGTAGCTCATATACTGTAGCCATGGTGACCTAATGTCCTGCTTCCCCAGGAAAGTGAAAATGTTCTGGTTTTCATGTCATTTGGCCATTAAATTGGTAATAGTGCATTAAATCCCTGTGAGGCCGCTGGATATGCTAAAATAGCTAATATTATTTTACATTTTTTAGCTATTTATTTGTCAAGTAAGACATGAAAAAAGAGCTTTTGTTTTCCTGCAAGGTGTTTTGTCTAATACAGAAGAGACATGATTTCATCCCAGAGATTATTTTTGCAGCATTGAAATTTATCAAGTATGTATTATTATAAGCATTCTAAGAAGCCTACCTGAATTTGTCTTTATTAAGTAAATAAAAAGTATTATAAAATATAACAGTTTTGTATCCATACTTTAAATGTACTGCGATTATGAGGCATATTTGAGTAGATTTTGCACATCATATGGCATCTGTTACTTGCAGACAAGTGCGGATTTACAGTGTGCATGTAAAAAGTGGTATCGAGACAATCTGTCAGACAAAAACAGCACAGTAGCATTAAAGCTACAGACACACAAAACGGCGTGTTACTAAAAGCATTTTTAAATTGTATAAATTCCAGCATCCACTTAGATTTTAGGCAACAGACTTTGAATACAAATTGAGGAACCTCTGAGACTTACTTCAAATCATGGAAAAATACTATCATATGGGACCTTTACCATTGTTATTCTGATGATATACATGGCTGGGTGGCTCTACTGCCTTATAGTGAGACAAACCCCATCAATTTAACCCAAGTTACCTAAATGCTTTCCCTGACAGTTTGTATAGTAACACACGTCGTGTGTGAACGGGCCTTACTTGAAGCAGTAATTGGTGTCAAGCGCTCTCTTGCGCCTGCGGGAGGAGGAGTGTGTGTCAAGCCTGTGGGGGGGCAGCATCATGAGGATGAGATGGGGGTACAGCTGCTCCCTTTGTTTCTTGGTGCGGCTCAGATCGTCAAAGTCGGCCTCCATACCTGCGGGACAAAGTGAGAAAGCACACAGACTTGTACTGCAGCCACAACTAATCACTGTCATAATCAGCTGTCATTCTTTACAGATGGATAATATCCAGACTGGAATTTTCATCCTTCGTCCATTGTAGATCTCTCCTAACTTCCCTCTTCCCACCGTTCTCCCCTCGGCCTAGCGTCTGCTCCTCCACTCTAGACCTGATGGCAAAAGCAGCAGATATCTCAGGAGGGATGTTGCTGGTGGATATGTTGGCCCTGCTTTAATTAGGGCCAAACGTCTGAGCGCCATGGCAGCACATTCCTTGTGGCCAAGCCCGTTCCGGAGCGTTCCCAGGACCCGGGGCTCGGAGGCCCCGCATGCTAAGTGAGATACCAGATCAGTGTCATTCCCATGCTCTCAGTCTGATTTCCTGGTAGGAGGGAGCGCCTTTATCTCCATCACTGTAATAATGACTATCACTGCAGGCATGCTGGGGGCTCCTGCTGATAAGTGTGCTCAACACAACGACACGACGTTACTCATCCATTACACTGACCTGATCCAAAAATAGGCACGGGAATTTGAGTTTATATGAAATGTATGGCAAATGCACTGCAAATATACTGAAAAAAATTATAAGTCAGATTCTTTTTTTCAGTGCTACGTCAACCTCCATCCATCCATCCATTTTCTATGCTGCTTACCCCCATTGGGCTCGCGGGGGTAAGCTGGAGCCTATCACAGCTAACTTCGAGTGAGAGGCGGGGTACATCGAGGACTGGTCGCCAGTCAATCGCCATAGCACATATAGACAAAAAAACATTTACACTCTCCTATGGACAATTTAGAGTCACCAGTTAACCTTACATGAATGTTTTTGGAATGTGGGAGGAAACAGGAGTACCCGGAGAAAAGCTATGGTAACATTTTCAAACATAAAGATTAATACTAATCAGATGTAGAAAGTTTCAGAAAAATATAAGTTCCCAACTAAAACAGAGGAAAAAAACAGTTTTTTTTTATTTGCAGAAAAGATACATTTCATAACTTTCACTTTGACACAAATCTACCCGTAGATATTTAGCCAAAATATCTAAACACTTATATCACAAAATGAACAACACAAAAAATCAAAATAACATGCACATGATCTCTGCAGAGCTCTTATAAATTGCACTTCTGACACGAGTGTGGCCGGTTCTATGGCTTAAAATTGCTCTAAAAGTGACATCTATTAGTTGGCTGTTGAATCATCACTTCCTTGTGCTTCTTGCGCAAAAAAAAAACGTAAAAGGTGTATAAATCCGTGTTTGAGATTGGGCGTTCAGGGTAATAAAAATACTGCATATAATTACGTCAGCCAATTAGAGAGGAACAATAAACAAACAATCTTTAAACTAAATGACAGATGTTTGAACTGACCGATGTTTAGCTTGATGACTGGTGGATAATTAAAATAAGGTTAAGTGTAATGATTATCAAGCTGCTGAGTCGTATCCCATTTTTTCTAGTTTCCATCCAGGAACATGAGGACGGCTCATGGCCATGAAGAAGAACATTTTAATTTCAGGAAGTCGTAAAAATCTAGAACTTGCAAAAGCGAGCATTTTTTGAGTGCCTCTTGTCTCTAAAGTGGAGCAAACAAAGTGAGGGAGATGGCAGATTTTTCTCATGATTGGTGATACACAGCCTCTAGGGACACATATCACTGTTATGACATCATGAAAAAGTCACTTGTGCATAGTAGGGGACTCTAAATCTTTTGGTTTCAATAATCCATCCATCCGTCTTCTATTCTGCTTATCTTCACTAGGGTCACGCAGGTTGCTGGAGCCTATCCCAGCTGACTTTGAGCAAGAGGCTGGGTACACCCCGAACCGTTCGCCAGCCAATCACAGGGCACATATAGACAAACAATCATCTACACTCACATTCATACCTATTAGAAAATCTATTAGACAATTTAGAGTCACCAATTAACCTAACATGCATGTTTTTGGAATGCAAGAGGAAACTGGAGTACCTAGAGAAAACCCACCCACGCACACACATACAAACTCCACACAGAGATGCCCAATAGAGATTTAAAAACAGATTGTTTCAATGATTCAAATCCATTCATTCATTCATTTTCTATACCGCTTATCCTCATTAGGGTCGCGGGGATGCTGGAGCCTATCCCAGCAGACTTTGGGCGAGAGGCGGGGTACACCCTGGACTGGTCGCCAGTCAATCGCAGGGCACATATAGACAAACAAACATTCACACTCACATTCANAGGTCTTCCAGATCTCCTGATTGTGTGGCCAATGTGCTAACCGCTCAGCCACCGTGCGGCCCCTCAATGATTCTAATATTAATAATTATTATAATACAGTCATCTCTCGCAATATCGCGGTTCAATTATCTGTCCTTTGCTATTTCACATTTTCACAGAAATTCATCAATTAATAAATGGTTGCTATTATTAGTCAAAACAATATAAAAATATAAGTGATATGTTGTATTCTGGTCACTAGGTGGCAGTAATGACAAAACATTGCTACATCACCTTACCTTACCTTACATTACCTTAACACGGAATCAAACAGCCATGGCGTGTCTGACATGATAAGAGTGAAAAAAAGTTATCCTTCCATCTCGTGTGGAAGTTGTAAGTTTTTGGCTTCTTAAGTTTGGAAGAAATTAGCTTGTTAGCTTGTAAACAATGACGCATAAAGGTGACTACAGTGGTCTTATTTCATGTCTACAGAGCTCATAACATATTTAGAATGTCACAAAGAGCTTCTAATGCTCTCACTATGAAAATATTCTCAATCCTGTGTTGTGGAAATTCATGTAACGCGATTTGGAACCAATTAACCGCTACAAACGAGGGACGACTGTAATGCTAAGTGGCATCCAGACAATCCAAAGTATGCAGGTAAACTCACCTTTAAACTTGACCTCTAACACCTCGTTGACACTCTCAATAATGTCCCCATTCGGCTTGAAAGTGTGACATGGACAGTGCACGCTAATCTCCAGGCCAAGATTGGTCTCTGCAAGGGATGCAAGCATGGATTGATGCGCTGCATGGATACCAGGAGCACTGCCATGTGACAGAGTGCTGTGGTGCTCTACTCACGTCTGTACATGAGCCACTCCCTCACTGTCTCTGTAACATCGAAAGAGACCCACTCCGGCATCCCCTTGGTCAGGACGTTCTTGCCCCCGATGTAGCGCTGTTTGGCTTTGGGGTCATCTTTCTGGAGAATCTGCAAGGAAGAATGGAAATGTGACCCAGCTGCATAAACTCTCCTTAACACACACACACAGAAGCAGAACTGTCTGTCTGAGCCAGACTCTCCAGGATGCCTTGGGCCAAATGTCTACTCTTCATGGAAAAAGTGACTGCCTGTGTTGATATCCCCGTTTTGCAAGTTAATGCCTGCATGTTACCCTCCTGCCAATAGGAACCTGGCTGCTCTTCACATCAGCAGCTCACACACGAGAGGCAGTGCCACACAGTCCAGAAGGCGGTGTTAAATGACAATGAAGCTCTGCACTGCACTCACCCCCTAAACATGTCCTCACGCTTAAAACCGCAAATTAAATTTCCTGACTGCGCCGCACGGAACAACAATGCTTATTCTTATTCCCACTACAACATCCAAAAGTTATACAATTCAAAATTCAGCCTGTATGTTCTAGAAAATAACGCCAAAAAGGTAATGGTGTAAAGCGAGCATCAAAGCATTAGCACTGGGTATTTGTTTAGCTTTTTCTTTGGCTTTTCTGAACATTGTTTTCTAAAGAAAGACCACCATCGTGGATGAAAGAGTTAAGACAAGTCGTCTTGCAATCAGGATCCAGAGAACGACCAAACACCTCCACCACAACAGTCAGAGCTTTTCCTCCATCATGCACATACACTGCACTGTCCTGGACACACAGACACCCGCTCAAAAAAAGTCTTAAAAGGTGGGCAAGTTAAGATGCGGGATCAGAAGGTGCAACCAAAGGGCCTTTAGATGGACATTTAAATATTAGGAGCATGCTGTCCTGTCCAAAGTGAGCAAATACAGCATTTATTATTTGACACAAGACTTTGCTTCTTATGCATAACCAAAACCTAAGCTCTGAATATATCCGGTTACAATATCTACAGGCAATACAGTAGTGATGTGTCAATCGCGAACATATCGGCTCTAAGAGCCGATTGGAACGAACGACAGGCTCGTGTCCCTAGGAGCCAATTTTCTGTTAAAGGTGAATGTCATTAGTCAAGATGTGCGGCGGCATCTCTGTGTCCACAATGAGCAGCAAAGGGTCGGGGTTAAACACACAGAGAACCAGTGTTGCCAAGTACGGGACATATCTTCTCAAAAGCGATTAGCGACAAATCCAGCAAGTTTTTCTGGCATTGTTGGAGAGTGTTCCGGTACTTGGGGACTTAAAAGTGATCGCACGTATTGTTCTGAGCATCTATTCCTACTGAGCCACACCACTGGTCCGCCCTGTCCAAACCAGTCACAAGCGGCCATTGTACAGTTAGCTCCCACCAAACACTGACAGCACAGTGGAGCTGTATGCATCCGAGAATCACGCAACCGCGAGACGCAATACCTCCAAGGATCACAGGGCGGGATCTAAAACGTAAATGTTTTTTTTAATCTTATTGACATTAGATTACCACTCATTACACTCAAGCCTCATTCGGACTCGGTCACTTTCCTGCCAGTGTGTCAGAACATGTGATGGGAGAACGTTGAGTAATACCTGCTAAATAAATGGCAAGATAAAAGGGTGGAGGCTGGAGACGAGTTCGGATGTAATTATTAACGTGTCTAGACTTTAAGAGGGGCCGACTAAGATAAAATATTACACTTCTCTCTAAAAAGAGCCGGACTTTCCATCACTACAAGGACAGAGTGGGACCAAGAAAAGGAGATGGGTGATGATTGACGTAAAAACCACATTACAGAGCGGTCAAATCCAATGTTCAAATTGTAATGATCTAGAACGCTTGGGTCTCAGTATCTCCAAATGTCATTTGTTTTGTTGTGATCTTCAGCCTCCTTCTGCAAATAACAGCATTTATGGGGATTTTATGAAGTTGTAAAAATAAAGTAAGTCCAATAAAGAAGTTATTATTAACAAACTGGGGAGCCAAAAAGTCCAGAAAAAACTCAAAGAAATCACGGACAGGTATGAGCTAACACAAGTCATCAATGGGTCAACAATAAAAACTCTACTAAGACACAGATTTACCTCATATTTACCAAAATAGCAGAAAGAACTGTAAACTCATTTAACTTATCAACAAGGTCATCAGACCAAAATTTAATTTTGGTCAGAAAACTTACACAAAAACAACTCCATTCCCGTGCCAGTGGAAACAAAAGTTATTACTATCTATAAATCTACAACTAACCAAATCCACTGGTATGACATTTAACCTCTGGGTAATTATGAATAAGATTGTTTTAATAAGATTTCCAAACACACTTGACAGAACTATTAAGATATTTTACACAAAACAATCAAGTACAAACACAAATATCTTCAAACTTGTGAAAGAACGAGACCGAGCGCTACGAATAGCAAATAAAACGGAATCATCTCACCATGTTTAGAAAAAAGATTATTCGCAAAGGCAAAGACAGATTTCTTTCTCACAATGATTGTAAAATCAGATGGAAATGCTTAAATTATATGCAAGCAGATTAGGAATGTGTTAGGTGACCACCCAAAGGAACAAAACGCCCTAGAAAATCAAATAAATGACCAACTAACGGATAATATTCCAATTGTAGCAGAGGCATTCAACCACTATTTTCCTGATTCCGTGGCTGAAAGAGTGAGGTGTTTTGCACCCGTGGAAAGTAACACCGAATCAGATGAATTGCACTATTAATTCACTTAGACCTTCCAAATGTAAAAACAGTTTTGGTATGGACACAGTGACCTTGAGCATCTCTACTTCTCAAGGACCTTAGCACATCAGTCAAACGGCCCACCTCCAAAATTACTACACCGTCCATTTCACAAAAAATGTCCCCAAGCATGTGGAAACCCACTGTTGCCACTCATTCATTCATTTTCTATGCCGCTTATCCTCATTAGGGTCGCGGGTATGCTGGAGCCTATCCCAGGTGACTTTGGGCGGGAGGCGGGGTACACCATGGACTGGTCGCCAGTCAATCGCAGGGCACATATAGACAAACAAAGACATACAACCATTCACACTCATGGACAATTTAGAGTCTGCAATTAACCTAACATGCATGTTTTTGGAATGTTGGAGGAAACCGGAGTACCCGGAGAAAACCCACGCACGGGGAGAACATGCAAACGCCACACAGAGATGCCCAACGGAGATTCGAACCCAGAACCTTCTGACTGTGAGGCCAACATGCTACCCATTCATCCACCGTGCGGCCCTCTCTTTATTCCTTGGCCAACTACAGACCCCTCAGCATATTGCCCACAGTGTCCAAGATCTTGGAAACTATTAAAGTATCTATAAGAAACGGGTCAATCATTCAAACACCACGTCCTTTGCTCTACACCATGTAGTTTGGCTTTAGATCCAATTACTCCACCCAGACTGTTACTTGTTATTTCACAGGGCCATGTTAAACTGAGATGGAGTTGTGTTCCCGGATCTCAAAAAGGTATTTGACACTGTTAAGTATGCGGATGACGCTGTCATTTACACACACGGTAGTGGTAGAGAAGCTCACTCACATCATGTTTTGTGTCACTGCTTGGTTGAAGCAATCCTGCCTGCAGTTAAAACACATCGAAAACTTTGTTATATCCCCCCACCCATCCCTTTTCAGGTCAGGTCCGGCATCGAAATGTGGTTCAACAGAATTCGTAATAAACGCAGTCAAATGTCAAGGGAGACTCATTTGGATTATGAAGTTTCCCTTGGCAAAGCAATTTTGCTCAGCACTTAAAGGCAGCTTGACTGCCATTCAGCTGTTATGATGCTGGACAAGACAAAAAAAAAACAACACATCGAAAACAGTAGCAATATTCTTGACTATGTCCAACCAGTGCTGAATCAACCTAGTCACAGGCTAGTATTACATTTTCTCAAACCCCTCCAGTCACTATAAAAATGTTATATATTTCACCTTTGCCCGATATTACACAAACATAAACTACTCACCTGGGAAAATAATAGCCAAATTATCAAATCGCTGTTTCCGTCCATGCATTTTCTATGCCGCTTATCCTCATTAGGGTGGCGGGTGTGGCTGGAGCCTATCCCAGCTGGCTTTGGGCAAGAAGCGGGGCACACTCTGGACTGGTCGCCAGTCAATCACAGGGCAGACAAACAAGCATTCACACTCACATTCATACCGATGGACAATTTAGAGTCGCCAATTAACCTAACATGCATGTTTTTGGAATGTGGGAGTACCCGGAAAAAACCCACACACGCACAGGGAGAACATGCAAACTCCACACAGAGATGCCCATTGGAGATTTGAGTCCAGGTCTTCCCAATCTCCAGACTTGTGTGGACAACATGCTAACCACTCGGCCAAAAATGTATAAAATGACCGTTTATCAATAATCTCCCCCTCTTCAACAGTTTGTCAACAACAGCGGTTCATAGCAAAACTAGAAGCTCTAAGAGGGGAGATTGCATTATTCCATTTAGAACAAGCTGCCACTGAGCGGAACCTCGCGCCCATAGCCATTAGAAATGAACACACGTTCCAGTTAAAGAAAGTGCTTATAGACAATCCAGGATCCTGTTTGTGGACTTCAGCTCTGCATTCAACACCATCCTCCCTGCTCTGCTCCAGGACAAGCTCACCCAGATCAAGGTGCCTGACTCCACCTGCAGGTGGATCACTGACTTCCTGACGGACCGGAAGCAGCGCGTGCGGCTGGGGAGGAATGTCTCGGACACTCGGACTATGAGGATGAGGGACTACAGTCATTTAAAAAACTACATGAATATTATTTATTACTACAAAAAAAAAAAAAAACTACAATGATAAAGAATGATGCTAATTTTAAGATAATGGTCATCGTTGTAACAACCATTGAACAACTTGCATTATCATCCCTTGCTATGAAAGTTGAGGCACTGTGTTTTGTTATTTCGTCTTAGTGTTAACCTTGCTTTGCTTCTTATTCCACTTGCATGACAGCTAAAATGGTACAAAGTGAGACATGTCTCACTCACTGTTGTTCTCATGCATCGTTTAAATTAAAAGCAGGGATTACCCATAATCTGTCATTATAGTTGATTGGCATAAAAATGTGATGTCGGATTATACCGGTATCGTTTTATTGGCCGATAACGACAGAGTGATGACGTTGTGCTCCACACAAGTCCAAGTTTGGCCTTCGGATTATAAATATGCAAAAGTAGTGTGAGTAAGACGTCTTCCTTTTATACTTCTCCTTTAATATCACACCTCAAGATGAATCCCTTGGAGTCACACGGAGCTTGCACACCTTGTATGTTATTTTTGTGACATGCACACCGTATTAAGCATGCATGGAGTGACACAGCTCTCTGCATTCTCTTACTTTCATCCGCTTTTAAGTCATTTATTCTGTTTTATGGCATGAATTTCTCTTGGAGGTTAATTAATAAAGTCTGTCACCCTATCCGTTCATTACATGACATTAGGTTGAAGGAAGAGCTGCTGCCGATATCGGTGTTCTAAAACTTCTTTTTACACTTGTGTGACAGAGAGTGTTTTTACAGTGCAGGTACCAGGGTTTTATGTTGGCGTCAGTGTGACCCTGGAGCAGATTATTTCAATGAGTTCAAAAGGAAAATAGTCGAAGTTCAACTAGCGCCCCAGACCGAATTCTGTCTATCTGGTCTGCTTAAGCACCCGGGCCCAACCGTGTTCCCAAATAAAATCAGAGTGTAATCGGACTTCCTGTGGGAACAAGGGTCCGAGGACTGCCAGCATCAGGCTTCTGCCAATCTGCTCTGGCGTGAAAAGTGCGTAGGCGATGGAGTGACAAGGTCCATTTACTCCCCCAGTGGGTGACCCTACCCCTATCTCTTGATGGACCCCTGGAAACAATCTAGCGGGCCTGACAGACTCCATCTAGAGCTGGCCTCGGAGGCGGGGTGCAGTCTGGAGACGCTTGTCTTCCCGGCCGGAAATGTAGCAACTCCATCATTACTCTTAGGCTCTCACGGGAGATTAATGAGGAAACTGAATTACGAAAAACTCCTTGCCACAAAAACACTTAAATCCACACAAGTGCAAGTGGAGCGTTACTAAAATGGTGACTTGTTTTCATAATGTAGGACTGCAGCTTTGACAATGTAAGCGTAAAAAAAGCAATAGCAGATTAGTAATCTCAAAAGACGGCCATGCAGGCTTTTAAATGTGCTCTAATGCACAATCCATGAGCATATGGAATAATGATCAGTGCTACGGAGGGACTTGGACCAATATAAAATAAAAGTATTCCCCGCAACCCCTTGTCGGACTGCAGGCTCTTACAGTCAGACCTGGTAGCAGAGAGACAGAAAGAGAGAGAGAGAGAGAGAGAGACAGGGCATTAGCAAGTTCACACACCTGGTAGAGCTCGATCCTCTGCTCGTTTTTTTTGGCACCGGGGTTGGGGATCCTCAGAGCTCGAAACTCGGCGCGGAACAAGTTGGTGGAGTTCTTCTCCATGGTGGAGACGTTGAAGCGGAATACCTTGGAAGTGATTCCCTTTGGGCAGTAGGGGAGGTCATCTGCAGGTAAAATGGAAAAGCATGACTCAAACAGAAGTTTTTTATGTGGGACTCCGAGCTGAAATGTTGCTTTTGGCACAACTTCTTGAAGCTTTTATTCATTTCTTACCTCACTGGATAGGTTATTATTAAAGCCTGTTTTCCGAGGATATTCTTGTTTATCTTCTGGTGATTTATCTGATTTGTCAGAGAGTATTTTTCGGATGCAGCTAATGCAGCACAATGGATTAGTGGTTAGCAGGGAAAAAGATTTGGAATTGATGTCAACTGTGGGATTTTTTTTTAGTTTGAATTTGCAAGTTGTCTGAATGGGTTCTCTGCTACCAGTGCAATAACACGGTCTATTCAGATGCTTGTGTTCAGAACCAACGGGCCTCTAAAATGGGTTTCTTCTACTAGACTAGTTTAGATAGACAGATTTTATTTACAGATGCACAATTTTGGCTTCCATACCAATATCGCATATACCGATATTGCCCAACACTTGATGCTGGGTAATGAACACGTGATGCTTCTTTTATTGCGATGCCACTGGTTGCATTTCACAAATATACTCCCTCACCACTTTGCGCTTCAGATATTGCGGCTTCACTCTATCACGGTTTTTCAAAAATATATTAATGAATAAATCATTGCTATTTCATGGTTGACCAAGACCTATTATTAGTACAAAAAATGCACATTTATTTAATGCAAAGCAAATTCAGCATTTCCAAGCATAGAACTGATCGAATAAAGTAAATTACAAACATAAGGCCTTCAGAAAAAGCATTCTGTAGTGTGTAGTATTCTACACTGGTCACGAGGCGACAGTAATGTCACACCCATGAGACAACAGCCACCGCAGGAAGTACCAGAAGTAACAAGAAGGAACATGGTTAAGTCTATGTTATGTCTTATTTTATCTAATTATGTCTACTACATTGGGTAATATCAGTCTAAAGGGGCTGTTATTTTATGTCTACAGGTCCCTAAAAATGTTTTTCTAAAACGTACATAAATGTTTGCTAACAGGTTTTCTGTGCTCTAACTAGGAAAATATTTGATTTGTAAATAAACTAATCCTATTTCATGGAAATTCACCTATCATGGAAAATTATGAGTGGCGAATTCACACATAAGAATCAAATTAAATAATGCTGGCAATTATACAATTTACAGAAGCTGCACATTCCAAGAGCAAAAAAACATCCGTATCAGAACAATGTTAGTTGCACTGTCAAACACTGGCTTCCATGCTCCATCCACCCATTTTCCATAGCGATTGTCCTGGCAAAGAAGTGTTGCAGGTATACTGGAGGTAATTGTATTAGTCCATTGATGGCTATCACTGGCTGGACTACTACAATCAATTCAATGATAAATCCTTCACTCACTCAGCACGTCCATCCATCCATTTCCTATGGCGCTTATCCTTATTAGGGTCCCGGGAGTATGCTGGAGCCTATTCCAGCTGGGTACACCCTGGACTGGTCGCCAGTCAATGGCAGGGCACATATAGACAAACAACCACTCACACTCACATTCATACCGATGGACAATGCAGAGTCGCCAATTAACCTAACATGCATGTTTTTGGAATGTGGGAGGAAACCGGAGTACCCGGAGGAAACCCACACACGCACACGGAGAACATACAGACTTCACACAGAGATGCCCAAGCGGAGATTCAAACCCTGGTCTTCCAGATCTTCTGACGGTGTGGCAAGCATGCTAAGATGCTGCAGCCTTCAGCACGTCCCTGGTCTATTATTATTTTGCTGCAGGTACGCTAGCCGCGTGTGACTCTTCCTATGGTGTGATATTAGATTTGTACTTTTAAGGAAAGAAACTCTACAAATACAGATTTACAACCATTGCAAATTCCCCATTTCCACATTCCACAATCCAAAAGGAAAAAACCTGGAAGTAATTCCAGACTGTGGATATACTGGGCTAGCAAGCTTGTTGCTGTGTGAAGCACGGCATCATCAAGTATGTGCTAATTATCAGCAGAAAAAACCCAAAGGATATATATCGATATCTCATGTTTATGCAAATATCAGCAACAACGGAATGGACAACGGAAGAACAATGCAATTGTAAATTGTATCATTCCCATTAAACATGTCAAGCTTGCAAAAGACAACGGTAGTACTGCTACAAAATGTAAAGTATACAATGATCTGATATTCCCTAATTCTGGCTTGTTCTATTTGGATGAAGCTCCAACCACTTGCGTCATATGGTTGGGATAATAATAACATTTTGTGGTGATTGGCATGTGATGAGTCCAGGGTGTGCCATCATCTCTAAAATGCTAGATGGATGAACAGTAGGATGCAGCTCTTGTTATGTAGCATAACGAATGCCTCGCGTGACCCCAGCTGCGATGAAAACCAAATGCCGCATGTGGCTGCAATAACATGCCCTTCCCACTAACTCCTGAGCTCCACAGGTGCTCACACAGAAGCCCAGATATTCCCAAAAAGCAGAGAGTCTCGGCTCCGGCTCAGGAACGTGCGGGCCCACGTGCCGGAACGTCCCAGCAACCGGCAAGGAGGCAAACGACTCCACACGCTCTGCAAGCGCAAGCTTGTAATACACCTCCCTGGCGCGTGCACGTCTGATAATGTGGCACGCTTGACATTTAGAGAATAGAAATGGCATCATTGTGCTTGCATCTGAAAAGCTTCCTGTTGCACCCAAGGCTTGCCCTTCTTTTCATCATATCACCAAGCAGTTTATTATTTTAACAAGCCGGGCACATGCGGCGAGGAGCTAAACAAGCACATAGCAAACGTTTTATGAGCAAAGTGGAAATAGTCATTAACAGCCAAGCTCTGGCTAATTTATTACCATCAGCTCTAAGGCTGTTAGAGACCGAGAGGGGGGCCCTATTGCACCATCCTAGAATCTGTCATCATAGAAGCATCACAGAGTATTTGATTTGACCCGTAATCCTATTCCAGTGTCCTTCCAGTCATTAGCTGATATTTCCACTACCTTTTTTTTCTAAATGTTTCCTATTTATAGGTGACCTTTACAGCCTTCATCCCCAGCCATATATCTGTCCAGTTTTTCCACACAATCCACAAGGAGGAAACCTCAGTAGCCCTTTGCTCCACTCATTCATTGCCCCCACCCCCATTGGAGGTAAAAAAAAAAAAAAGCCCCTTTTTGGAGGGGAGATTTGAAATTCTAATCAAGTCTGTGGTTTCCTTTTGGATGACCTCATTTTTCCCATTGCAATGGTTTTAGGTGGATTTCACATTATGGCTTATTTTCGCCAAGGGTCTGAAAGGTAATTTGTTCCATGTTGGCAAGCGGAGGGGATTGCTTGCATAATTAAAACTAAATACATTTACTAATTTTATGACCCAACATTTGAATGAGTCACATGCTGACACGGACCTCTGATGCAATCTATGTCCAGCATATATCAAACATCAACTTTTACAGGGGAACCCACGAAAACCACGCAATGTGGACTTAAACCCAACTTTCTGACAACAAATCTTGTATGACTTCCGCTGAGTGAGCATCTAAAGGATTAATTCACAAGCCAGTTTGGACTTTGTGTAGAGCCATCACAAACACATACCAGAGACAGAACAGAACCAAAAATGGGACAGAAAATACCCATGCCACATAAATGACTGTGGACTAGGAAAAGGTCAGATACAACTCAAATATAAATCTATAAATATCAAATATCAATTACATCTTCTTACATACCCAAAGTCAATTTACCAAACACTAATTCCAGCAGTGCCGCGTGGGTAGCACATTGGCCTCACAGTCAGGAGGTTCAGGGTTCGAATCTGCGTTGGGCATCTCTGTGTGGAGTTTGCATGTTCTCCCCGTGCGTGTGTGGGTTTTATCCGGGTACTCCGGTTTCCTCCCACATTCCAAAAACATGCATGTTAGGTTAATTGGTCTTTCTAAATTGTCCATAGGTATGAATGTGAGTGTGAATGTTTGTATGGATATATGTGCCCTGCGATTGACTGGCGACCAGTCCGGGGTGTACCCCGCCTCCCGCCCAAAGTCAGCTGGGATAGGCTCCAGCATACCCGCGGCCCTAATGAGGATAAGCCCAATAGAAAAATAATGAATGAATGAGAAAATCCAGCAGTTTCCATAAAACGCCACAAGGTCGCAGTAATGTTCTGCAAACACCTGTATGATGATCTCATTGTGCTTATGTCAGGTGTCATCGAAGAGTGAGTAGTCTGACTTTTAGATTTATTTGAGAATTATTGACCTGATTTTATCACTTAAATATGCTGTCTGCTAGGTTAGGTACTGCATAGGGGGCGCTAACTTCAAATTTGTATATTCTACCCTCCTCCTACGCCAAGGTTGCAAGCCACGCTCAACATAAAACACACAAAGACACATTTCCTGTATTTGTTGTCAGCTAATGATAGCGATTTGGCAATGTTCAGATGTTAATTAGCCCTCATTTAATGTATAGCTTATCATAACACAATGGCTCCAAATTGTGGGACAAACAGACTACGTTTGTGTATGAGCACGCGTGATGGGCATGTAAACATGCAAGCACCTGCGGGTTTGGTGTTTGGTGGGGAGTGTACACGTATAGAAGACAGCGGTGCGAGAACGCCACAAACGCCGTTATTTTATTCAGGTGGAATAAATTCTATAAAGGTTCAACAAATACAGACATTTATTTTAAACCACTATTGGTGACATCAGCTAGTCGGTGGTGGTGTTCTTATATATTTCTTGGTTGGAAAAAGTGTAGTTTGGAGCTGAAGAGAGAGCGCAACCTTAAAATATGTTTTTCTGAAGGTGGAAGGTCGGTCCTGGAACAAATGAATCCACTATGGGGGAAAACTGTTTAAAAACGAGAACTTGGAACTTGACTACAAAATGTGTGGACGAACTAATGGTGATCCTCCTGCTCTCTGCTGTCCGACATCTGATAGAAAACAAAAAACTTGGGAATCTCCTCACTTTCTTGCTGCCTGGGGGATACTCTGTGATGTCACTCTCTCCTGAGCTTTGCGAGGGTAAACAAAGGAAATAGGAAGCATCAGGCTGCAGGTGCAAGCCAGCTGCTGAAGTGCCTTGACCTCATAAAAGACAGTGCAGATGTGATTATCCACTTGGTTACACAATCTCGAGTTGTAAAAATCCCATGCACTTGCATTAAGCCGACGTGTAGAGAGCTACATTAGCCGCCTGTGCTCAGTGTCAATGTTTCTAAGTGTTCAAATGGCTAAATGCTTGCAGTGCCAATCACGACATGTTACTTTGAAGCTATTGCTCAAAAATAGCAAATATATGACATTAGTAGTCGTGTCTGGGGGGAAAAAAGACATTGCAAGAAGAATGAGAGAGAAAGGGTTCTGTTTAACTTTTTAACTGGGCGTGAAAAACTTGAATATAGTCCCACATACTCCCGCCTTCCAAAAACAGTGACTGTAAAAGTCATTATATCCAGTGGGAGTGAAAATGAACTGAATTATCAAGGTGACAGACATTATGTTCCTACATGTCGAAACATGCCCTGCTCTCTTTAAAATTATATAATGGAAAGTAGGAGAAAATTGTCACTTAATGTATGTTGGCGCACTTTTGGGGAATAAAACACCGCATGGAGATGCAGTTAAGTTGGAGCTAGTGGTTGGGCAATTTACCTAAAAATACAGTTACACTTCCTAGTTACTGTCACAAATAAGTCATTGATTTAGTAAATGTTGTAAATAGTTACCAGGTAAAGTAATTATCGCATTACGTTTTTGAAAAACATTCATTTGGATTCAGCTCTGTAGTGACTGTGCTGTCGAAAGACGTTTCACGAGATTAGGCTGAGGGCTGAGCTTGTGACTTGCGATTATTTATCAGCTAAATTCAGCTACTAAACTCCAATAGAAATTCATCAGATCAGAACACAAATCAAAACCAAAACACGAGGGGAGCTTTTTTTCCCTGAGAGTTGAGAATCTGTTGTAGAAGTACTGAACAATGGAGACTGAAGCAACATCCCGATCATTGACACAGACATCACTGCATATTACCGCACCGCATTACACGGTACATTTGAAGTAGTGATCCGTTAGATTACCTGTTACTGGCAGGCAAACGTACGCCAGTGTTTCCAACACTGGTAATAAGTCAAGCTGATGTCGGGTGTTATCGCCTCCAGTATGAGACCAGTGTGATGTGTCCTGGGAACCAGGCCATCATCGGTCCCACTCAGTAGACCGGTGTTTGTTTTGGGAGCTCTGCTTGTACCTCTGACCAGCGAATAAACCCCTGAGCTGTGTATTTGGAATGTCAGGATCACTTGGTGGGACCTGTGAAATGGATTAGATTCAAGACTTATGCTTGGAGGCTCTGCTCAGTGTCACAGCCCAGCATAAACACCTGTTGATTTGCGCTGAATGGGCGACACCGCCCTCCACCTTAAAAACAAAGTCCATCTGGACAATCAGAGCGCTGCTTATAGTGGACTTCTGTTCCTGGTGTCTGGAACAATCAATGGAGCGCACTTTACACAGGAAATACCAGCACGGATGAACAAGAGAATTGGATGAAAACACTGGGAGAACTCTGCTGCTTTGTGCTACAAGAGGAGTGAGTTAATAGAAGTGAGAGAGTTATAAAAAAGGATCAAAAATATTAGGAAACTGGCAGCCTGAAAATGGAAATGAGGTATTGGAGTTGGCAATGGATAGTAGAAGCTAACTGCCTGAGAATTTCCCCCCTTTAGGAATGTGTCAGAATTAGGCTGGAGTTCCCATGGCTTTGGTGTGAGGTATGTATGAGGAATGGTGCTCATTCCAATTTGATTGTTTACTTTACGCTCCCCTTTGCATCTGTGCGTAAAGGCTGCCCGCAAACAAATGACAGCATTTTACTTACACAACCAAGCCTGACATTACCCTGGAGGGGAAGTACACTTTGGTTGAATTGGTTATCCTCTGTCTGCCGCGGTGTTTGTGATAGAGATATTATCAAAGAATATTGTCTATATGATAAAGTACATTTGTTTACATTTTGGAAATGATTTGTGGAATTTCGCAAAAATGCAACATTTTAAGGATCGTACCAATATCGTGCATTATGTAGATTAGAACATACGCTATAAAAAAATAAAATATGCCAAAATAACAAGTTAAAAAAAACGCTATAGATAATAATGAATACTGTAGTCGTCATCACTTGGCCGTCTAAAGTGAGTGATGAAAAGTGATGACGGGTCCGTAATAAAGTGACTTGAAGAGGCAAGAGATGAACTTACTGTTTTCCGGAGGACCACTGATCATGTTGAACTTGTAAATCTCTTTGGCATAGTATTCAGTCTCTGTGTTATCCTGCCCACAGCTTTGTTGCCTATCTCTTCCCAGCTCCTCAATTAGCTCCTTGGTGCTGTTATACAGGGCCAGAACCTGGAACGGTACCTGACTCGGGCCTGTGGTCTGAGGCGGACTGGTCAGTCGAAGTTTACTGAGAATCTGTCCCCGGACCGCCTCTACTCGCTTCTTCTTGATGTGGTCAATGTCCACAGTGGTGCAAGTGGATAGTGACAGCATCATTGTCACACAGTTGGACAGGAGGAAAAACAAAAGTGCTTTACCCAGATGCATTGCTCACTCTGCTCACAACCGCCAGGTATACCAGTGAAACTAAAGGAAATGAATCCCGGAGTGAATAGAATCCCTGTCCTCTTTTCATTCAGGTTGTGAGTGAGTTGTGTTCCTGGTGGAATCCCATTTTAGTGCTATGTCATCTTTGCAAAATGCCCATGTGCGAGAGTGCAAATCCGTGCCATGGCGCACTATACCCGTAAACGTTCACCAAATCTGTTTGTCCTACTCTTCATTCCACCTGGACTCATACAGGCAGCGCATCCCTCACTTGCCACACTCTGCACGATGGATCAGTCTCGCCACTGACTGAGTCTCTGCCCTTCTACTGGAGTGGAGTCTACTCAGCCTGCAGCCTCCAACACCGCACGAGGCACGGCGCGCTCCCTCCAGCTTTATAGTCTCCAATCGTGACGTTTGTGAGGGAGGGCCAGCTGTGTGCAGAGCCAGCCATGACAGTGACGTCTGTCTTGGACGCCAATCAGAACTGTAATCTCTAGGGGGGGGCGGAATGCTGTTATATTTAGGACAACAATTTCCCATTTGGAATGGAGACGATGCAGATGCAGTTCAATACGCATACGTCAAGATTTAGACCGACCCTAGCAATACTCACCACCAAGATACGATGGTTGACATTATTTTGAGACGCCGCTCAATACAGCGCCATTAGACGCTCAAACATGCGCAACACTGACATCTAGTGGACAGTTGTGCTCACCACACGTGCTATCAACAGAGAGCGCACTTCTGATGTGAGACACAAAGTTTCTTTGAATAGCTAATACAAAAGACACACTCAATTTTGGGCCGAAGTAATCAATGCAATGTCATTTCAATTGTGCACCGTATTGCATCCCGGCGTCCCAGGAGGTGCCGACAAGCGTTACCATGGCGACCGTTGCCCGGTTTTCTGACGCCTGTTAATGGCCTAGCTAGCCGCAGCCACCGCGACGGGCATGGACGACGGCGTTCAACTGGGAGAACCTGGGCCAGTTAAAAATGTGAGTAGTTTACTAGCAACGATAAGGCGACATAGAAATAACATCACCAGTGTTTTCGCGATTGACTTTAAATTATTACGCAGCTAGTAATGCTACACAGGCCGTGTTAGGATATAGAATTGACCCCAACGTACAGGGCAATGATATAGTTCTTTGTTTTGTGCCATCTTGGGAAACGGTACGAGAAAGTACGAGAAACGGTAGCTGCAAGTGTTGTTGCGTTACAACGCGTAGCTAAAATAAAGCTTAGCTAGCTTTGCTAGCTATGCTAGCGTCCGTCTATTAGCTGTCAGGCTCGCTAACGAGTGCAAGTCAGCAGTGCTATCTGCTAGCTTGCGTGAAATGTATTCTGCTAGCTGTCAATGTTTGGGGGCCGTTTACTGTAGATGAGCCATGTCGCTTTAGGAGTAACATATTTCAGGATCGTCATTGGAGGTGAAATGAGCGTTAGTCCATTGCAGTTTGACCATCCGTCCATCTTCTATTCATCCATTTTCTTCCGCTTATCCGAGGTCGGGTCGCGGGGGCAGCAGTCTAAGCAGGGATGCCCAGACGTCCCTCTCCGCGGCCACTTAATCCCGCTCTTCCAGGCAAGCTGAGAGACATAGTCTCTTCACCATGTCCTAGGTCTTCACCGAGGCCTCTTACCGGTTGGACGTGCCCTGAACACCTCCCCAGGGAGGCGTCCGGGAGGCATCCTAACCAGATGCCCGAGCCACCTCATCTGGCTCCTCTCAATGCGGAGGAGCAGCGGTTCTACTCCGAGTCTCTCCCGGATGACATCTCTAAGGGAGAGCCCAGCCACCCTGCGGAGAAAACCCATTTTGGCCGCTTGTACCCGCGATTTTGTCCTTTCGGTCACTACCCAAAGCTCACGACCATAGGTGAGGGTAGGAACGTAGATCGACCGGTAAATCGAGAGCTTTGCCTTTCGGCTCAGCTCTCTCTTCACCACGACAGACCGGTGCGGAGTCCGCATCACTGCAGACGCCGCACCAATCCGCCTGTCCATCTCGCGTTCCATCCTTCCCTCACTCGAGAACAAGACCTCGAGGTACTTAAACTCCTCCACTTGAGGCAGGACCTCATCCCCGACCCGGAGATGGCACTCCACCCTTTTCCGGGCAAGAACCATGGACTCTGATTTTCTATCCGTTTGTACTTATTTGGGTTGCGGATGAGCTGGAGCCAATACCAGCTGTCTTTGGGCAAGAGGCTGGGTACACCCTGGACTGGTCACCAACCATCTGCAGGGCACATACAATATAAACAAACAACCATTCACACGATTTTGACCAGGGGCGGGTAAACTGCTGCCCACTAGGCCCGCCAAGCCCTGCAACATGACTTGCAGGGCTATTGTGGAAGTTCCCGAAATAGTTAAATGCAATCTTTAACAATCCAAACAACACGTCGACACACGCACGATGCACAAAGTAACCAATGTACTGCACCATGTGGTCTTGCAAACAAATACACGTGCACAATACCCATGCCATAAAAAAACACCCATATATTCCCGCCGCAAGGCATGCCGGGTAGCTTGTGGTACTCTTTCTCCTAACATTTTTGTGTGTTTGTTGTATTTTTGCTAGATTGTTGTCAGATATGTCGTCAGAGGAGATCGTCAGAAATCTAAACAAGAGGGGACGTTTTCATACTCTTAATACAGTGGTGTGAAAAACTATTTTCCCCCTTCCTGACTTTTTATTCTTTTGCATGTTTATCACACTTAAATGTTTCTGATCATGAAAAATAGTTAACTATTAGTCAAAGATAACATAATTGAACACAAAATGCAGTTTTTAAATTAAGGTTTACGTTATTAAGGGAGGAAAAAAACTCCAAATCTACATGGCCCTGTGTGGAAAAGTGATTGCCCCCCTTGTTAAAAAAAACTTAACTGTGGTTGATCACACCTAAGTTCAATTTCTGTAGCCACCCCGAGGCCTGATTACTGCCACACCTGTTTCAATCAAGAAATCACTTAAACAGGAGCTACTTGACACAGAGAAGTAGACCAAAAGCACCTCAAAAGCTAGACTTCATGCCAAGATCCAAAGAAATTCAGGAACAAAAAAAAAAACCAAAAGTAATTGAGATCTATCACTCTGGTAAAGGTTATAAAGCCATTTCTAAAGCTTTGGGACTCCAGCGAACCACAGTGACAGCCATTATCCACAAATGGCAAAAACATGGAACCATGGTGAACCTTCCCAGGAGTGGCCAGCCGCCCAAAATTACCCCAAGAGCGCAGAGACAACTCATCCGAGAGGTCACAAGATCCCAGGGCAACATCTAAAGAACTGCAGGCCTCACTTACCTCAATTAAGGTCAGTGTTTGCGACTCCACCATAAGAAAGAGACTGGGCAAAACGGCCTGCATGGCAGAGTTCCAAGACGCAAACCACTATTAAGCAAAAAGAACATTAAGGCTCGTCTTTATTTTGCTAAAAAACATCTTGATGACTGCCAAGACTTTTGGAAAAATATCTTGTGGACTGACGAGACAAAAGTTGAACTTTTGGAAGGTGCGTGTCCCGTTACATCTGGCATAAAAGTAACACAGCATTTCATAAAAAGAACATCATACCAACAGTAAAATATGGTGGTGGTAGTGTGATAATCTGGAGTTGTTTTGCTGCTTCAGGACCTGGAAGGCTTGCTGTGATAGATGGAAGCATGAATTCTACTGTCTACCAAAAAATCCTGAAGGAGAATGTCCGGCCATCTGTTCGTCACCTCAAGCTAAAGCGATCTTGGGTGCTGCAGCAGGACAATGACCCAAAACACACCAGCAAATCCACCTCTGAATGGCTGAAGAAAAACAAAATGAAGACTTTGGAGTGGCCTAGTCAAAGTCCTGACCTGAATCCTATTGAGATGCTGTGGCATGACCTTAAGAAGGTGGTTCATGCTAGAAAACCCTCAAATAAAGCTGAATTACAACGTTTGATTGGAGTTATTGCTGCTAAAGGTGGCCCAACCAGTTATTAGGTGCAGGGGCAATTACTTTTTCACACAGGGCTATGTGGGTTTGAATTTTTTTCTCCCTAAGTAATAAAAACATTTATTTAAAAACTGCATTTTGTGTTTACTTGTGTTATCTGTGACTAATATTATAATGTGTTTGATGATCAGAAACATTTTGTGTGACAAATGCAAAAGAATAAAAAGTCAGGAAGGGGGCAAATAGTTTTTCACACCACTGTATTCAATGTGTTATTGTTCATATTGTTGTTGCGGCTGGGCTACCCAGCATGCCTTGCAGGCATGTGGGAATAACAGATCCAGGTTGCGTGTTATGTTTAGAGCTTAGTTGTTATCACCCAAGTAGTAGTAGTGGTTGATTTATGTAATGCGTTACCTCGCTGTGGATCTGTTGTTTTAGTTTTGTTGCACTGTGAGCAAGTTTGTTGTTCTGTTTGATGACCATCTGAATATGAGGATCCGCCGCTCTAACACCAAAGGTTTTAACACATTGTGGCCCGCGAGTCCAACAGTTTGCCCACCTCTAGACTCTCCAAATAGCCTAAAATGCATGTTTTTGGTATGTCGAAGGAAGCCGTAGTACCTGTAAAAGCAAAAATGCAAATTCCATAAAGATGTTCCTACAGAGATTTCAACTGGCTGACAGGCAAATGTGTATGACGCGCACTCCTGTTAATAATGAGTACTATCTGCTGTCTTCACACATTTTCAGGTCGCAAAATCTGGTCGAAGGGCTCGCCTTGCTGCAGACCAGACATCTCAAGGAGATGCTCGTAATTCCAGGAAGTCTTCTGCGTCTGCCTCAGCTGGAGAAGTATGTGACCACACGATACATTATGATTGTTTGCATGTTATGCAGTACGTTCTTGGCAATAACTTGACCACAAAATGCATTATGCCTTACATGTACGCGTTAATCAAGGATGATGAAGAGGTAGGTGCATGAGCGTCGTGGTGTCCTTGTGTGACTTTGTTATGGCTCCTCAATAAACTTTATACCATCGTAAATCATCAAAAGTTGGATTATAAGAACGAGATTCATTGATACTGCTATTGTTTTGTTACTGTCACTTGTGGAGATTTACCTCTTTTCATATTCTTACAATTACAAAAAAACAGCTTGACATAAATGGTATAAAGTTTAATTAATTTGTTTATGCTTAAGACATTTGAGTTGTCATGTTATTGCCATCTTGAGCTGCAATTAAGTGTTCTGGAACCCTCGGTAATTAAAGTATTTTCCAGAGCCAGAACTTTGTCATTGAACTTTTGAAAAGCAGCATACACAAACAAAAATACAAAAAGCAAATGTCTAAATATTTTTTCACTTCATTAACTTGCTTCTACTTTATCAACACAACATTTTATCCTCAAATTCAAAGTACAATGGAACCTGGAGAAAGTGATCATTACAAAAAAAAATGTAACAAGATTTTCCATACTTTTGGGGCTAGGGGGTCACAGCAGGACCTGCTACTTGTAGAGAAGAGTGGTGCATGCTTTCATGTCAGTCTACAACTGTGTCCAGTATGACCCGAAAAAAGTCAATAGATTTTTGCCTTTTTGAAAAACATATCTAAAGAGGTCTAGATATGTATCTAAAATGCCTTGCGGTTTGTAAATAGGAGTGTAATTAAAAATGAATTCATGGAAAACAATGCTCTCACCTCCCAAGCACAAGTGGTGATGTCTTAATACCCCTAATTTTTTGCACTTTGTCTGTAAAGCAGTAGATAATATTTTTGACAGTCAAGAATGTAAAAATTTTACTGAAAACATTGCCTATAACATTAATACAGTTTTTTTTTTATTGTGACAGTTTAACCAAAACGCAACAAAATCAGCAAATTGATTGCTCTTGACCATACAGGTTACACTGTAATTAACTAATAACTAGTAAATATTGAAATATTTGTCAATATCTTTTTGTTTTGCATTTCATATAACCATTTAGCAGGCTTTACCATAAGGTCTGTGTCTTGGACTATATTGTAATGCAAAGATGTGTCTAGATATAGGTCGAAGTACAAATATGAGGCGAGTCATAGCAGATTGCTGACATTTGTAGAATCTGTCACTTTGTTTGGATTGGCAAATTGTGAAGCAGTCAACACCCCCATAGCAAAAACATCCCAGCAATGCACATGCTTTAGGCTAATCTTCCCAAATTAGGCCAACTTCCTCAATGTGGCCACCAATATTCTCGCGCCCCCTCTGACCCACTCTTCAAATGCAATACATTTTTCCAGCATGTCGTGGGTTTATTTACACTTGTCGTTTTTTAAGCCTGGCCTCTTCTGCTTGAAATACCCAACTGATTGGTCACATTCCTATCATCCTTTTAAACAAAGACGCCACTGCTTTATGGGCTCATACGGTTCGGACACTACAGGTTCTTTGCCCTGGAGACCATCACATAATCCCAATTTAGAAACCACAAGAGCTTAGCTAATTGCTTTAACAGCCCTGACATATTTGGTCATGAGCAATTGGAGGCACTGATTTGTTTGGATGAGGTCATTAGCATTTTTTGTAGGAGGAAACAGGCAATTAAAGGTTCCTAATCGTTTAATTATACATCAAAACTGAATTCTTTTGAATGAATGACATGTTTGTGATCCCTGTGGATCTTAAAGGTGGTCACTAATTGTATAAAACTCAGAGGGCTTGTTGAGGCCCAACTAACTATAGATGGTCATATCCATTTGTGTGTGTGTGCTTGCGTGCGTACACCCACTCATTCTGTGCCTAATAGTGACTTCCACATTTATAAATAGCATGGGCAAAAGGAACCAGCCTGGAAAAATTATTTCCTCTTTCATCATAAATGAAAGAAATTCTTCACAAGCACTTTGTCCTCTGCAGACTCAATTTGGTAATGAGAAATGTTGTGGCCTTTTTTTTTTCAACATTCATTTGTCTCGTGCCCCTGTGTGTGTGCGTCGAGGAATGCATTCATTCAAGGGCAGTTCTCAGGGCCTCACTCTCAGGATCAAGATGCATACTTGGTTTACTATTTTAAGAATCAAAGAACGATAGGGAGAAGGTCGCTTTTTCCCAGTTAATCTATTTTAAGGTCAGACTTATATAGGGCCCCTGGCAGTTCCCACACTCTGTGCTCCATATGTTGTGCTCTCGGACATGAGGGTAGTCTAAAGTAAATTATTGCAGCTTAACTATTTTAGTGCCCAAGTTCTTATCACATTTCAATTAAGCGTCTAAGTCTGTTCTGTTTCACTGGTTGACCTCTGGATGGTTTCTGCTGGAGATACAACTCCCCCTACTGGTAATACTGTGAAACTAATGGGTGCTTGTTAGTCAGGAAATGTGTCCAGTAGGGATTTTTTGATAGAAAGAAGAAGCAACACAGCATGGAGACTCTTCCCCTGAGTCACCTCCTTATCGTGGTGGAGGCGTTTGCGTGTCCCAATGATCCTAGGAGCTAAGTTGTCGGGGGCTGTCATGCCTCTGATAGTGTCACCCATGACCAACAGGTCCTAGGGGAGGGAGCAGACAGAAAGTGGCTCAAAAGACACTGATGATGATTAAAAACATTGGACTTCGTTTTCCCTCGCACGGACGCGGGTCACCGGGGTCCCCCTCTGGATCCAGGCCTGGAGGTGGGGCACGATGGCGAGTGTCTAGTGGCCGGGCCTACACCCATGGAGCCCGGTCGGGCACAGCCCGAAAAGGTAACGCGGGTCCCCCCTCCCATGAGCTCACCACTCGTAGGAGGGGCCAAAGGGGTCGGGTGCTAAATGAGCTGGGTGGCGGCCGGAGGCGGAGGCCTTGGAGGTCCGATCCTCGGCTACAGAAGCTAGTTGTCAGTATGTGGAATGTCACCTCTCTGGCGGGGAAGAAGCCTATGCTGGTGCGTGAGGTGGAGAAATTCCGGCTAGATATAGTCGGACTCACCTCAACGCACAGCAAGGGCTCTGGAACTTGTCCTCTCGAGAGGGACTGGACTTCATTCCACTCTGGTGTTGCCGACAATGAGAGGCGACGGGCAGGGGTGGCAATTCTTGTTGCCACCCGGCTCTAAGCCTGCATGTTGGAGTTTAAGCCGGTAAGCGAGAAAGTAGTTTCCCTGCGCCTTCTTACCGGGTCCTGACTGTTGTTTGTGCTTATGCACCAAACAGCAGTTCAGAATACCCACCCTTTTTGGAGTCCTTAGAGGAAGTACTAGAGTGCTCCCTCGGTGGATTCCCTTGTTCTACTGGGTGACTTCAACGCTCATGTTAGCTGCAACAGTGAGACCTGGAGAGGTCCCCCTTGATCTTAACCCAAGCTGTGTTTTGTTATTGGACCTCTGTGCTTGTCACGGATTGTCTATAACAAACACTATGTTCAAGCATAAGGGTGTCCACATGTGCACTTGGCACCAGGACACCCAGGGTCTCAGTTCGATGATTGACTTTATGGTTGTGTCGTCGGACTTGCGGCCACATGTTTTGGACACTTGGGTGAAGAAAAGGCCGGAGCTGTCAACAGATCACCACCTGGTGGTGAGTTGGTTCCGATGGTGGGGGAGGATGCCGGTCAGACCTGGCAGACCCAAACGCATTGTGAGGGTCTGCTGGGAAGGCCTGGCAGAGTCCCCTGTCAGAAGGAGTTTCAACTCTCACCTGCGGGAGAGCTTTGACCAATTTCCTCAGGAAGCAATGGACATTGAGTCCGAGTGGGCGATGTTTCGTGCCTCCATTGTTGATGCGGCTGATCGAAGCTGTGGGTCCTGAGGTCCTGCCTCAAGTGGAGAAGTTTAAATACCTTGGGGTCTTGTTCACGAGTGAGCGAAGGATGGAACGTAAGATGGACAGGCAGATTTGGACAGCGTCTGCAGTGATGCGGACTCTGCACCAGTCTGTCGTGGTGAAGAGAGAGCTGAGCCGAAAGGCAAAGCTCTCAATTTACCGGTCGATCTACAGACAAGCAGAGGCTCGCATGGTGTTTGTCTGCTATGTGGTATATTTAACTGACATTGCTGATCGAAACACCTAATGATTTAGAAAGGAAAATCTTGAAAATTATCAGGGGTGCCCAAACTTTTGCATACTTCTGTATATTAGTTGGTTTACATGATTAAACAGTTTTCTTTGTCTACTATTAAAATGTTTGTTAAAATATTTTATTTTTTCCTCCAGGCCCCCACTTCTAAACCTCCCAGGCGGCAGGGCGGCTGGGCAGAAGAAAGCTCCGGATTCAGTTCTGGCAAGTATGTCTCTTAACCATCTTCTCCATTGCCTGCAGTGGAGGCTGTGAGCCATTCTCTCACGTTATGTGTGCTATTAATGGATTCTGATGCAGTGGAACAAGTTTATTTGTCAGTTATATTTGAGGCTCGGGCTGTGAATCAACAAGGTTAGAGGGAGCCTGTGTAAGCAGACTGCTCTCCATTCATCTTCATCTACAAGCAAGCTGGTAATTGACATGGTTAATGCATCAGCCACAGGAGGGCACTGTTAGCCAGCCAGTTTCTCCATCACAATTGCTCTAGATACTTTATCACTTCTTGTGTGCTGCTTTATCACCCTGTGTGTGCTGCTGCGATCGGCACTATACATGGGGAGCACAACACAGCATGGAGACAGTCATTAAATATTTAGAAAAGAACATCTATGTTAATGTTTATATTGGTGGGGTACCTGACATGTATTATCCTGAAAGTGGAACCATGTTCTTCATGTAAGGTGTTATGCACCAACCCATGGGTTCTTTCCTCCTGCCACCAGAAGGTCAGTGCATTGCTGCTCTGCGTTTTTGTAACCCAATTTGATTCCCAGCCTCAAAGCCATTGAAATACAGGAGGTGTAAAAGGGGTTTTGCACGTGCATTGATCCTCTCTGAAACAAAGTAAGTAATGGCCCCCCCTGGAGCCAGCAAGGACTTTTCCCTTCAATGTCACCCCTCATGCTCAATCACCACCGCCCTTCTCCCACTAATCCCAGCGCAGAAATCCCGGGATTTGTCGATCTATCACTTCTAATTGACACTAAATGATCTGTCAGTTTATTGATGAACCTTTGAAACCGGGTTGTCACAATATATTTTATCCCTAACAACTTTTTTTCTAGACAGTTTTACCATGTCTATTGCTTTGCCTTACATGAGTCTTAATCAAGGAGCCAGTAATGTGTCTTAAGTGTCGAAACCCCCCAGTCCTCACTTAGACAGGACACAGTCCAAGGGCAGACAGGTACATGAGGCTGTCTGCTCCTCTCTGCCCTGCCTTGTTTGACACTTGGTTCCTCACTGTTAGCTTTGACCGCGTTCATAAGACACACAATGCAATTAGAATATCAGGTAAATAAAACATGACTAATTCACAAACGTTGTAGCCTACATACCATGCACTCTGACATGAAAAGGAGTTTGTGTGTATCAAGAATGCGAAGTAATGATGTGTGCATGCAATCCCATAGATTTGCAATGAGGACTCCATAGGTGATGGTTTTCTTTATTTATAGTGTGAATAAAAAGCTTTAATGTTACTGATAATGGTAAAAGTAGATAAAAAAAGGTAAGCAGGCCTCAGAGTTGGACATTTCTTTTAACACGTAAGCTGTCCATCTCTGTGAGTCAAACAGTGACTGAGTTTGTCTTAGAGCATTACAGTTGATTCAATGGATTGACACACTGGATTCAATTTGCATCATACAAGTCAAGAAGGTTTTTGACTATTTGGCCAATACTTTCGGATGAATCCCGCATTGACTGGGTAAGCTTTACACCAACAGGGGGCACTATGTAACCAAAAAAAATAAACAAAGCACTTTTTGCCTTAAGAAGGCTTGTGTGTTTAGCGATGAACACATGCTAGACCCAAATTTAACTTGTCTGTTGTGCTGAATGGTATTGTTGTCTAAATTATTTAATCTATTGTGATCCTTTATATGTATTTCTGACTTAATGCAGTTTCTACCTGAAACAAAAAGCATGTGTTCAAATAGAGTGATGGCAAGAGTGGTGTTAAAACAGTGTTTTAGTTCATGCATTGTTCAGGTTTAGCTGTGTATCGTGAGTGAAGTCAAAGACAGCAGCATGATTCAGCACGTGAACAGAGAAGACACAACTATAGTTGATCCCACTGAGCAGAATTACTATCATAAGATACAGGTGAAGACTGTTATTTGGAAGCAGAGAATTACTGTACGTGCATGAATGGAGCCTTACAATTGTCCTTTCTGCATGTACACAGATCTTCAAGAAGAGCTGCCGCTGACGACCCGGAAGAGTAAGCTGACTCAGCCACATCATCATCCATACTTCTAAGTATTTTTGTAGCTGCTGATTAAATTCATTGACAGTTACATTTTTGTGCATGGATAAACATAGTTCAGCTTAAATGTTCGCCTCACAGTAAAGTGTCATTGGCGCTGCTCGTTCACATTGCCCTTGGTTGCACCTAATCCTTGTCTTCCAAGAACAATCACTTAACATGATTGAAAAAAATGGCGTGACGAGTTGTCATCACTTTTATTGCCGTCAGGAGCCAAGCTCTGCTGTTATTCTTGGAGTAACAGTGAAGCTGTGACTAGAATAGACATCGTCATGTGGAGAGCAGGTAGAGGATGCATGCAGACATCTATTTTTAACTCATAATGGCAGCTGGAGCCTAATAAAGGTGTTAGAAAGAGACAGGCCCAGTTTGCAGCCTTAACACTTTTCTGTCATACTTTACTCAATTTAAAACCAAACATTAATTTTAACATTTACTTCTAGATACAATCCTTTACGTAGCCGCCAGAGTGCATGGCAGCTTTTGGTAGTTGTGTGCCTGTTGTTCTATGCTGCAGCACAGAAGTGGGAGGGGAAAGTAGGAAAACACAGGGCCGTCATCAAAGTAAAGTCACCGCCAGCCAAGTCACCTTCTCAGTCTGACCTCACAATGGGCTGCATTTAGAAAGTATTCAATAATTAATATTCTCTCACTCTGTGTTTCTACAGCCGCCGACTGCGACCACAAACTCCCCAAGCATCAGATGATGATGGAGGTAAGAGCACCCTTGCTGTCTCCCACTTTGTGTCTCTCTTTTCGAGCAGAGAGGAGCCCTCTGGTGCCTCCCCAGCACATTTATCCTGTGCAATAGAGCAGATAAGCAGGCAGTCAAGATTGTAGCTGGTGACATTTTCCTTGGATGCTACAAGAATGCAGAGCGCTGCTGCTGACCACTGATGCTTTATAAATAACCACTCACCTTTTGATAAACATGAACATGTTCATTAAACAAAATTAGATGCCTATATGCCTCAGACCTGTGTTCAGGGAATTAAGTAGGCACCTCTCACACCCCCAGGCGACAGTTAATCACACACTCACAAACAGATCTAGTAGGAACATTTCTGCTTAGACGAAGTCACCAGAGGGCCCAATTTTGTGCACAACAAACAACATCTGGGCTTGGTGGCAATGACAGCAAAGCCCAGCAATGGATAATCGGGCTATTTATTTTTGCAAAATCGCAGGTGAAATATGGTAAAATTATCTTTGGCAAATACTGATGGAGTGATACGGTATGTATGAGCGTTGTCATAGTATTGGTTCATGTTATAAATCTATTTATGCATTTCTATAGCTAACACACATATGCATAGATGTTTGCTGAAATATTGATGTTTAAGAAAATCAGTATCTAAATACTGATTGCTTTGTAAGCAAAACAAGTTGTCTTTATGTGCTCACAAAATTTCTGTGATGAAGATGTCCCAGCAGTAATATATTTATTTTTTTAAATTCGACACTTTTATATGTTTGTTGTCGAAAGTACAAAATTCAGAAAGTTTACTTTATAGTTATCAATCTATGCGCACATTCCCTCACTGCCTAGTGTTCATAATAAAAAATGGTCAGTTAAATTGGAGTGATTCAGTTCTCTGGCGCTTAATACCAACAGAAAGATGATTTCTCTGTGGAGGGAGAGCTCTTAAAACCAAGCTAGAGGCAGGGGCATTGGAAATTACAGTGCTGAGGGGTAGTGAGATAGCCCCTAAGATCTTGATTATACTTTATGTCCCCTATGCTTATCCAATATGTCCACTGGCTACTAGCTGGGAGACAGAGGGGAGCCCAGGTCTTGGCTCGCATCGCCCCATCAGCTGCCCCCACAACTCCCTGATAGTCACTTCAAATAGCAGCACTACTGCAAACACACCCATCTGATTCATGTCTCACTGTCTTACACTGAAGCACTGATAGGTTGAATAGTGTCCCGTAACCCTTTTCAAAATGGATTCCATGGCTGGCTGATTTTTTTTTAAATCAGACCCCTACATCCTTTATTAGAGGCCCGGCAGATGTTTTGAGACGTTCTGTTCAAAGTCGCTGACAAGTTTGTGCCTGCCGGGAGCTTGTCTGCATTCATCGCAAATGATCCCTTCTTGATATTTACATGCTTCAGCGAAGAAGCTGGATAGGACCGTGTAATAAGGGTACCTGTGGGCCGCTCACTGCCAGACAAAAGCCATCTTGATGTAATGCATGCCTGGACCAGGTGAGGCAGTCCGTATACACTAGGTGGTAGTCATGGCAGTGAGGAGAAACATGCCATCATGGCGGAGCATGGCTGGGCTGCTATCCTGCATGACCTCCACGGTAGACATTACAGCATGTGGCACTCTATTCAAAATGTTGCCTTTTTTTAGTTTATTTATATCAGTCCATTTTCTATGCCGCTTATACTCATTAGGGTCCCGGGTATGGATATATATTAAATAATTTTCATCCATCAGTCCATTTTCTATGACGCTTATTCTGTCTAGGGTTGCAGGCTTATACTGAAGCCTATCCCAGCTGACTTTAAGCGAGAGGCGTGCTACACCCTGGACTGGTCGCCAGCCAATTGCAGTATTAAAACATTGATTATATAGAATTGATTAGATATTTAGTTTCTGTATTTTTTCACATGTAGAACTTTGCAAAGTCAACATACAAAATGCTTCACATACTTCATAGTACATTACTAGCTGAAGTGGTGTCAGGGTAGGTGTGAGACAGGCTAGTATGCTACTTGCAAGGAGCCGGATGGCGAGGCTTTTTGATGTCATTGCACTAAGACCATTAAATTTGATTGGGAGTCCAGGGGGGACGGATTCTGCTGAACGCTGTGCTTTGTAAATGAGAGGACAAAGTGTCACCGGGGCCTCATGAATATGAAATGCACGCGCTTGCATTTATTTGGATATCAGAAACACAGATGAATCTTGTCAGTGCCTAAACGAGCTTGGCATTTTTAATTTAGTTAAATTTTTTTTTAAAAAGGGAAATGAGTATTGAAGGTGGAGTTCTCTTATCTTCAAAAAAGTTAACACTTCTGAAGTTGTCTTCAGAATTCTTAAGAAATATCATAATTACAGTAAATATGTTCGGAATCAAAACCATTTGTATTTCTCTTGCTCTCAATCACATTTATAGACTGCTAAAAGGCAGTGTTGGACCAGTGACCAGTCTTTGCTTTTTGGCGTTATTCTGAAGAAGTACATAAATGCCAGGATACTTCCTCACATCAGATGCACCCTTCCATCTTCTCCTCCTCTATTGACTATGCCCCTAGGCTGCAGTACTGTGGCTGGAGATTATTGACAACCCTTTGCAACCAGTGCAGCTCACCATTTCATTGCTGTTCCTTTCATGCTCATCTCGCTCAGTCAGCTTTGGGCTGTATACAAAAAAACTAATAAGCATGTTCAGTCTGCTGGCCCATCCAGAAAACACTGCTCCTGGAAGCAACGTAGCTCAACCAGTGCTTTATGTGGTGTTCCGCAGGTTGGACCTCAGTTTTGGTTTGCTTTTGGTTAACACATTGTTTCCTGTTTGGCATGATGGGCAGTTGCTTTACAATTGCTGCAGTGTGCATGTAACACTTGACAGTCATTGCAAAATGCATTTTTACAATCCAAAGGCGAAACCTCGATATAATTTCATACCACGGACATACTGAGCTTGTTGCACAGAACCGATTTTTGCGGGACCACGACTCCCTCACACATCCAACTCTGTCTGAGACATTTTCAAAGTGTGAGAAACTCGTGATAAACGGGACAGCAAAAAGTCATCAGCTAGACAGATAGAAGCCAGTGCTGATATCGAATTGATGTTGGTATTCTGCAATATTCAAGACTGCAATATTGGTATCGTATGAAAACTGAAAAAGTTGTCTTCAGGGCACCCTTACCCAATATGTCATTTTATGCCAATATTGTTATAAAATCAAATTAATTTCTGTCGCCCGCACAACTATAACCCATCCATCCATCCATTTTCCTCCGCTTATCCGGGTCCGGGTCGCGGGGGCAGCAGCTTCAGTAGGGAAGTCCAGACTTCCCGGTCCCCAGCGACCTTTTCCAGCTCCATCGGGAGGACACCAAGGCGTTCTCAGGCCAGCTGTGAGATATAGTCCCTCCAGCGTGTCCTAGGTCTTCCCGGGGGCCTTCTCCCGACTGGGCATGCCCAAAACACCTCACCAGG